>CM072813.1:85929747-86529747 GCA_036937905.1 Salvia rosmarinus | reverse complement strand
GGCGCGGATACTTGGGTGGCTCGCGATCGGATCTTGTGGCTGCGCTTTCGATCATGGCGTCTGTGAGCAAAATTCATGATGGCTCGCGATCGGGCTCATGATCGCGAGCTCGGTCGCGAGTTTCTGCGTCAGAATGTTTTCTTGCTCTTCTTTCTCGGTAGGGCTCGGGTAGGCTCGTCCACTCCTCGTCTGAATGGCGAAGCATTGACTCTTCGGGTTCACCTCCGTATTACTCGGAAATTGGCCCGTCTTTTGTAGTGCATTCACTTGTACGGCAATTTGACCGATTTGAGCTTCCAACATCTTTATGTGCTTCCCCATAGCTGTCATAGTCGACTCCAAGTGATTTATCTTACGCGGTGCTGGCGATGAGCAATTCGATTCGTGGCCAATTGTTGGTTGCTTACAACCAACTGCTGCATCATATCTTCGAGACTTGGCTTCCTCGGCTCTTGAATTGAATTCTGACTATTGAAGCCTGCTGAAGGTTGTTGGAAATTCGAATGACTCCTCTGATTGATGTGGCTGACGTTTTCTGTCTCAATCTGACTTTTCAAAAGAGTGAACTTCTTCATGAGGTCGTCATACTTCGAATCACTCTCAACAGCAGCTGCTTTGAATGATGGCGTTCTCTCCGTTGGCCATTGATAGCTGTTGGCAGCCATCTCTTCTACAATACGGCTTGCCTCGTCCACAGGTCGGTTCAATAGGCATCCCCCCGCCGACGCATCCACCATACTCCTCGTCTGCCATGTCAGTCCACCGTAGAACTGAGTGATTTGTTGCTCCTTGGAGAACCCATTTTGTGGACATCGTCTCAATAGACCTCTGAATCTCTCCCATGCCTCGAATAATGATTCGTCGTGGTTCTGGCAAAAATGAGAGATTTCGGCAATGATCTTCTGCGCTTTCGCCGGCGGAAAGTATTTCGAAAGAAACTTCTCACAAAGTTTCCCCAAGTGTCGATGCCATTTCGGTCCAAACTCTTGAACCAATCTTTACGCTGGTCACAAGTGAGAAACCGAACATCTTGTCCGGATTGTGTCTTGTGGCACCCCATTCATTTGATGGTGTCACAAATGTCGAAAACGTCTCGAGATGCGCGTTCGGTCTTCCGTGACTCCTCCCCAAGCCGCTCTCCTTGGACCATCTTGATCGGGGCGGTTTGAGCTCGAAATTATTTGCATCTACGTGCGGGCCCCAACCGCCTCCTTGGGCTGACCGGTGGGATGTCGGTACATGTGGTTCGAGGGTCTTTCCTCCGAGGCGGGGACAATGATTCCCATGTTCGTCATCGTGACGCTGCATCTCTGCAAAGTCGGCTAGCATCGTCTGACTTGCTCGGGAGGAATGCCCTCGTTTTGCGGATCGGCTGCCATTTCAGCCCGTCTCTTCTCTCGTCCTCTTCTCCTTTGAGAGCTTTCGATCTCGGGATCTAAAAATACTTCAGGAGGTCCCTGAGATCTTGTCGCATAAACCACGAGAAAAGAGAAATTAGCACTTTCAAAAATAAATAATAATATATATATATAACTTGAATTAATAAATCCAAATCGTCAAATTATTCCTATGTGATCTTAACAATCCCCGGCAACGGCGCCAAAATTTGATCGCTCCTTTTTCACACGCAAAAGGTGTAATTATAGGGTAAGCGAAGTATCGTATCCACAGAGATTGCAATCCGAAAACACAGAAGCTAATTCAACGACAATTCATCATTATCCAAGCACAGAATAAGGGTGAGATGTTTTAGGGCTTGAAATTAATCAAAGCAAAGGTAACGAGCGAAATATAAAATAAAGCGATAAAATCACGAAAGATGATTATAAAGAAAGACTAACCTAGGGATGCACCAATCCTATCCACAACGATGTTTATCACCTTATTACTAACCGTTTTAATCCGGACAAGGCGGAAGATCACATATATAACCAACAACTTGATTCGACAATTGCGGCGATTGATTACTAATTTTCCCTATCACGATTCGTCTCTAGGAAAATAAGCAACTCCAAACGGATCACTAAGAATATGCTTCCTACGAATGTCCTATCTCGATTCGACTCGAAGGCTTATTCGTATCATGCATTCAAGATCGATTGACTATTAATACGATTCGTCATTAATCGGCAACTAGATATGCATCAAGATTGATTAGAAATCAACACATATAAATAAGCACTATGAATCATGAATCATGCGGAAGGTAAATAGCGAAAGCGAACTCACAACATATAGGATCGAATCATGCAAACCCTAGGATTAGAATAGAAAACTAGCAGACATAATAAGCGGAACAAAACGAATTAACCATAAAAGCGAAATTAAATTGATAAAACCCGTAGGAAGCGTCGGATGAACAATTGGTTGGGCTTGAATCCAATCCCAAGCAAGCGAGCGGAAAATAAAGGAAAGCGATCGGACAAAACGTTCCGATCGATAGCGAACGATAAACTAAACTAGAATAACGTAAAACAATACTCGAATTAAACTAAACGAAGACTAAAGCTTAAAGAATGTAAAACCGAGGAAAACGAAGAAAATAAGGTGCGGGCGTGATTGGGGGCTCACAGGCGCGAGGGTGTTGCCATATATATGCACACCCCAAACCCTAATTTTCTCTTACTGCGCCGTCTCGCGACCACCCTTCGCGGTCGCTAGGTGTGGTCGCGAGGTAATCCTCGCGGCCTTCTCGCCCGCGATCGCCTCTTGCTCGCTTGTGTACCTCGCGACCGACTAGCGGTCGCTAGCCATACTCAGTGGTCGCGAAATCGTCGATGGCTTTCTCGCTGAGGCTTCGCTCGCGGAGTGCGTTCTCATGCGGTCGCGGTCTTCGGGTTGACGCGTGTTTCCTGGCGGCCGACCTAGCGACCGCTAGGCTGGTCGCTAGAAACACGCCAGATGTATGTTTTGGCTCGTCGTCGTTCCTTGCTTCGATTTTTAACATATAGACCTACACAACACCAAAAGAACACCCAAGAGCGATATCTTCTAAAATAGATAAAACATTAGGAATCGATCGTAAACGCACATTAAGCGAGCTAAACTCATCTTCAAATATCAACTATAAGCGTGTAAAATGCGGCGTTTATCATATACTAAAAGTTTGCTTTAGTATAAGTGGGAGATTGTTGGATTTGTATACTAAAAGCAATTTTGGTTGAGCTTGTATACAATGTTTCCTGTTACCACTATTACAATCTCCTATCTGAATTGATTACTTGATTGCATATATCTATGTCCCATTATCTCATATATAAGTTAGATCATACAGTGTGTAGAAGATCACGAAGTCCGTATGATTGGTCGAGCAATGAGATATAAAAAGTATTACAGTGAGACAACTTGAGGACGAGTTGTCGGTATAGAGCTGCAGTATAGATAAGTGACTTGACTTGGTTGCTTGTCTATCTTGATGCGTCTCGACGTATTGATGGATCACGATGAGATGAGTTCTTCTATCGACCGTCGTGAAGAACCTAGATCTCGGTGACTTACGATGATCTAAACCTCGATAAGGTATTAGGTGAGTATGAGTTGTTGACCATCACTTTGACTTGTTATGGGTGAGAGTTACATGATTTAACCCAAGACTCTCTGCATCTTGGGTGGTGGCGATGCTTGTATGTCATGCTAGTTATCTCATGTCGAGTCACCGTATCCGTTTAGGATGATGGCGTCCCTTAAGGAGCTCAAAGGTTTATTGTACTAAACCCCGCAGTTGAGTTATCTCAAGTACAATAATAAGGTTGAGTAGTACTACTTAAGGAATTAAAGATATTAATTATTTTAAGCAGTCAGAATGCTGTAAATAATTAATGGACGTGCGATATCTTAAATACAGGGATTCGTAAAGTCTAAGTGCAAGCCCGACTCAACTTCGGTAATAAAGGGGTAAGTCAGCATTTATTCTCTAGTGGCATGAATGAATGTTTATGAATTAATTTATGTTCTGGGCTGAACATAAGATAATTAATTTATTTGAGGCTCATCTTTATTCCTTGCATTTGATCCCTGGGCTAGCCCATCCAGGCCTGGAGCTAAGGTGAATTTCGCCCCCTCCTTTCTAGAGTCCTACTGGGACTTGATCCTCTCTATCTTAAGAGATAAGATTATATTTATTAGATATGCATAAATTCTATCTTGATAGGATTTGGGAGTGCATTATAAATATAAGGTGAGAGAGAAAATCAAGGCTAATCCTCATTCCATATTTTCGAGAATTACTATAGTATTATAGTGAGAATTTTCAAAATTGAGAGAAGAAAGATGGTGATTTTCTATAGCATTCTCCATGGCATCGTCCTCACTCGACATTGGAGATTAGCAACCGGGATCTGATCCGGAAGATCAAAGCACGAGTCTTGATCCGTTCTACCCCACAGTTCGTAGGTAAACACGAGAAAACCCTACGTGTTGCAATTAATTATATAGGTGCATGCTATGGATATAATCAATGTATGGTGAATTAAACATCCAAGATAGATCATCGGGAGAGGGTTAAAACCAGATTTCCCTACACGCCAAGTTAGGCAGGATACAAAAAATATTAAAGTCTGTATCTAGTTTATATCTTGTACCCGTAAACAAGACCAAATCCAGTTAGTGGATTGACTGGACTATCAGTCCGTGGATGTAGGAGCTGATATCTCTGAACCATGTAAAAACTAAGTATTTTTACTTTTTACTTTCAGTATAGTATATACTTTGCATGTTATTGAACTGAACATCACCAGCACACGCAGCACAACACTGTTTTGAAACATTTTAATCAATATCAGTTTGATACTGAAGAGACAAACTAAAAACTGACTAGACCTATATTTTACTAAGTATTTTTCTACCAACTTGTGTTTTCAGTAAAGGCAAAAACATAACCATTACATTCTGCACCCTCATTAGCTATCAGCCATTGATCAGTTGTCTCAGCTGTCAGTAGGTTTGCTAACTAATATCACTCTGAAAAAGACTCACATTTCTTGAACCGATCAGTAGTATTGACATCAGTACTGAACTGACTTTAGTTAACTGACAGTTACTGATAAAATAGACACTCCAATCTTGAAAAAAGAAAATTTTAATTTATCTTAACTGATGTATTCCCTCTCCCATACCGATCCCACGGACCATCATCCAATCATATACTTTTGAATTGTTTCAAACAACATATCACATAAGAATATTGAGATCACAAATCAAATCAAGAATTTGTTTTAAAAGATGCCCCTAAATCAAATTATTGGATTTCAGATTTTGCATGCCCAAGTCTCAGGTATGAACATGTATTCAATATTAAAATAGATTTATATGTATAACTCTGGCATGCAAAGTCATATAAAATATTTTTTCTTGCATATTTTAAATATCATACTCTCTTCATTTGCTAAAAAGATGCATCTTTAGTTTGGACATAGATTTTAATAAATGAGTTGAATGTGTTATGAGTGAAATAAAAGTATCATTTATTATATAGTTTTAAATTACTTTTGATGGGTCAAACAATGATAAATGCGTAAATATAAGGTTGAATGGATGGTTAAATTAAAGTAAAATGGATGAGTCATATTACTAAAAATATAACATATATTTTTTTATCGGACGAACTGATAAGAAAATACATATATCTTTTTGACGGACGGATGGAACATTATTTTTACACAACACTATAAAAATCAGGTTATGAATTAAACAGTAAGCCCTTAATAAATTATGAAGGTGACAATTTTGACCGCTGTTACTTTTTACACGGTAATTTTTTACACAATGTACGATTTAATTTTCTGTTCTAGTAATTGAAAATTCAAAATCATGTCCATTACTTGTCGAACGAATCTCTACAATCTACAATGTTCATTTAGACATAAAATAACTCAAAGACTCAAAGTGTAGATCTAGCTTATTTTATTTTTCTTACCGACAAAACTCGTCATTAATTAGCTAAAACTGGATTTTCATCATAGATATCTCCGAGAACTCGAAATTTTCGATTTATTTAATTTTCCGATGTTGGCAACTTGTATAGAGCAAATTTAATTATTTTTTATCTCGATATCTTTTTTCTTGGGACCATGAGGTTTAGAGGGTGTTTAGCTGAGAGCTTATAAGCTCAGCCAAACACCCTCTTAGTTTTTGGTGCAACTAGTGAATAATGATCAAAGTAGGGCAAATGTATAGATTATAGGCCTAATTGGGTTGTATTCAAATTCGTTGAATTTTTGAATCATATACATTACATTATCTAGACGGTATACATGTCCTATATTTAATAGAATTAGGCACAAAAATATATAGATTGGTTTGAATTCCATAGATATAATTATTTGGACGAGCCTATAATAATAGTTAGATATTTTGAGATTAGAAAGTTATGATTAAAAAGTTATTTTGAGATTACATATTATTGTGATTTCTATTAAATTATTTTTATTGTTTCCCATATTTAAATGACTCAACCGTATGATCAAAATCCAATATTAATAATGACCTATTTTTATAAAAATAAAACAAATTATGACTAAATTTTAAGAATTATTTCTGAGCTCTTTGGATGAACTTTGTATTTAGTATATTAACAGTCCTTTCCGTTTTATTTGAGCGTAGAAAATGATGTTTTTACAGTGATTAAGATAATTGTTATATTGGACAAAAATTCGGTTTATTGTTCGAATCGTCCGCAGTTAATATTCAAATCGTGACTAGTGATATCATATGCAAAAAATCTCAAACACGAACCATTCTGTAAATACAAAAATCAACAAACTCAAGAATGTCTTCCAAAATCTTTTATAGTCCTTGAAGTTTATGTTACCAGCCCAAATAATAATAATAATAATAATAATAATAATAATAATAATAATAATAATGCGACGACGACTCATTCTTACGTAGAGATGTTAACATATGTCAATACCTAAATTTGGATCCACTCTTAATTAGTTTCAATTATTTTAGATAAAAAAGGAAAAAATGTTGTTAATTCATAAAGGTAGCGACAGTAACACTATCTCGAAGTCGACCATAAACATTTGAGATGAGAGACTTTGGCATAAGACCCTCTCATAAATCAAATTCGTAAAAATTCAAACAGAACTCAAAAACAATATAATTATAAATATGACACCGATATTGGAGATCCGACTAGATCTCCTTACAATTACTTAAAGCATAGTTAAACTAGAGAATCAACGGTCGAAATTGCACCACGACAATGAATCCACATCAGCCGCATCTGATCTTATACTTTCCTGACATATTACCTAGATCTATGTCCAAATAAATATATTTATTCAGTAAATAAATAAAAGTCGTCAAGAGAAATAAAAAAATTCTAACATGATGATGACCACATTAAGTCTCGATAAGGTCGCATGCATGAAGTAGTTTTTCAACTCCGCGTACCTCGCGTGTAAGAAAATGAGGTGTCACCTGTCCTCTTCAGTCTTCATTGTCTTCAATCACCCATTGGAAATTTAATCATCCTTTAGGGGGTAGAATAGTCATTTAAGCCACACCGCCGAGAAAATTGTTCCTTGTAATATTAACGGATAAGCGGATAACGGCGTCAAAAAGTCCAGCACGATCTGTACTTTGCTTTATCCGAAATCCAATCTCGAATTATTAATTAATTAATAAAAGTGCGATTACCTAAAATCTATCTTTATGGCATACAATATTAATTACTATAATAATTGGTTATAATAATGAGATATCTTCAAGCAAAAAAAAAATAATAATAATAATAATAATAATAATAATAATAATAATAAAGAGATTGTTATTATTATGCGAGAATTGTGATTGTGACATACCTCTCAGTCCACTAAAAATGCATTGTTTTTTATAATATTAATGTTAATAAATTATAGTGAATGAAAAAGAGCATCATATTATAAATATAATAAGATATCAAAAAGAAGAAAGTGAATGAGTTTTTGAATCAGATGTAAGTTTTTGATGGATGAGAAGAATATTATTTCTAAGGCCTTGTTTGGCTTTATTTCGTAAATTTTCATGTTTATATTCAGTGTCTTAAATCCTAGCAAATACATAAACGAAGAGAAAAATAATTCATTATGCGCTGGAAAAGAAAGGCTTGTATAATACTTAATTTATCTTAAAGGTAGACTATTTTTATCAACGCCTTAATTTATGTCCAAACGCCTCTATGGGTTTGAGCGCATAATACAGGTTTTAAAGTGTGGTTTCTTGTCTATGTGGTTTACTGATATTATCAGACAGACCATGGGGTTTCTACTCTGACACCTAAGGTAGCGGTGCGGGTTCACATACATAAAAAAAAAAAAAAAGAATTAGAAAAAGAAGTAGAAGAAGCCTAACGTTATATCACTTGTTAATATTTCGGATTGAGGGTACTCAAATTATCTATTTATAAATTATTTTTGTATAAATTAAAATAAGATTTTTTTTGTTGGACATGACGCCATATTATTAGAACCTACAATTTCACACGATTTTTTAAATATTTTAGTTATTACATTACATTTTACTTTCTTAGAATTACAACATCCTCAATTATTTTTGGAAAAAAAAATATTTAATATGTACTTCAACATGGTTTCAATATAAATATACTGATAAATCAATAGTTTTATTGCTTAAAATTTGAAAATGTTATCATTGCAATATAAAGCTGCGTGAAAATATTTTCTACAGCTACCCTTATAATAATAATAATAATAATAATAATAACTCCATTTTGTTTCGGCCTTTGATGTTTAACTAGGTTCTTGTAACTTTAGTTGCCAATTCATAATTATAGCCGTACACATTCTAAAAGCTTTCATATATATGTTACCAAATAAGCTAATAAATTAATTTTGATACTAAAGTTGTGAGCATTTCTTTCTTTTCATTTTATAAACTAGTAATTTAACAAATATACCGGGGTGAAATGTGAAGATGCTATATATATATATGTGTATAGCAGAATTTTTATCAATTTAGTGAGTGTATCATGCATGTAGTGACTTACACGTTTCTAGGTATGTATCAAAATTCGGTTGGAGACTAGACAACTAACAGGCAGTGCAATTAGGTCAAGTTTAATTAGGAACATTTGATTTATCCTAATGAATTAAGAGATTTCAAAATTACCTAGGGCTGTTTCTCTAAAATAGCTAGAATACAACTCTAATTCATTTTACCTGACTTTATATTTCAAGATTTAAACTTACATAAACGATCATCAACATTATTTTTTACACAAAAACTCATGTAATTCCGTCCACACCGATAAAAGTATAATTTGTTCTTAAAAAAGTATTATTTAAATTGAATAAAAGTATAATTTATTTTTACATTATAATTTAAAAATATCATTTATATTGAAAAAAATATCATTTGTACTGAAAAAAATAACAATGTCTGTATATACAGACGTTCGCAGAGAGACCACTTCTATTTTATAGGTGTAATAGTTGATTTTATATATTCTAATTCACGTGAAGTATATATATAATTGAACTTGTAATGAGAATGCATAGGCAATTTTTTCCAAATATTCGTTATTCGCCCCCACATTAACACAGCTACACAAGGACAAATCATCAGTTTTTCCGAAGCCGCAAAATTTAAGTTGCAAACCATACAAAAATTAAAACCTAGGTGACAAAATTAAGAAACAATCACTCGCCAAATTATTATTTATTCTTTCTTTTGTATAATTGACGGTAAACGAGAGCATATGCTAATAATATGAAAATAGCGTGACGAATTCCGTCAAAAGCTAACGGAATTATGGAAGTCCGTCAGTAGTACGGTGGTTGGTGGCAGAAATGGCAGGCAAAGAAAGAGTTAACTTCTGCTTCGCACACACTACACACACTATCCACTCTCCCTCCTATATAAGAAAAGGGTCCCTCCATTCTTAATCCCTCCCAGTAACTTGGCTTTCTCTCTCAACGCTTCCACCTCTCTCTAAATTTAATTGAATCTCTCTCTCTCTGTCTACAAAGTCTGTGAGTGATATTTGTATGGCCGCTAGTTTGCAGCGCACTCGTGGACTGGCGAATTTGGGGAAAAGATTAGCTGGTCAGATCCGCTCTCGCGATTCCGTCGCCATTTCTCAGCTACACCACAGGTGTGTGTGTCTGTGCGCGCGCGCGCGTGGTGTCGATTATTCACCTAAATTTTGTTCCTCTAGTAGTAAGCAATTAATTTTGTGGAATGATCATGGGGATTGATATGATCGCATGATCGAAGCTGTTTTTAGCAGTTGTTGATATTGAGCTTCTCTTCTATTTCCTGGTAGTGGCAGTTTCTTCATGATTGATTACTTCTGCTGAGACTTGTTTGCACACACACACACGAAATTGTGAATTCTTTTGCCTAAATCTAGGAACGCATGTAATGTTTATTGTAATCATGATTTTTGGAAGAAACTTTTTTGGTGTTATTTTGCTAACAGATTAAGACATTAGAATTGGATAACATTGTGGTTAAACTGAAAAAGGTTAATGTGGAGTTGATGCTGGGGCTCACATATCACTGTCCAATAATTCTACTGTTTTCATGCTTCTTTACTCTTTAAAAAGTTATTAATCATCCAAAATTTCCTGCTGAAAATATGTCGGTTTTCTTGGCATTTTAGTTGATGAAGCACTCGGTAGGTTAATTTGGGGGCTGATGATAATTCTTTACTCTTTTGATGGCCCAGCAGCATAGAGTGGTGGGGTTGGGGCGTCTTATATTCCAAAGTTTACTTGTGTTATTCTTTTTAATTTTTTGTAAATCTAATTTCTCATCTTCTTTTTTTCTTCCTTTTTTTTGTTATTTTGATTCAAAGAATTTATCGTTCTTGAAACTGGTTTAGTGATCGATGATTCCCTAGATTATTATGTAATACAAGATCAGATTTTATAGTCAACGGGTGGTCTGTTTCGCAGTGAAGATCACAAAATAAAGAAATTAAAAAAAGGAGAAACTTGAAAAGCTTAAAGGGTTGCGTAGTCTAACCTTTTTAAATTAAATAATCAACGATCGATAATTGGTATTCGACCTGCAAATCAATTTAATTGATGTATGATTCTTTTGCAGCCTCAAAGGAAATCTTGTATCATATAACACCCTTTATTGTTGGTGGACCCTTTTTGGGTGAGATAATTCAAAAGTCTCAATCAACTATAGGACTGCATTTCTGTACTTATTTACATGCGTTCAAGATTCCATGAACGAAGTGATCAGCTTTCTAGATAGGATCTTTCTGTCGTTGCCATGAACTTGGCATTTTGGCTATATATTCTTATGAAAAAATGTCCTGTTATAGAGACTTTATTTGAATTCTAACTTTTATATAATGGTGGTGGCTTTGGATGCATTGATTCGATCTAAACTAGAGGAGGGGATGTGGAATTCCATGCGACTTTTGGTTGATTGATTTTCTTATTGGGGTGCTTTTGCTTTATTGCTCATATTGCCTTATGTAATAATTAGGGCTTAAAAAGGAGTAAAACTGCCCATTTTCCATGAAAGATGATTTTGGAAGGTAGGAGATCATAATTCATAAATTGCGTTTTTTTTATCATGTGAGAATCATATTATCCAACATGGATTAATTTCAAATGAATATTTTGACTAATGGACTTCACCTTAATTGCCAAACTGAATTATGCATTATGCTCTTATCTTCTTACTAATTAATTGTATGTTCATCAATTCATTTGCATAATCTTGCACAATGTATATATGCAACAGGTGTGTGCAAGCTTCAGCCTACGACAAGAACCCGGAGGAGAATGTGAACTCGGCCGTGGTCCCAGATCATGTGATCCCGCCTCAACCGGACGAGTACTGGGCTCCTCATCCTAAGACTGGGGTTTTCGGGCCTGCAACGGATGAGAACCCGAGTTCGGGCTGCGACCTCGGTGCAGAAGTTAGCCCCAATGGGGGCTCGGTTTTGGAGGAGAAGGCGTTTTTCCGCCCACTTGAGGACTTGGAGAAGCCTCCTGTCCAACCTTGAGTTGCATCACTTGGTTGTATCTGCATCTATTTTGAATAAAAAGCTGTCTATTTTAACCATAAAGTGCAGAAGATAATACTGCTTAAGTAGGTGTTGTGTGTGTGAGAGATAGAGTTGCTTTGTTGTGAGAATGGATTCAGTGTGTGATGATGGGAATAGGTTTGGATGCTGTGATTCTCTTTCTTGTGCATATATGCTATTGCTCTTTATCTTTCGTCTTCTTCTTTTTACATGGGAAGTTTGTTTCTCTCCATTCTTTTCTCACTAATTGATTACTACTTTAGGAAGAAAGACTTTAATTAGTTACAATCTAGTAACATATCACCCCCTCAAAAGTAGCATCAGCTACCTTTATATCGGCATATGGTTCACTAAGTCAAGAGTAGTGCGATTGAAAGTCTTAGAAAAGAATTTGTCGAGTAGTAATAAATATTTTTTTCAAGTCAATATTTGAGGACACCGACATCTAACGATATTATATGCAGGTCGTAGTTCTATGATTATTCTTGAAGCTGTAGCAGGTTATGTTCTTTGGTTTTGGCATGGTTATTTTGCTGATCTTTTGGATAGTTATTTTGCTGAGCACCAACAACGACAACATGTTGGAGTCATCTAATCTTTTCAATTATTTCACTTTAAGGTATTGCTCCTCCAACTTACTATGTTATTCAAGGAAAATAATACAATACGAGTTATTACTTAGTTGATGGTATATGTCCAAAATGATCCACCTTTGTGCAAACAATTCAAGAGCCTCATATTCTAAAGACAAGATATTTTGCAATGAAACAAGAAGCATACAGAAAAGATATCCAATCACATGTATATTTTGTAGCAGAATCAGTATGTTATTGGGAGAAAGAGGTGCTAATGATGATTACATGTATAATTTGCACAATATGATAGTTGAGACTAACGTGAGTTTAGTGTTTCAATTGAAGTTGCAAGAGAGACGCTATAGCCGGAGGTCGAATTAGCAACGAATGAAAATGTTAGATTCCAAAAGTTTGTATCGCAATATAGAGCAATAAGGAATAAAGAGGCTCGCAAACTTCAACATGCGTTAATTGAACATTTGTGCGGGAGGGAGGATACGTAGATAATGTACAATATATTTCAAGATGTAAATATCAGTAAACATATATTTCCACATGATCGGATAAGAAAAGATAAATCTTTATATACATATTATGTATATATAATGCTTTTATATTGGATCTAATTGGTCCCTTTGTTCACATTTGGCTCAGTTATTAAGTAATATAGGGTATGATTAGGGATAACAATGGATCGGATCTTGTTAAGTCCAGATCCAAATCTAAATTTTTTTGTTTGGGTTTGAATCCAATCTATATATTGGATCCAAAAATATTAGATCCAGACTAGATCTGTAGGGTCTAGACCCGGATCCACATGTTTTATCTTCTAAAATAATTTCTAAATCACCTATAATTCACAGTAACACCATAATAATAATCTAAATGCACAATAATACTATAACAATTATTTAAAATTTTACAATCATCACTATACAAGAAGATGTTAGTTATAAATTTACTTTTATTTTCATGACTAACAAATAATATTGCAATAGAAATAGAAGAAGTAGCTCACATATCTTAGCAAATAGAACATTCATATATAAAATTTTCTCAAATGAACAGTACAATTTTCTATGTTATTAACCTACTATTCAATTCATAACCTAGTTTATCCAACTTCGACTAAAAAGAAAAATAATATAATACACTTACAAATAAAATAAAAATTATATATATATATATATATATATATTATGGATCCACGGGTCGGATCTGGATCTCAGAAATCAAGATCCAGATTCGAATTTCAAATGAGTGATCGAGATCCGTTGGATCCTATTTTTTGAAGATCCAAATCTTGAAAAATGGATTTAGATCTGCGAATCTGAACCGGATCAATGATCCACTGTCATCCCTAGGTACGATTAATTGATTATTATACTTCATCATATTAGAGGTCACAAAATAAAACTAGATTTTAAAAATGATGTGTTAACCACTAAGATAAACAACAATTTCATTAATATGACGATTTATTTATTTACTTTTAATTATCACAAACTTTTATTTACATCTAATAATTATAATATGAATTAATATATATATATATATATATATGATGGTTCACGTAAAAATATAAATATTGGTAAGAAATAAGAAAGTTATATTGAAAGTATAAAGTTATTGCACTAAATGTATAAATTTGTTGCACCAAATTTTTATGTTCAGTGCTACACTTTTTATGTTGAAATTGGTGTAATAAATTTATACGTTCAATGCAACTTTCCTATTTCATATATATATATATATATATATATATATATATATGAACCGAATCAAATACAAACCAATATTATTAATATATAAAAATAAGAATTATTTTCAATAGTGAAGATATATGGTGAGTTAATCACTTTAATAGATGAATTCATGCATCTTGGTTTGGATCCTATAAGAGACGATTGTTTTATTCATTAACTTTACGATAAATTCATACACTTTTGCAATGAATTCAGGCGAATGTATGGGTTTGTAGTTTATATAATAGAGGGTTGTTCAAATACAAACCTCTAAATAACTAAAAGTAAGAACAAATCTAGTATATTTGATTTTTGAGACCTGCGGTTTAGATTATATGGAATTTTAGTTTTTTTACTATTATTTAAGATAAAATGACATACTTGTAATAGCATTAGAATTGAAGGGTTATAATTATGTTAAAAATTAATTTTCTTTTTCTCTCGTATTTCCTTCGTCTCTCCTATTTCTCACACATCTATTATCTCTCCTCTCTCATATCTTTTATTCTCTCTCTCCTTTTCTCCTTTCTAGATATTAAATAATTAGGGGTGAGATTTTTGTATTGGATCTAAGGGTGAGCAAAATATCCGAAAATCGAATAATCGAATCGAACTAAATCGAAAAATCAAATTTGGTTCGATTAAAACCAAATTAAAATTTGGTAATTCGGTTTTCGGTCGGTTCGAATTTTTTTAACCGAAAACAGAATTATATATATATATATACATATAATATTATTTATTTAGAATTATAGTTTAATATGTCAATATCTTTAATCCTATTCACTTCTCTCTCTCTCTCCCTATTATATCAATATATAATATTTACAAAATATAATATTATTTATTTATTATATAATACTAATAATTATTTTTTGTAGAATATTTTATATATATAACATATAAAAAAGTATTTTTATGTATATTATATCAATATATAATATTATTTATTTTTTATTTGAAAATTATATTATTTTTGCTAAAAATTCAGTTTAACCGAAATATATTTCGATTATTTCTATTCGGTTACCGAATAAAATTAGGTTCGGTTCAGTTATTTTTTTTAAAAATTGATTAATTCCGTTCGGTTATTTTTTCGTCCGAAACCGTCCGAATAACCGAATACTCATCCCTAACTAGATCTTCAGTAGATTAGATAACCGAACTGAATCGGTGGTATCAGTTTACCGAATAACCATTTCCACCGATTTTGGTGCCGTTTCAGTATGAAAATTTCTAAATTATCGATTATCGGTATACTCAAAAATCGAATGGTCATACCTAATAACCGATGACAATTTTATATATATATATATATATATATATATAGTTTGGTTCAAATAAGAATTATTCTTATTCTAAAAACTAAGAACCAAATGAATTCCTTATGAAAGTTGATGAATCCGTTGAGAAAGTTAATGAATTCAAAAATTCAGAATTTTTCACCCAGGTTCGAATCCCATGAGGGACGAAAATTTTATTTTTTTAGATTCAATAACTTGCCCAATGGATTCATTAACTTTCACTGTGAATTCATCATTTTTTGGTTCTCATGTTCTCACAATAAAAATGTTTCTCACGTTCACCCTCCTATATATATATATATATAATAATTTTTATTTATTAAAATAATTAATAGTAAATTATTTTTAATGAATTATTTTCAATTTGGAACCCTCGCACCTAAATTGAATTATAATTTAAATATTTAATTACCCTAACTCTTCTGCACCACCACGCCTCGTCACCTACAGACCCTCAACATCGTGCCCCCGCCCTGACCCTTCCATACCCGTCGTCCGCCGCACCGCCGCCGGAGATCATCTCACCTCCGATAGCTGCATCAAGAACTCTAGCGCAGCGTCGATTCCTCTCTCCCACTGCTCTCGCCTCCAGCTCTTAGCGGCCGCGGTGCTTCTGCTCACCTCCCAGTCTCCTACCGCTTGGCGCTCGTCTTGCTTCCACCTCTGGCTCACGGTTGCGCCTCCGAGCGCCGGAGCCGCTCGCCTCAAGCTCTGCGTCTCCCAACCGACTCACAGCAGTTGCCACTCGCCTCAGCCTCAAGCAACCCGCACAGCCTCTGCTCCCGCTCATCCCACCATCGCGTAGACGTCGAGCAGTAGCACTCCCACCACCCCGCTTGCCTCAGGCTCCAACTCTGCGCCTGCTAATACCTGACTCTGCAACGTAAATTCCTCTCTGATGTCTCCATCTTATCCGTCCCATTTTTTTCTCAAACCTCTGTGTGTGCAATTGTGCATTGATATCTGATAGTGGTCAGTGGAAATACATAACATGCTCTCACCCGATAAAAGAAAAAGATGAGAACCCATATTTGTTGTGAAAAATGCATTTTTTTTTAAATCGGTTATTTGAATAATCAAAAAGTCGATGGGAATAACCAATCGATTTTTCAATCAACTGATTGGTTCGATATCCGTATGGATCCGGACTATTTTCGGTATCGATTAATTGATTTTTGGTATCGATTAATCGATATTGAACCAATTCCCATCCATATGAACAATTTTGACGTAGTAAGTTGCTTCTTTCCATATCAACTTGCAATTGAAGAAACTTCACTAGCAATAAAAACTTATCTATTTCGATTTTAGAACTAAAATTTTTGCAATTAGCATTTATATTTTTTGCAACACAAAATGCCAACACATGTTACATTGTTTGATGTAAAGAGTAGACATAATAATTACTCCATTCCTCCATCGATTATGTTCATTTAATTTTATTTTGATCACTTCATAAAAATATCAATTTTATTTTTTTGAAAATATCAATTTCACATTTTTACCTTAAACCTAATCGAAAATCTATCCACAGTAAACATGGAAATTTTTGTAATGAAAAAGAAAGATGTATGAAATGAAAAATGAGAATAATGTCATTGAAGAAAAATATGATGTATTGATACATATAAAAAAAAAATCAATAAAAAGACCGTTGGTTTATGCAACGAATCAATTCACATTACAAGAAATAAAAATAAAAACTCAAAATGTCATATTAAAAAAAAAAAAAGCAAACAAATTAATGACAATATTTTGAAAACAAAAAAGAAAGAATAAAAAATGAAAGCAAAAAGAAATAAAAGATAGGAGAGAGAAAAGTAAACAAAAACTAAATATGAAGTAGTGGGCCCGCCAGAAAAAGCTTTCTCTGCCATTCCCATTTGCGTAGCTGCACGCGCTCTTTGGGGTGCTGCTGCTGGCTGCACCCGCATGTCCGGCCATATAAAATATTTTAGTAATTATTAATATAATTATCTAATTAAATAATAATATTAAATTTTTAATATGTTAATTATTTTTACATAAATATTATTTTTCATCTATTTTGAAGAGTATTAAATTTATTAATTTTAAATTTAATTTTTATTTTTCATTCGATAGAGATAAAATTATAAGATGATTTTATTGTAAATCAATTTTTTAATAGATAACATATTAAATAAATGATTTTTTAATTTAATAAAACTGATTATAACTAATCGGTATATCATCACTCTTTAAATTAAGTTCATTTACATCATACATGCAAGTGACCTAAACTCGCGCTCATTGCAAATTAGATTAACACAATTTCAAATTTTTTTGAGGTAATTTCATTTGTATAAAACTATAGATATACATGTCACCAATTCAATATTATCATAAAGGTTTCCGATAGAGAAAAAGCCAAAAATCCAATCTATAAGACTATAACTTCTCAAAAATATCTTAATATGAAATTTCAGGGCACCCCTCAAACCTCTCTAATTATGAAATTGACCCCGCATAAGGGTAGAACACAATCTTCTACTGCATTTCTTGGCAGTATAATAGTAGTATATGTCTTCCTTGACCTTCACTGAGTTCACTCCTACAATTGCACATAAATCAAAGAAAAACCCCATGTTAAACATGGCATGCACCGGAGTCCTGGGATTCACTACGCCGCCATTCAACTCGAGCACAAAATCAAAGACGCAAAGAAAAGACACTTCTCTGTCCTGTTGCTCAACTTCCACTTCCACAGATGAGCAAGAAACCACGACCAAATTCACCTATTCCAGAGCTTCACCGTCAGTGAGGTGGCCGCACTTGAAATTCACCGAAATCCAGCAGCAACCGCCGATGAAAACGCCGGTTCCCGACCTTAGAGATGAAATCGAAATGGACAGCAACGAGGGGTTCCTGGCTGCAGATGCGGAAGATGATGCAGACAAGGTGTTCGACAAAAGGCCTAGCAGAAACAGAGTGAAGAAAATGAACAAGCTTGCGTTGAAGAGGGCCAAGGACTGGCGGAAGAGGGTGCAGTTCTTGACGGACAGGATCTTGGAGCTGAGATCAGACGAGTTCGTGGCGGATGTCTTGGATGAGAAGATGGTGCAGATGACGCCTACTGATTTCTGCTTCGTGGTGAAATGGGTGGGGCAGTCGAGTTGGCAGAGGGCGTTGGAGGTTTACGAGTGGCTGAATCTTCGCCATTGGTATGCACCAAATGCAAGAATGCTGGCCACGATTCTCTCCGTGCTTGGAAAAGCCAATCAAGAATCTTTAGCTGTGGAGATGTATACTAGAGCAGAATTGAATGTAGGCAACACTGTCCAAGTTTATAACGCGATGATGGGAGTTTATGCAAGAAATGGTCGATTTGCAAAGGTTAAGGAGCTGCTAGGCTTGATGCGTGAGCGAGGGTGTGAGCCGGACCTCGTTAGTTTCAATACATTGATCAATGCACGTCTCAGATCAGGTCAGATGACTCCGAATTTAGGGATTGAGCTTCTCGGTGAAGTGAGGAGATCAGGGATTCGGCCCGACATCATCACGTATAACACTTTGATTAGTGGATGTTCGCGTGAATCCAATTTGGAGGAGGCCGTGAAGATCTTTAACGACATGGAGGAGCACAGATGTCAGCCAGATTTGTGGACGTACAATGCCATGATCTCGGTGTATGGGAGATGTGGACTGTCTAATGAGGCTGACCGTCTCTTCAGAGAGCTGCATTCGAAGGGCTTCTCACCAGATGCAGTCACGTACAACTCTCTGCTTTACGCATTTTCAAGAGAAGGGAATGTGACGAAGGTGAAGGAGATATGTGAAGAATTCGTGGAGATGGGGTTTGTAAAAGATGAGATGACTTACAACACCATAATCAGCATGTATGGGAAGCAAGGGAGGCACGACGTTGCCTTCCAAACTTATCAAGAGATGAAATCCTCTGGTCGACATCCTGATGCAGTGACATATACTGTTCTGATCGACTCACTAGGGAAAGCAAATAAGATGTTAGAAGCTGCAGATGTGATGTCTGAGATGCTGGATACCGGTATAAGGCCTACAATACGAACTTACAGTGCTTTGATATGTGGATATGCTAAATCCGGGCAGCGAGCTCAGGCTCAGGAGACGTTTGATTGCATGATGCGTTCTGGAATCAAGCCGGACAAGCTTGCATACGCAGTCATGCTTGATGTGCATATAAGGTCGAGAAACACAAAAAATGCGATGATGTTGTACCTGGATATGGTTTCTGATGGTTATGTCCCGGATCTTGCCATGTATGAAGCACTGATCCGTGTACTTGCAGGAGAGAGCAACAAGGGATTTATCCAGAAAGTGGTTGAGCATCTTGAAGAGCTGCACGGCTTGAGCTCGGAGAGGATTTCTGCTATACTCATAAAAGCAGGTTGCTACGATTTTGCTGCAGAGAAGTTAAGGCTTGGAGTTATGAATAACTCTAGGGTTAATCAGGCAACTTTGCTATCAATTTTGGGTTCATATAGTTTATCCGGGCGGCATTCTGAGGCGATAGAGCTACTAAATTATGTGCAGGAAAATGCACCAGGATCCGAGCAGTTGATAGCTGAGGCTTTAGTAGTTATTTACTGCAATGCTGGCCAGTTAGGCCCTGCTTTAGACGAATATCACAAAAATAACAGCCTCTGTATGTTTGGAGGGAGCTCTGCGATGTATGAATACCTGATTGTGTCGTGTGCTGATAACAATTGCTTCGTTGAAGCTTCTCAGATATATTCGGATATGAAATTCTATGGAATTGAGCCTTCAGCGAAAGTGTATCAGGTGATGGCTCTTTCATATTGTAAGATAGATCTTCCTGAGACGGCTCATCATTTGTATGCGAGCAGGCGGAAATGAGAGGCCTTCCTCTTCAAGATACGTCCGTTTGTACTGCCCTTGTCGAAGCTTTTGGAAAATTGAAGCAACTGGAGAAGGCACAGAGTGTTGTGGGAAGGCTGAGGCAAAAATGCAAGGTTTTGGATCGTAAGGTCTGGAACTCGTTGCTTGAAGCCTATGCTTTGAGTGGCTGTTACGAGAAAGCAAGAGCCGCATTTAACACGATGATGAGAGATGGGCCTTCCCCAACTGTTGATACCATGAACTTTCTACTGCAGGCGTTGATTGTTGATGGAAGATTAGATGAACTATATGTTGTGATTCAGGATCTTCAAGATATGGGGTTCAAAATTAGTAAGAGTTCGATTATTTTGATGCTTGAGGCGTTTGCCCAATCTGGAAACATATTTGAGGTGAAGAAGATATACCATGGGATGAAAGCTGCAGGCTATCTTCCCACTATGCATCTGTACAGGGTTATGATCGGGTTGCTGTCGAGGGTGAAACAGGTCATGGAGGTTGAGGCCATGGTTCGTGAGATGGAGGAAGGAGGGTTCACTCCTGATCTTGTTATATACAATCTGTTGCTTAAGATGTATACAAAAATAGAGGATTATAAGAAGACGGTTCAGATATACCAGCGAATTCAAGAATCTAAACTCAAACCAGATGAGGAAACTTATAGTACTTTAATCTTGATGTATTGTAGAGACTGCAGGCCCGAAGAAGCCGCCTTATTGATGCAGGAAATGAGACGGCTGGGTCTGAATCCCCAATCCGACACCTGCAAGAGCCTGATAGCAGCGTTTTGTAAGAAGATGATGATTGAGCAAGCTGAGGAGCTCTTTGATAGCCTAAAATCAGAAGGGCAAAAGCTAGACCGGTCGTTTTATCACTTGATGATGAAAATGTATCGAACATCTGGGAACCATGCTAAAGCAGAGAATCTGTTGGTGACCATGAAAGAATCAGGGGTTGAACCCACTGCTGCTACGATGCATTTACTTATGACTTCGTATGGAAGCTCAGGGCGGCGGAGGAGGCTGAAAAAGTGCTTAATAGTTTGAAGGCGACTGGTTCGGATCTTGGCACATTATCATATAGTTCAGTGATCGATGCTTACCTCAAAAATAGTGATCTTGATGTTGGCATCCAGAAGCTCGTGGAGTTGAGAAACGAGGGCTTGGATCCGGACCACAGGATATGGACTTGTTTCATTAGGGCAGCTAGTCTGTGCCAAAGCTTCGGTGAAGCCACTATGCTGCTAAATGCCATTGGAGATGCTGGATTTCGACTTCCAATTAGGCAATGTTTTTATTTGTATCTGTGGAAGGTGGAGTTTATCGGTTACCTGTTTTTGAACTAAATTTTGTCTATTTCACAGGCTTTTGACGGATAATTCTATGTCGTTGCTGTCGGAGATAGACTGCTATCTCAAGAGTCTAGAACCTGTAGAAGATAATGCAGCATTTCACTTTGTGAATGCTTTGGAAGATATGCTGTGGGCTTTTGAGCGTCGGGCAACTGCCACGTGGATTTTTCAACTGGCGCTTAAAAGAAACATCTATCCTAAAGATGTTTTCAGGTAACTACTTAATTCAATTCTCACTTTCATTTGTAGCTTTTATGTCAAGAGTTATGCTTTCCAGGTAGATTATAGGGCATAGATTCCAAACAAAGCACTCAAAGAATGTGAATTTTGTTTCTCAAAGGCTTCATGATATTAAACAAGAAGAGACAATTAATTAGTTAGTTGAAAGACCTGCTGTTTCTTATGCTTGTACACTGATGATCTACAACGAATCCTTGATGTGAGATAACTTCTGTATTAGATCTTTGCGGTTTGCTTCAGTCGATTTTGATTTGCCTTACAGGGTGGCTGACAAGGATTGGGGGGCTGACTTCAGAAAGCTATCTGCTGGTGCTGCTCTTGTTGCTCTTACATTATGGCTTGATCACATGCAGGCAAGCTTTTGCTTTAACTCTCTCGATGTTTTCAGATACGTTATGTGTTGATGTAGAGCTCCTTGGCTTGACTCGAGACTTACTCCTAATTTTTTGTAAAGACCCCTCTTCGTTTCTTCAGCTATATCTAACCATACAGGACCCAACCTTCCAATTCTTCAAAGAGGAAAGTGGATTGCTAATTATTCCCTTATTTATTACATTGCATCTTACATGAGTTTCTTGCTTTATATTTTGATATAATTGGCTTTGATCTTGGCAACTTTGAGATTTAGACTCATCTTTTCTGTTGGAACCTTAAATCTTTTGATTTCTATTTTTTTTTTGGCTGGTTTTTCTTGAATCTTCAATTGACAGCTCAAACATATATACTCTTGTTTGACTGTTCACTAGATTGAACACTACATGTATTGCCCGAGGCCAAAGGTCTCGGGTTCGAGTCCACCGTGACGTGGCCTTTAAAATGTCTGTATTAAATTGACCAAAAAAATGTGTTGCTCTTGGATCCGTGCTTCCCACAGGACGCGTCGTTGGAAGGTTTCCCGGAATCTCCGAAGTCTGTCGTGCTGATCACAGGAAACGCAGAATACAACAAAGTTTCCTTAAACAGGACTCTGAAGGCTTACCTTTGGGAGATGGGGTCTCCTTTCTTACCTTGTAAAACAAGGAATGGAGTCCTCATCGCAAAAGCACATTCCTTAAGGCTGTGGTTGAAAGACTCTCCGTTTTGCTCGGATCTCGAGCTGAAGGACAGCCCTCTCCCCCCTGAGACCAACTCGATGCAGCTCATTGAGGGGTGCTACATCAGACGAGGGCTTGTTCCTGCTTTCAGCGACATCAGGGAGAGGCTCGGGGAGGTGAGGCCGAGGAAGTTTGCTAGGCTTGCGCTACTCTCGGATGAGAAACGGGATGCGGTTATTCGTGCCGATGTGGAAGGGAGAAGGGAGAAGTTGGCCAAGGTGGAAAATGGTGGGTTTGTGATGAAGATGAAGATGAGCAGGTTTATTAAGGGGAAGTTCAGTAGGAGGGAGCTTCTGTCTGAAGCAACAAGTGGAGTATAGAAGTAAGATTTTCTGAAAAAAAAGTTATTTTTTTGTTGTACAGTCAATACAACACATGTAGCAAAAGACAAAAACTTGTATATAGTTAAATTGGTGAATCAATAAATTTTTTATTTAAAAAAGTTATCCTTTTATTAGAAGTGGGAAGTGTTATGATAACAGTATGAGCATGTGAGCAAATATAAACTTATACGCATTATATTAATATAACATTGAAAATGTTGATCAGGTTATATGAACGAAATTGACAATTTTTCTGTTCATTAAAATAGTAGAAATATTTCATTATTCAGTTGAATAGTATTACAAAGTGATATATCACATATCATGCAATGTATGCTTTAATGTGCTAAATCTGTAAATAAAGAAATTCCTCAATTTTTGTTCTATTGGGGATTAATTGACGGTGGTAAAAGATCTCATATTTGAATTTTACATTTGCAAATTATTATTACATTAAGAGTAACATGTAGAAAAGAAAGTAATTCAGTAGGTCTAGAAGTTGGGTTTCATTTATGTTGTTGTGCACCACATCTTTAAATACTTCTACTTTTTCATTTTTTACTTAAATAATTAAGTTATTTTTCTTTTGATATACATTGAACTATAAAATGAAATTTTATAAGTTATTGGTTAGTCAAGATTCAAGACTGACGTCACTGCAAGCTTAGAAACTCTATTACCAAGCGACTCCAATAGGGCATATTTTGATAAATGAAATCTGAGATGAAATACCGTTTAGACAAAATAAATTAATTCAAATTAACTAACCCATATTTTCCTATACCTAAGGACATCATCCAATAAAGTTAATGAATAAAATTCTGACATCCTATCATATTTCGATTGTACGTATAATTAGCATATCCAATATATGAATATGTAAATATCTACAACACATGACACACCATATAAGACAAGGATTTAAAATAGAATTGAGATGCGGTAATGAAATTAAATTATTCAAATATTCTCATCATGGCATGCATTTAAAACAAATAATTGCTTGAAATTGAACCTTGCCTCATCGAACTCTATATATACCAGGGAAAAAAAACAATTCTAATTATTATCACATTCAAACAGATAATTAATAATCATGGCAACAAAAATCCCATTACTTTGTCCCTCGCATTACTCCTCGCCCTCTCAGTGCTCTCACTACTCCAGCAAGGCACCCCCACCGTTACCCACCGTTGCCCGAACGATCGTTGTTGGATTTGTATATTGAAAGTAGATTTATTGAGTTTGTATATGATATTTCCCATTATCACTATTCCGATTTCATATCTAAATTGTTTATTTAATTGCATATGTTGTCTCATTATCTCATGCAAAAATTAGATCATACAGTATGTAGAAGATCACAGAAGTCTATATGATTGGTTAAGTTAGTTGAGATATAAAAAAGATTACAATTGAGATAACTTGGGGACGATTTATCGGTATAGGTTGCAGTATAGATAAGAAGTAACTTGACTTGGTTATTTGTCTATGATGGTACGTCTTGACGTATTGATGGATCACAGTCAGATGAGTTCTTCTATCTGATCATCATGAAGAATCTAGATCTCGGTGACTTACGTTTAAACTTCGATAAAGTTTCAGGTGAGTATGAGTTATTGACCATCACTTTGACTTGTTTTGGGTAAGGGTTACATTCGATGTTCCAATATTCTCGCATCTTGGGTGGTGGCGGTCTTGTATGTTATGTTGTTTATCCGTATCGAGTCACCGTATCCATTTATGATGACGTCCCAAGCTTTATTGTACTAAACCCTGTATTTTGAGTTAACTCAAGTACAATAATAAGATTGAGTGGTACAACTCAAGGAATTATTAAACATATTAATTATTTTAAGACTATAAATAATTAATAGACGTACGATATCTTAAATATGGAGATTCTTAAGTCTAAGTACAAGCCCGACTCAACTTTGATAATAAAGGGTAAGTCAATATTTATTCTCTAGTAGAATGAATAAATGTTTATGAATAAATTTTATGTTATGAGCTAAACATAAGATAATTAATTCATTTTATGTCTATCTTTATTCTTTATATTTGATCTCTGAACTGGTCCATCAAGACCTACTGTCTAGCTAATTTTCGACCACCCCTAGGAATCCCATTGAGATTCTATTTTGATTTTTGTATTATTTATTTGATATATTTCATTGTATAGATAAATATTATCCAATATTATTAGATATCAAGAGATAATTATTCTAGAAATGAATTATTTTCAGGGAATAAGATAATTATTGTATTTATTAGATGTGTCATGGTCTTATCACATTAAAATTCTAGAGAAAACACTATAAATACATGGTATGAAAAATCAGATCATCCATTTCCTCATACTGATTTTTGAAAATGACATTTCTATCATGGGGACGAAATTTTGTAGTGTTCTCCATAAATTACTCTCATTCAGTTTTGGAAATCAGGCATCCGGGACACAGTCTAGAAGATCAAAGTCGGAGTCAGTCATTGATCAGATTTACCAGAAATTCATAGGTAAACGCGAGAAAACCTAATGCTAGGAATATAATTGAGATATGGTGAACTAAACATCAAAGATAGATCATCGAGAGCATGGGTAAATTCAATTTTTCCATCAGCCGCTGCTTTGACCTCGAGATCGACACCGCCTACACCCTCTCCACAATGCCCCAAATCGTGGACTTCATATGGAAAACACTCCAATAGCCCTCTGACGTCGACCGACGCCACTACTACCCGGATGATGTCATAAACCTCTACGTGCAAGACCTCCATGACGGCGCCTCGTGAAACCAAAGAAAACAACGCTCTACATGAGCGCCAGGCGTGAGACCTACCTCCCGGGCAATGCGGCTAAGTTCGAGTTCACCGTGATTATCTACCATGAATTAACGCACATTTTTCAGTGGTCCAACAAGGGCACAGCGCCGAGGTTTGACAGAGAGGATGGCGGATTACATCGTGTTGAAGTCGCCGAGCTACAATGCAGCTACTCGGCCTTGGGGAGGAGCCAGCAGACGAGGGCTACCAAGTGGAGTCTAGGTTTTTGGAGTATTGCGAATGTTTGAGAGAAGGATTCACGACGGAGTTGAATAAGATGATGACGGAAGTTTATAAGGAGTATCTTTCTGTTGGAAATCAGCGCTAATCAGCGCTTATATATATATATATATTTTATATATGTGGTCAAGTTACCAGGAAGATACTTTGACCAAGATTTTGAGTGACGTAACGTTTAATTTTGTGAAATTAAACGGCATAGGATCGATCTACGTTCCGAGTAGATGATCGTGGTGTATTCACATTCTCAAATCCGATTTCCGGTGAGTGAAAAATAATGGATCAAAGTTGGTCACTTAAACATGGAGTTATGTGATTAAGGGGATAAGCATGGATTAATTAATTCTTATCCCACATTGATTAATGTACCTTCATTAATTGTCTATATAAGTGGTTCATTGAACACTTAGTATAATTATGTGCACAAGTGATGGGCTGGAAAGCCCACCTGTGCCGGCCGCCGCCGCCGCCTCGGCTCGGCTCCGGTTCCGTGGTCCGTGGATCGTGGATCTTGGATCTTGGATCTTGGCAATTGGTCTTTGGGTGGTCTTTGGGCCTGTTCGTGGGCTTGCTTCGTGGGCCTGGTTCCGTGGCCCATTGCCCCTATATTTTGGATCAATGTTTGATCGAGCCCAAAGATGGAGTTGGTCCGAGGCCCAACTCGTGTAGCCCAATCCGTTGGGCCTGCTGTGCGATGGAGTTGGTCCGAGGCCCAACTCGTGTAAGCCCAATCCGTTGGGCCTGCTGTGCACTTGAAGAGACGTCCGGATACGTCCAATGAACACAGACGCCGCGTTGTCCGATTAAATCGTGGCGCTCGTAACGTTCCGACATGAAAGTTCTGGGAAACGTGGGCACGTTGTCTCCGAAACCGCGCGCGTAACCCTCTCGCACTCAATAGGGGACATAACTCCGTAACACCCGACATCAATGCGGTGTTGACTCCAAAGATGTCTCTCATGAGGGGGCGACGCCTATAAATAGGACATGTCTCCCAACATAAGCCACCCATCGCAAAAGCATTCCAAAGATACCTAAGAGCATTCCTCGCATACATATTTTGTGTCTAAGCTCTGTCCTCGCCTCCGTCCGTTCGCGAGCTCGTTGGTGCAGTAGTCGCCATCTACGAGACGCTGCCGTTTCATCTTTGGGGACGATACGCCAGAACCGAGAGCACTACCGGGGCGTATCTCGTCTTACGGAAAGAGGTCTCCTCGACTCGGCATCTAGAATACGGTTATCTGTAATTTTATTCTGTTTTCTTGTTTTAAGTTTATTGTTAGTTTTGATCTCCTACTTCTACCTTTCTGTTTCGAGTTGTAATACGCCCGGCAAGTATTGTACTGTTCGTACACATTTTCCAACAATCGCAAGACGAGATATTACTTGCCACGAAGGAGTTGAGACCTTAAAATTGACTTAAAACTTTCGTAACTAAATACCTTTGCTTGGAGATGTCGACCGTACCTGCCACCGACTCCGCCTCTGCCGCTGCTGCTGCCTCTGCCGCCTCTGCTGCTGCTGCCAATTCCGGCACAATGGCTACGGCCATGTTTGGTTTGATGCCTTCGGGGTCAACCATTGGACCCTTTGGGTCGACTGTTGGTTCCACTTTTAGTGGTTCAACGTTTGGTTCCACTTTAGTGGTTCCATTGGCTCGACGATTGCACTTTTCGGTGGGTCATTGTTGGATCCACGGGATCTAACTGCTGTGGTTCTCATTCGAGTTTCATGTTTCACACACTTCAGTGGTGTTGGTGGATCCGATTTTGGATCGATCTCGGCCTGTTCATACCGCGAGGATGATGCCGCCGAGAAGCCGCCGGTTTGGAGGATCGACTTCAAGAGATGGCAACAAAAGATCTTGTTCTACCTCACGACGTTGGGCCGCGCAATTTCTTGGTGGAAGATGAGCCCGTCGTTAGGGGCGAGTGACGGACTTTCACATCCGAGCGACATATGACAACCGGCGCCTTGGCGACTATCTTTGTAAAAGCTTTATACTTGGTAGTTTAGAAGATAGTTTGTATAGTGTTTATCTTTGTAACGACATCCAAATGTATGTGGGATGCGCTAGAAAAGAAATCAGTAGTGATGATGCAGTGCGAAGAAGTTTATTGTAGCGAATATTTGGACTACAAGATGGTCGATTCTCGACCGATCATGGACCAAGTGCAAGAGTTTCAACTCATTGTACACGAGGTTTAAGCGAAGGGCACACTTTTCGGACGACTTTTTCGTCGCTACGGTGATTGAGAAGCTACCCCGGGTGGAGAGACTTCAAGGTCTACCTTAAGCACAAGCGAAGGGTATGACACTTGAAGACTTGATCGTCAAACTAGCGATCGAGTCGACATGAAGAAGCAAGACTTAAAAGTGAAAGGCTTGATCGATGCTAGAGCCAACTGTTGGAGAGGCGGTCCCTCCAAAGAAACGTGTTTGTCCCAATATCAAAGACAAAGCAAAGGAAGGTGGTTGCCCGTAAGTTTGACGGGCTCGCACAATTGTGGCAAGCATGGCCACGAGTAAGGACCGTCGTTAGCTAAGAAGAAGGCTAAGCAAGTTACCAACGTTGTCGAGAAGGACTTCGACAAATGGGACAAGGATGACTTGGCTGCTGTGGTGACCGAAGAAGTCAACCACGTCGAGAATCAAGGTGGATGGTTCATCGACATTGGCGCGACTGCGCACGTCTGCATCGAAAAGATACGTTTCTCCACCTACAAGGCTGTTGAGGGGAGAAAGCTCAACATGGGGAACCAAGCTTCGTCCGAGGTTGCTGGAGTTGGTGATGTGGTACTCAAGATGTCGTCCGGTGTAGAGATCACGTTGAAGGATGTGCTGCATGTCCCAGACATTCGCAAGAATTTAGTGTCGGGCTCGATTCTAGTTAACAAGGGTTTAGACTAGTTTTGAGTCGGACAAGTTTGTTTTGACTAAGTTTGAGAAGTTCCTTGGTAGGGTTATCTCACCGGGGTCTTTTCAAACTAAATGTAATAATTTGTCTTGTAGTGTACCAAAAATTATGATGAATGAAAATGCATATACTTCCTCTTACTTGACCGAGTGCTCGATTTATGGCTTTGTAGATTAGGACATGTTAATCTAAATGCAATAAAAGATTAGTAAATTTAGATTTACTAAAGTTAAATGAAGTTAATACACAAACGAAATGTGAGGTTTGTGTGGAAGCAAAATGGCTAAGTTACCGCTTCATTCGGTGAGAACAGACACTAAGCCTCTAGAACTTATTCACACCGATGTGTGTGATTTAAAGTTTGTACAAACTAGAGGTGGTAAAAGTACTTCATCACGTTTATTGATGATTGTCAAGATATTGTTATCTTTACCTTCTAAGAAGTAAAGGCGAGGCTATTGAAGCTTTTAAAACTTCAAGAACGAGCCGAGAATCAACTAAGTGTCGAATTAAAACTGCTCAAGTGATAGAGGGGAGAATATGTAGCTCCGTTTGAGGCATTATGCAACGAAAGTGGTATAATACATCAAACCACGCCCTTATTCACCTCAATCTAATGGCGTTCTTTGAATGTAAAATCGAAAACTTAAGGAGATGATGAATGCTTTGTTGATTAGTTCGAGATTGCCCCGAACTTGTGGAGGAAGGCTGCTTTGACGACCAACTACATCTTGAACAAAATTCCACCGAAAAGTAAGGATGTCACTCCTACGAGTTGTCGAAAGGAAGAAAGCTATCGTCTGAAATATCTCAAAGTGTGGGGGTGTTTGGCGAAGGTTGAGGTGCTCTTCCAAACAAGTTACAATTGGACCTAAAGCGATCGATTGTATCTTTATTGGGTATGCATTGAGCAGCGGCGCTATCGTTTCGATCCACGTCGGAAGTACGAGATATGATCGTGGGGACGACGATTGAATCAAGGAATGCTATATTCTTTGAAAGTGTTTATCCTCAGTAAAGACAAGGATAAAGTGAAGCTAGCTCTAGCAATAGAGCGATGGTGAAGCTTCGAGTTCTAAACCTTTGGAGGAAGAATCGATATCGCATAAGCGATCGAGGTCGATCCGGAGGGTCGAACCGAGACGAGGCGATGAGAGTCGAGCCAAAGGATTTTGGTCACGACTATATTGCGTTCATGTTGGACGAAGAACCAACTTCGATCAAAGTAGCCTATGCTCGGCCGACGTAATGCTCGGCGAGTCTGCTCAAAGCGAGATTGATTCCATTCGCAAAACCACACTTGGGTCTTGGTTGATTTGCCGAAGGTTGTAAGCCCTCAGGATGCAAGTGGATCCTTAAAAGAAAGTACAAGCGCGATGGATCAATTGAAAAGTATAAGGCCCTTTTGGTTGTCAAAGGGTTTAAACAAAGAGAGGGTACGATTTCTTGATACCTATTCACCGTGACGAGGATTACGTCTATTAGGGTGCTTCTCGCAATTCTTTGCTTGCACAATCTTGAGATTCATCAAATGGACGTTAAGACTGCGTTTTGAATGGTGACCTCGAGGATGAGGTATATATAGAGCAACCAAAGGTTTGTAGTACCGGTCGAGAGGAAAGGTATGCAAACTCGTGAAGTTCTATATGGTTTGAAACAAACGCCGTTGCAATGGCACTGAAATTTGACAATGTAATGTTGGCAAATGGTTTCAAGATCAACGAGTGTGATGGATGTGTCTACGTTAAGAACAACGATAATGGTTATGTTAGAGGGTGTCGTATGTAGATGACATGTTGATCATGGGTAGTAATACTCAAGTCATTAATGACACAAAGTGCATGTTAAATAGAAATTTTGACATGAAAGACATGGGTTTAGGCGATGTGATTCTTGGAATCAAGATTCTAAGAAGATCGACGGAATTGTCTTGACACAATCTCACTCGTCAAGAAAGTGCTTAAGAAATTCAATGTGTTTGATAGTTTGCTGCTAAGACCCCATTGGAGCTCAATGTTCACTTGAGTAAGAACAGGATGAACACGTTGGGCAAGAAGACTATCTAAGGTCATCGGGTGTTTGATGTATCTTACAAATTGCACCCGACCGACATAGCTTGCGCGTGAATAAATTGAGTCGTTACGAGCAATCCAGCAAGGAGCATTGGAAGGCTCTAGTGAGAGTTTTGAGGTACTTGAAGTATACTCAAAATCATGGGTGCATTTCACGAGATATCCCGGTACTTGAATGATGCTTGTGATGCCAATTGGATATCGACACGAAGATTCACTTTCTACAAGTGGGTACATGTTCACGATTAGGGAGGTATCTTGTTTCTTGGAGATCCACGAAGCAGACGTGTATAGCCCGATCCACCATGGAATCGTAATTCATAGCTTTGGATAAAGGCGGTGAGGAAGCCAGTGGCTCGTAATTTTGGAAGATATTCCATGTTGGTCTAAACCTGCCACCGTGATGATTCATCGCGATAGCCAAACGGCTATTGGAAGGCGAAAAGTGGTTTGTATAATGGTAAGTCTCGACATATACATCGGCGACATAATACCGTGAGGCATTTGATTTCAAGTGGGGTTATATCAATTGACTATGTCAAGTCAATAGATGATCTGGCAGATCTGTTAACCAAAGGGTTGAACCGGGATCAAATGATCAAGTTGCTAGAGGGAATGAGATTAAAATCCACATCTTAAGAACAATCATAATGGTAACCCAAGCATGATGACTGGAGATCCCAAGAACTTGGTTGATGGGAGAACTAAGCTATAGGAGTTCGTGTGTAAACACTCAAGTTAGTTTGTTCCTAGAAAGCAAACGAGTGTTGAAAAACTTGCCCGATGGTGAGGTTGAGTCGTTGACTCTTAATGATTCCTAAGATACCTCGAGGAGGTTGAGTATGGCAAGATACTCGGTAAAGAATCACCTATGTAAGTGCGGTGGGGCGCTTCAAACAAAACACTTATGAATCCAAAGTGGATGTCCATGGCCAAAATGGAATCAAACGTGAGAACGGATGAGGTTGATGTGTTAAAGTGTTAATACCATTGTCTCGATTGCGTTGTGGGGAATAGTTCAAGGCATCGTGTCCACTAATCCGCCTGTGTACTCGATGGTACTAACTATGGAAGGTTCAAGGCCATAAACCACTTGTCCAAATATTTTAACATCTCTTGAGGACTGAGCTGTGTCTGCATACATGCATATGGCTATTTCCACTCATGTGGGGATTGTTGAAATCGGTATGTCGGTATATATATATATATATATATTTTATATATGTGGTCAAGTTGCGAGGAAGATACTTTGACCAAGATTTTGAGTGACGTAACGTTTAATTTTGTGAAATTAAACGGCATAGGATCGATCTACGTTCCGAGTAGATGATCGTGGTGTATTCACATTCTCAAATCCGATTTCCGTGAGTGAGAAATAATGGATCAAAGTTGGTCACTTAAACATGGAGTTATGTGATTAAGGGATAAGCATGGATTAATTAATCATTATCCCACATTGATTAATGTACCTTCATTAATTGTCTATATAAGTGGTTCATTGAACACTTAGTATAATTATGTGCACAAGTGATGGGCTGGAAAGCCCACGCGCCGCCGCCGCCGCCGCCCCGCCGCCCAGGCCCGCGCCGCCGCCGCGCCCGCTCCGTGCCCGCCCGGCTCGGTTCCGGCTCGGTTCGGTTCCATGGTCCGTGGATCTTGGATCTTGGCAATTGGTCTTTGGGCGTTCTTTGGGCCTGTTCGTGGGCCTGGTTCCGTGGCCCATTGCCCCTATATTTTGGATCAATGTTTGATCGAGCCCAAAGATGGAGTTGGTCCGAGGCCCAACTCGTGTAGCCCAATCCGTTGGGCCTGCTGTGCGATGGAGTTGGTCCGAGGCCCAACTCGTGTAAGCTAATCCGTTGGGCCTGTTGTGTACTTGAAGAGACGTCCCGATCGTCGATGAACACGACGCACGCGTTGTCCATATTCGTCGAATCGCTTGTAACGTTCCGACATGAAGGCTCTGCGGAAGCGTGGGCACGTTGTCTTGAAACCGCCGCGTAACCCTCTCGCACTCAATGGGGACATAACTCCGTAACACCCGACATCAATGCGGGTGTTGACTCAAAGATGCTTTCTCATGAGGGGCGACGCCTATAAATAGGACATGTCTCCCAAAGATAAGCCACCTCATGCAAAAGCATTCCAAGATACCTAAGAGCATTCCTGCATACATATTTTGTGTCCAAGCTCGCCCTCGCCTCGTCCGGTTCACGGGAGCTCGTTGGTCTGCTGATCTTTGCCATCTACGAGACGCCGTTTCATCTTTGGGACGATACGCCGTAACCGAGAGCACTACCGGGCGTATCTCTTCTTCATGGAAAGAGGCCTCCTCGACTCGGCATCTAGAATCTGATTATCTGTAATTTTATTCTGTTTTCTTGTTTTAAGTTTATTGTTAGTTTTGATCTCCTACTTCTACCTTTCTGTTTCGAGTTATGTCCTACGCCCGGCAAGTATTGTATTGTTCGTACACATTTTTCCAACACTTTCTAAATATATTTAACTTTAGATTTAAATTTAGTCAATTATATATTTTTTTATTTTACTTATTCCAAAGAAAATACGACCTTACTTGAACAACTCATCATTTTTTATGAAACATATAAGATAAAGAGATTATATACACCTACTACAATTAATTGATAATAAGAGTAAATTTTATACCTAATAAATAAACTTATATTTACAAGTTAGTTTACTTAACAACGTCACCGTTTTTGGGCAAATTCGTGTGCAACGTCTCAATATTTTGTCAATCTACAAGACTTTTCGGTATCAAATAATTTGAACAATGTTAGATTTTAAAACATAATACAATTTATTGGTTTGATATATGCCCATTTTGAATGTATATTTTAGATCTGAAGAGTAGCCAAAACTTTAGATATAAATATGTAATTTTCTCGAAAAACTACAATAAATAGGTGACACAAAATACAATTAATATTGTGCTCAAGCAATGTGCACGAGGATGTAAATGAGCCAAACATAGGATATATGTAAGTACAAAATGTTGTGTAGTAACGAGTTACGTTTGTTACTAACTTCACTCTATTTTTTGTTTATTGATATTATATTAATTTATTCAAATTTAAGTTTCATACTTTAAACTTTCCGAGCTTTTCGAACCTAAACGTATTTTCTAAAAATCGCATCAGTTCCCAATGCATATACTCCCCCCGTCCCCAAAATCTATTATTGAGAATCTTCAACACGAATTTTAATAAAAGTTTTTTTGGTCAAAACGTAGGAAAAAGCATAAAACGGGATAAAACATGTTACAATCTGAACTCAGGCATACCCGAGGGGGATACAGCCAAATTTCCATAGAAACAAGGCAAGGGGTGGGAGAAAAGACCTAAGGGCCAAAACACATAGGCCAAAGAGCGACCCGCTCAATCCTATGAAAGCGATAAAGAAACATAAACCTCTCAACAAACCCCTTGTGACGCATAAGGGCGGGCCTCATTAAAACCCCATGACCGTTGGGAAAAGAGTGCCCTTGTGCGGTGTGATCACAAGCACGGGGAATGGGAATGTGAACACATGAAAACATCTGAGGTGCACTGCTTTGGTTGGGCCTAAGCAGTCCCTCCACACACACCCAAGAAACCACTAACAGATATGCAATACAAGATATGGCATCCCAAAAGTGGACCCAAAAAACAAACCGAGACATCCCTCAGCTCACTACAAGGCCAACTCAAAATGCGAAATAACAAGATCCACAGAATACATAGAATATAAAGCAGCATAAACATCTTCTTTAATATTCTTCACAATGGTCTTCACGTCGAAGGGGATGTCCTCGAAGTTGATCTTGTTACGCGCATACCACAGGTGATTGACCGTAGTTGCTAATCCAATCTGCTTAGCTCGGAGGATGATAGCTGACCCCACCTTCTTCTCCCTTTTGATGTGCTTGATAGCACTGGCAATCGTAGTCATACTCCTCGAGAGATGGAGCCATTCTTTGATATGCTTCCAAACCGCCTCCGTACCCTTACATTTAAAAAATAGGTGATCATGAGTTTCCAAATGGGTATTACAAACGGTACATACCTGCGAGATATTCATATATCTCAGTCTATCCACCGTCTTAAGTCTTCCCCTCATGGCAAGCCATATGGTGATGGAAAACTTAGGCAGGATGTAGTCCTTCCAAATCGCCTTGTGCCAGTACTGCCTTTCACCCTTCTCCCGGAGGTAGTGATATGTAGCACTCGTTCCCTTGGACCCAAAAACACTCTTAAGAAGAACCGCAGCTCTATCATGATCACCTCCTGAATCCTGCAAAAAACGATCGTGAAGGATGAGAATATTCTTAAGAAGGGGAGATAAACGAATGTGATTAGGAAACTCCCATATGGTGGTGGTCATCAAGTACTCTGCATGGATCCACTGGATCCATAGGGAGTCCTTCTTGGTATGGATATTCCATAAGGTCTTTGCTAGAAGCGCTTTGTTCCAAGTCGAGAGATCTCTTAGACCAAGACCTCCTTCATCCTTTGGTAAACAAACGGCTTTCCACGAGACTGGACAGTGTGTCGAACCCCACAGGAACCTCCTGGTCATCGTATTGATGCGATCAATGACGGTGGCCGGCAGCGGAAAGACCTGCAACCAGAAGCACTCTACTCCTTGCAGAACCGAGCGAATCAACTCCAATCGTCCTGCACGAGATAAATTAAGATTAGACCAACGGTGGATACAAGACGCTATCTTCTCCACTAGTCCACTATACTGAGTGATTCCTAGTTTCCTTGAAGATAGAGGGATGCCTAGATATCTTGTCGGGAGTTCTCCCAATGGGAAGCCGAACAAATCTAAGATCGCCTGCTTCTCAAATGGTCGAACTCCCGCCATAAATATCAAGGACTTTTGATTATTTATCTTCAATCCAGATGCATTGGCGAAGTCCCCAAGTGCATCTGAAAGCACCTCCATAGATGCAATGTCAAACCTGCCAAAAAGTAACAAATCATCAGCGAAGGCAAGATGTGTAATAATGGAAGAACTACATTTAGGATGAAATTGAAAATCCAACTCCCTTGTTCGTTTCTTTAGCAGTCTGGAAAGGTACTCCATACAGCAAAGGAATAGAGTGGGTGACATCGGGTCACCCTGCCTAAGTCCTCGCTGTCCAGTGATGAATCCATGTGTCCCTCCATTGATTGCCAAAGTGTATGTCGCCGAGGTGACGCAAGTCATGATCCAGTAAACGAAACAAGGGTGAAAGCCCAGCCCATCCAATGCTCGTCTGAGGAACTCCCAAGAGATCGAGTCATAAGCCTTCTGGAGGTCAATCTTCAGCATGCATCTCGGGGTGATCTGTTTCCTCTCATATCCTCTGAGCAGCTCCTGGGCCAAAAAGATGTTGTCCGAGATGTTCCGTCCACTCACAAATCCAGGTCAGTCTTGGATCAATGATCTTGCCCATCAAAGACGCCATCCTCTCGGTCGGGATCTTCGTTATGGTCTTGTAGACGACATTGGTGCACGAATGGGTCTAAAATCGCCACGGTGGGGTTGTGATGCTTCTTGTGGATGAGAGTCACCACCGAGTGGTTGAATTCCCATAACAGACCCCTTCTCAAAGAACTCCCGCATGCCCAAGACCACATCTTGACCTCGATTTCCCGTTCTCTTTGAAGAAGGTCAAGTGTAGCCATCCGGTCCGGTGCTTTCTCACCGCAATATCGAACAACGATTCTTAATCTCCATCTGGGACACCTCCATAGCCATATTAATCCTGTCATACTCATCAAGCCGCAGGCCTTCCTCAAAAACAGTGTGATCAAATCCACTCGTGGGAACCTTTACACCGAAGAGATTGGTATAAAAAGTCTCAAAAGCGTTGATTATTTCCTCCATATCATAAGTCGGCTCCTCCGATTCCCTGCACAGGAAAGAGATGGTGTTACGTGTGTGATTTCTTTTCACCATAGAGTGAAAGAATTTAGTGCATCTGTCGGAGAGGTTGATGTGCATGTTCTTCGTTCTTTGCTAGAAGAAACTACGCTCAACCTCTTCCAAGAACTTAGTCTTCTTTTGAAGATCAAGTTCTTGTTCCAACAGATTCCCATTCCTGGGGTCTCTATCCAGAGCTAATTGCACGTCGTGCAATGCAGCTCTAGAGATACTCGTCCTCTCCGTGAGATGGCTGAACTCCTTGAAATTGAACTCCTTAAAAATGCTCTGCATCCTCTTCAACTTTGCAGCCAAGATCTACTGAGGTCGACCATTCTCTTGTTCAATCCAATTTTCTTCAAGAATGAGTTCGAAATCTGGGTGCTTCATCCACATGTTGAAGAACTTGAACGAACGGTGGTACCGGGTGACATCTCCAAAAAGAGTGATCAGTGCCGGCGAATGATCGGACAATGTGCCTCTAGGCAGAAAGTTTGTCCTGCAAAAAAGGTTAGCATCCAACCAGGCATTATTAATTAAGACTCTATCAATCTTAGAATACTTCACCGTATTGGTCCACGTAAAGTGGCATCCCGTCGAGGGTGAATCCTCGAGTCCCACGAGAGCACAAGTATCAACAAAGTCCTTGTACTCTCGTTCAAGCGGAACTCGACCTCCAATCCTCTCCTCCGGGTCAAGGATACAGTTGAAGTCTCCCGCGACGATAGAAGGCTTAGAAGGTTCGGTGTGGATGATCATTGAATCCCACAGCTCCCGTCTATGTATAACCTGCCAAAAACCATAGACAATGGAACATCCAAAAGTGGTGTTAGTAATAAGACAAGTGAAATTGGGTGGATCACTGCTTTTCTCGACCGATGACCTCAACTCCGATCCTCCTTGGGTTCCAAATGATGAGAATCCTTCCCTGTGGACTTCATCGAAGTTGTGAACACACTCCCATTGAATGAAGTGCTTTGCCATGAAATTCTTGAGCTTCAGCTTTGTGAGCTTCGTCTCAATCAATGCAATGGCATCTAGCTTATGCTGGTACACATGATCTGCAATCGCAGATTGCTTCTGAGCCTTCTGGAGGCCTCTGACGTTCCACGTTGTAAAAATCATTTACGACGTGTTCTGTGACTAATTGGACTCTTGCCCTTCTTGACAGGAGAACTCTGGCGGCTTGTGTTCGACTTACTTCTGGTGATACGGACACTAGGAATTTCTACTTCTTCATTGCTCGTTGATTCTCCTGCAAGGTTAGTTGCAGTATAATCATCAAAAGAACTTGAGGAGGTAGAATGTACCGATGATTCCGACACAGTGTTACGAATGGGTGGTTCCTCCAAAGCAAGAACAGGTTCACTTGACTCTGTGAAGAGCTTTCGTTGTCCCCCTGCAATTGGTGGCCGAGCAAGGTGGGTAGAACGAGTTGGTGGTTTTGAGGTTCGGTGGTACATCGAGGATTGTCGACGGTGTTGAAGGTTCAATGTCACGGATGGGCGAGAAATCTCGACGGTGGCTCGGTGGTTCTGTCGAGAACTCTCGAGGTGTCTCGGCGGTGATGAAGTTTGGGTGTGCGAGGTTGGGTGTGAAGTTTTGGTCGAGGAATGTTGGGATGGGTGGGATCGAGGATTCTCGGTAGAAGGTGAGGTTGGTAGAGAGATGTCATCAGGAAGGGAGATAGAGGCTGTCGGGTCGGTTCGAGAATTCTCGGCCGAGGTGGAGAGGCTAGCCGAGAGTCGGTAGAAGGATGGGCGATGGGGCTGGCGAGGATCGCCGAGGTTTATCAGCAGGAGCGATCTTAGCAGTAGGTGGGGGCCGAGCATGAGGGCTTGGAGATTTGTCGGAAGGAGGGGGCGGGCGTGAGCGAGACAGCTCGGGGTGCGGGGTTTGGTGGACGGTCTCGGCGGTTGCCGATGGTTGTCCAATTTTAAAAACTTGGGTACTATTAGAGGATTCAAAGTGTAAATGTGTGTTTAAGGCCTTGGTGGTTTTAATCTCAATCCCATGTGTGATGGGTTGAGATGGAATCTGTTTATCCTTTAGGCGGGACACACTTCTCCTCCTCCATTCAGCTCTAGGGACGGGAGTCTTGGAGGCTCGACCACGTCATGTGGGATGAGGTCTAAGGTCTCTTCCTCGGCTCGTTGCCACGTATCATTCCTGCATGGTTAGTCCCACCACGAGGAGGAGGTTCGGCACCCCACGTGGTCTAACAGTAATCGAACATGATGAAGCCAGGTGGCCCAATTTTTTACAGTTTTTGCACATTTTGGGATAAAATTCAAATTTAATATGTTGCAAAATGTGTTACCCGTGCAATTAGAAGTTAACATATTCCCAGGTTCACGATGCATCTACTAGCACATGAAATCTAGGTCCGTCTAAATTGTTCTTAGCAATCGATTCGTAGTCTACCTCTATGGGATCTCCTAACGGAAGCAATTTTCCTTATAGCATTGGGATTCCAAAGTTCAAGCGGCAAATTCGGTAGAGGCCCATACAGAAATTTAAAATCGGTGTAGAATCAAACCTAAATTCAACAGGCGTATACGATAGGATAAGAGAATACTAGAACACCGTGATATGGTCCTAAATTTGGGACATGTTCCATATCCTCGTCTTTCTCGAATTTGAACACTATCCAACCATTTGGGTGATACGAAATTCTCGCCGTCTTTTTCCGACAACGTCGGTCTTTGTGTTGCTTCTTTGCAGGAATCGTCTGCAAAAAACCAGTAGACAAAACCCCATCCTTTCGAAATAGGGGTGTAATCGAGAGTCTCAAAGTTAAAACATCATTCAAGATACTTACCTCAAACTTGGCTAAGGCGAGGTCCGTCTTTCTTACTGAATCGGTCCGCAAAATGACCCGCATTTCTTAGCCAGGAGATGGGTCGGTGGTGGTGTCGAAGGCCTCCTGTCGCCTAGCTATAGGACCTCGGCCGAGGCGGTTGTTCGGCATGGGCGAGGTTCGCTGCCGAGGTGTCGATGAGTTGCCGAGCTTCCTCGGCGAGATGGGCGCGATTAGGGCGAGCCAGCCGGACTCCTCAGGCGGAAAAATCTTCGCACGGTGGCCGATGCTCTTGGGACTCGGCAGCTCGGTGAGGCCTCGGCGATTGGTTCTCGGCGGCATGGCTAGGCATCTCGGCAAAGACTTCGGCGGTGCGTGGTGTCTCGGCAGGTATTTGGCGAATATTTCTCGGTAGGGGCGGGTATTGCTCAATGTTGCTCTGCTCGGTCAGGGCCTCGGTCTCAGCCGAGGTACGTGCCTCGGCATTTCTCAGCAGTGGTTCTGGGGCTAGCGCATGAATCCTTGGTTGGGCCGAAGTGGTTGGCTCGATCAGAGGCGTATGGCCCATGATGTGGGCTCGCATTAGTCGAGCCCTATCTTCCAAGTCACAAATGGGCTCTGCATTTTTTAGTCTCCCTAACCCACGAACGAATGGCCCATCATTATCCTCAATTTTGGACCCTCTTGTTAGTAGGAGGCCCAAGAGCCCACCGCTCAAACACACGGTAGAACTCAAAAGGCGAATAATAAAAATTAAGGCAAGTATATTGTTACCTAACAAAATCGCATGCTCAATGGAAATAACGTTCAAGATGGTAAACTTCAAAATAATAACAAGGCAGGTTGTAACATGTATGGAAAGATACCAAACAATTAATAGAGGCGGTTTGCATGCATGGTAACACTACCAAATAGGATATATGGTGTTAGGCAACACGCACAAGGAAACTTTTTGTGCGGCTAACTGGGATGTGTGGTGGCGCCAGAGCGGTAGGTGATCGGCCGGTGGTGGGGCGGTGGTCGGAGTTCACCGCGACAAGGTTCAAACAAGTTTTGGACAATCTCTTTTTTTTTCGTGTTCTTTGCCAAATTGATTGCGCACTCGTCGTTATAGGCTTGAAATTCACGCTCAGCCTTCCAAGTCCCAAACAATGAAAGAGGACACAAAACCGTAAAATCACGGCCAAATGTTGCTCGGTTAACGTCTGAGATTTGAGCACTTAACGGCGCACTAAAATTCCGCCGATTATGCCGATCAACAAATAACCAAACGAAAAACCAAAGGACAACCACAACAAATAAAATTACGTGAATGAAAGATGTGTTTACCTGAGAATGATGTAGTTGCACGGTAAGTCTTTATCAATGGCCGAGAGCTTCCGGCAACTTATGCGAAACAAGGGAACATAGAGACGAGATGATTCACGGTAGAAAAAGCACGAGAGGATGGCCGTACCACCCCGGATTGACATCGCCGGAAACGTTGTGCCCACGGTGGGAATGTATTTCCGGCGAGAATGGTGTTGTAATTCCCAAACACAATCGGTGAAGATGTTGAGGACGTTGGAACACAATGATTCACGGTTGAATAGGTGGTCGCCGGCGACGAGAATGCACACGGTGCTAGAAAAATTCTTGAGAGAATTTTTCTAGAGAGAAAACTCAAACCGTGATTGCTTACAACTGATACTTTAAATAAAAATATCTTTTATTTACACTTTTTACTATCCATGACCCACAGCAACCCATTTATTTATACCTTTTACCACCTATGGTCCACCATTAACTAATTTAATATTACACTATTGTAGGACGCTTACTCCACTCATAATATTATTTATAATTAGTTTACATTATCTTTAATTGAAATATAATTGATTGCAATAAAAAATAAAATAAAATTATAACAAAAATGCATAAAAATACAAAAATCACATATTAATAAAAATAGAACAAATCAAGAACAGAAATTACAACAACTGAAATAAACAACTGATACTTTAAACAAATGACAATATTATATATTTAGTTACTATCACCAAATTCTTGGGATGGTAGAAAATTTTGGGAGTTAGAGAAAAAATTCTCATTCGGATCCACAGAAAACAAGGAAAGATGGAATTTTTGGGAGTGAGAATTGAAGTTATATGTAGAGAAGATGAGATAATTGTATTGTGTGTATAACTATGTCAATATTGGTATTTATTTATAGAGAATGTAAAAGAAAAATTTTAGTATATATTTTTTAAAATATACTAATATCTAATTTTTTTCAAAACAAAATATTTAATTATCATAAAATCGGTGAACCACTCATATTGTGACAAGTGTGACAAAATGAATGATTGTTTGGAAGGGTTAGAGGGCGGTTGAGGGGAATGGAGATGTAAACATATTTGTTTTTATTTTTGGGTTTTACATAAGTGGCGGTTGACCACTATGTATTGTGGCTCTACTACACTTAGTCTGATAATTGATGAGAATACACGATGGAGTTGGAGCAGGGGATGGGTGGAGTTTCGGCAAGAGGATTCAGGCACGTGGTTAAGATAATAGACCATTTTCCCAACCTGAATTTGTTGCATATACTGTATAGGAAAATGAGAGTTGATTCGGGTTCGGTATTGGTTGATTCTCTCTATATGTACGGTCGGTTCAATTCTGATTGGTTTAATTAATTTTTTCGATCGAACTGATCAATGCTCCCCCTAATTCAGGTAACTAATTGTAATTCTCTTTATATTGTGACGTACATGATTGTGAAGATGTACATTGTTCATATATTAAATTGTATTTTTTCTTCAAACTAATCCCAAGAAGTTGGTGACACTAATATATAATCAATCAATGTACATAGGGTGAAAATGAACCGAGTTACTGGAATTTTGATTTCAACTAGTACTAACTAAAGTTTGAGTTTGACACCACATGACTTGTTAGCTTGTGATCTTTTAGGTGAATTAATTGAAAATATAAAATTATTAATAATTTTAGGAGGGAAACGAGAATCGAACCCTAATATCTCAGACATCCTCAATACACCACACCATCACCACTCCATGTAGAAACATTACCATACTTAGCCTTATACTCCCTCCAAACTTGATCAACATCTTTCCCCAACAACGCCTTCCAATACTCCTCTTTATAAACTTGTCTCATCATCTTGTTCAACTCCGCCGTGAACCCTTCTCTCAAACTATCGCAATACTCCAAAAACCTCGATGTCACGCCGTACCCTTCGTCCCACCGGCTCCCCTCCCCGGGCGTCGAGTAGCCACCCACGTAGAACGGTGACTTCAATACGACATAGTCCGCGATCCCCTCCGTCAAACCCCCCGGCGCCGTGCCCTTGCCGGACCACTGGAAAATGTGCGTCATTTCATGGTACAAAATCGAGGTGAACATGAACCTAGTTCCGGAGCCAGGAGGGTAGGTCTCGATCCCCTTGGCGCTCATGTAGACGTTGTTTTCGCCTGTTTCTCCAAGGGCGCCGTCGTGGAGGTCTTGGACGTAGAGGTTTACAATGTCATTCGGGTAGTAGTGACGTCTGTCGGCGTTGGAGGGTTGTCGGAATACTTTCCATATGAAGTTGGCGATTTTGGGCATTGTGTTGAGGCTGTAGGCGGTGCCGATCTCGCGGTCGAAGCGGCGGCCACCGGGGGTGGTGGAGGCATTGTTGGTGGCGGTGAATCGGACGGCAAGGGTGCCTTGGCACAGGGAGAGGGCGAGGAGGAGTGATGCGAGGGAAAAAAGGGTTTTTCCTGCCATGATTGTTATTTTGTTTGAAATGTGATAAAAATGGAATTGTTGGTATATATAGGGAGTTCGATGAGGCAATATTATGGGACGTACGATTTCGTGATTAAGGTAATATGGTGTAATTGATTTTTTCGAAGATCGCTGATGGGTATATGCAATTATATTTTCCACTATTTTAACTGAACTAATACTATCTTATAGAATGTCATAACTATATTGCACACCATTATGACTTATAGCAAACGATTTATTTAGTGTATACGTACATCACAGTTCAAGGTTTATTCATGAATAGACATTTCCTTTTCTTTCTTATAAATTATATCAAATTTTCTTAGATTCTGTCATAAGGTTTAAGAAATATGGCATGTTACCTTAAATTCATCTTGTTTCAACAATATTTCATCCCATATTTCATTTATCAAAGTACAGCTTTACGGGCCCGCGTCAATCTTACCCGATGACTTATATGCGACTAATATTTCTCATGCGTAATATACATGACTTTTAATTTTAGAAATTACGTTGTTGTACTGTAAAAGAAAATTGACTTAACCGTTTAGAAATTTTTAAAGATAGTGAACGAAAAATTAAATGAAAACAAAACTTCATTTCGAACACGATAGCCCTGCTAAAATTGGAATATATATTGTATATAACAAAAATACAAGTACGTACGTGCATGTAAATAAATAGAACTAACCCGAAAACTAGTTAAGCATATTAGATTTATATGTAATTAGTATAAGTATAATAAACAAAAGGGTTGTTATTTTAGTCAAAACTTCACCTCATGGTTTCATTTTAGTCCGAATTTATAAATATTATAACTTAATATAATTTGAACTTATCTTAGTTGTTAACTTTTTATCTCGAGTTAAAATTCTGGCTAACTGGAGCTTATGTGTACCACCGGAAGTTGATCTGGGATTTATTTAAAAAAAAATACATACATAACAAATTAATTATTAAAAGTGAAAAATATTAACTATTTTCATGTCGTCACTCCTCTCTCCCAACCCCCTTAATTTCCTTTGTTCTCTCTCCATGCCTACGACCTTCCCACCAGTCACAACCACTATGATGGTTGAACCCGAAAAAAGACGAAGAATTTACACAAACAATGTCAACAACGTACGACAGCGCCACTACCCTCTAGGTAAAATTCAAAAAATAATTATAAAGTTCACATTTTAGGTATTGATAAATCTGTGTACGTTAGTATGCGAGATTTAGAAAAACGATAAAGAACACGGGGAGTTTTCGTGGTTCGATCAAGAATCGATCTCGTCCACGGAGGTGATGATCCTCAAGATGTTCACTATAATTGTATTCAATGGGTATCTCGAGGAGCTCTAGTGTTCGATGAATTTGCTAACCCTTTTACCTTCAATCTAAATCCTATTTATACATAAACGTAGACCTTGTAACTAATCCCTTGATTGGCGGGCTCACGATCCTACATGAATGACCATGATCTTCACCATAATTGCCCACGATTTCCACCGTTACCTCATCATCTTCGCCTCGACTCGCCTTTAATTGGGGTTTGATTAAGGTCCGGAGGTCGTGTTTCGGGCGTAACCGAGTAGGCGACGATAGGTCGGGAGCCACTCGTTTGGGCACGCTAGTGGGCACGAGAGGTTGGGCCATATCCTATCATAGCCCCCGAAAAGTCGAGGAATAGCCATGTCGAGGTGAGCGGAGAATGTGCTTTCTGCCGGGCGGGATGTTGCTCGTCAAGTTGTTTGTTGAAGGTTCTCGATCTCTTCTTTGCAAAGGAAGCCGATTATGACTGGATAGCGGTCTTTGTATAGGTTACACCGAGGTTTGGTGCAGGCGGCTTCGCTTCTTACGGAGGACGCCGAGGTCCGACACGGCGAGAATCTCTTGCAGTGCGATCGACGGGTAGTACTTGCAGAAGGAAAGGCGAGGCACGACCAACGATCGCCTCTTGAAGGAAAACCGAGGTTCGACCTGTATGGCTCCTGCGCCTACGGAGGACGTCGAGGTCCGACTGAATGGCTCTGCCCGATGCAGAAGAGGACATGGGCGTGGTCCGGGTCCGAGCCTCAATGTAATCATTACGTGATCGGTGTGATCTGCCTTACCATATAATACGTCATACGCCGCCAAGCGGTGGTTGGGCGCTCGAACAGCGTCTTGGCGTCGACTACACATCCAATCGCAGATGAGCACGTGTGATAAATGAACGGCAGCTTTTAGGCGCCATTCGTCCTATAAATAGGTCCAAATGAGGCAACTGCTCATTTTCTTCTTCGACGCTTTATTCCAGAGAACATACTTGTAGAAATTTCTCAATTCCTCTTTCAAACTTTGTTGAAGAAGTCGGATATCTCGCTCCAGAAAAAGTAAGTATGTATTCTTCATCTTCTCATTCCTCTTCTCGCTCTGATAATTCTGGTTCGGTTTCGGGTTCTAGCCGCCCAGATTCCGATGTGAAGGACTATATGTGCCATAACCGCTTAGGTAAATCCATAGGACTTAGTTCTAGGGTTCCACCGGTGTCATTGGTATGGGACGGCTTCAGGATTGGCGTGGCGAGGTCGACGTTAACGACGGAGGAGCTTTTGGAGATTACGGAGAAATACCATATCCCGGAGGATGCATGGTGGTGCCTGCCGAAACCAACTGATAGGGCGATGGCCCCTCCGGAGGGATTTATTACCATATTTGTAGATAGCTTGATAGCTGGACTTAGGTTTCCTTTTGCCCCTATTTTCCTTAACTTTCAAGAATATTTTCGGATCCCCATATGTCAACTGACCTCGAATTCCATTAGGTCGGTAGTGGGGCTAGGGCTGGCCTGTTATGGCATAGGCGAGGAGTTTTCCTTTGAAGTCTTGATGCGTTTTTTTAGCATCAAGTCTATAGGAGGATGTATTATCGTCACCTCACTTTGAAGTTTAAGATAGCGTCCCCTCGAAGGTGTCCCATTGGCAAAATAGATATTTCTTTCTGCGGGCTGAGGGGCATCCGAGGTATGAGTGGGGTCTCGGTACGATGAAGGACGTGAAAATCAATCCCACAGGCCCCATGGAGAAGATGTTGAATGATCTTGGTGAGATCTTATCGATTAATTATCTGGGGATGACTGAACAATGCTTTGTCAGTGTTTATAGGTCGAGCGCGTATCGTGGTCGATTTGGGTGAGGCAACCTTCTTCTTTTATTCTTCCCCGCCGATTTCGTTGTGCTAACGAAATTCTTATTCGTGATGCGGTGAAGATTGACCCCAGAGAAGTTAAGATAACTGCTCGACGCGCCTACACCATCTCGAGCGAAGGAGCGCCCGAAGAAGAAGGCGGCGGGCGAGTCCACCCACGGCCGTGGTGGTGGTGGGCGCCACGAGACTTCTTGACGGGACCTCGGGCGACCTCGAGCCCGACTGGAGATAGGGTTCATGGCCGCTCCTTGAGAGTGCCGACTTCCAAAGACTCCTTTATCCTTCCCGGGTTATAAGTCATTGCTCTTCTCCTTTGTAATTTTATCGTTACGCTGCTAACTGTTTTATATTCAGGATGCGGCCTCGGTGGCAGGCGAGATGCACCGCATGGCCGGATTCGTTGCTGAGAGCGCCTCGTAATACGAGGCGGTGGAGAAAACCGCCTTGAAGCTCCGAAATTTCTTCGCCGAATCCGCTGGACCGACGCCGCAAGGCGGACGCTGAAGTTGCAAAGGCGGCTGCTGAGAGCGCCCTGAAAAAGAAGGATCGGGCCTTGCGGGTGGCCCGTGCCGAAGTGGAAAGCGCCCAGGAGGAGGAGGCCGAGGCGGAGAAGAAGGCGCAGCAGACAGTGCACTTCTGGCGGTGGCGAGGACCTATCTTGAGGGCCTTGCCGGCAAGTTTATCGAGTCGAGAGTTTTTCCTCATTTATCTCCGACCTGGCAGCTGTAATGAGGCCGCAGGTGATATCTGCCCACCTGGAAAAGCTGGCGACCGAGAGACCTGATTTTGACAAGGCCCAGCACGGTTGGGTTTAGGTCGATCCTCGGGAGGTGTGTATGAATTATGCCCGCATAATCGTCGGGCGACCTCCTTCCCGTGGTGGATACCTGGCATCCTCTGCCTCGCTCACGGCGGAGGTCAGAACTCAATGCAAGAAAGATGAAGACGTAGAGCTTGAGCATTCCTTGCGAGGTGAGCCGAACCGAGGAGGCGGGGCCGAGCTCTGACGCCCTTCCGAGATCGGCAATTGTTGGAGGCGGCAGCGGTGGCGCAGCAGGAGGTTGGTGGGTCCAGCAATGAGCCTGAGGTCAGTGGACCTAATGTAATAGGCTGATTTGCCGGGGTCGATAGGACCCTGTGTTGTACGAACTTCTACTTTGAATAATAGACACAACTTCTTAAAATGCGTTTTGTCTTGTTTATTTCTAGCATTCCACATCTCAATACTTCGGACTCGATCATGAGCTACTGACAAAGCTGAAAGAAGTCCGAGGTGCTGCGCCGAGAAGGATGAAGAGGTGACGATCTTGGAGGTCGGTCTGTGCGAACCGACCTGTGTTCGTCAAGATGGATGTCGACTCGGCATCGTCGTGAACTGAAAAGAAGTTGCATGAGGCCGATCATGAAGTGGTCCGCCTCATGACTGAGAATGAGGCGTTAAAGCTAAAGATTACACAACTCGAAGTCCAGGGGGCTGATTTATCTGCTGATGTGATCCAAGGGCGGCTAATGCAATGCGAGGAGCGGCTCGAGCTAACAGCAGAGGAGCTGGCTCGGATCTTGGAAGAGCATGCAGAGTACGAGAAGGTAATCCGCCGGACTGGTGGAACTACCATATCTGAAGCCGACGATCGAGTTCAGAGCTTCTTCGCAGAGGGCATGGTCTTTGAGGGATGAGGAGGCCTAATAGCAAGAAGTTTGAAGACTGCCTCGACTCCATCCTGAAGTACATGCGGATGTACGAGGTTGTTCAGAACGACGCATGCCCCAGATCCCCGACGAGTCTACAGTGGCCACCGGTCCAATAATTGAAGAGCTCAAGAGGAGGGCGGCTACTGATCACGCCAAGTGCTCCGCCTAATGGGTCCACTGAAGGGGAGCATTTAGGGCGCACTTTGTCGGAGGCGAGGCGGCGGCAGCAGGCGGTCGGGCGTGGAGGGGCGGTAGTGCGGGGATGAGGGCGTGGTCCTGGCCCGGCGTCAGGCTCACGGGGTCGAGGTGTGACCTCGGGTATAGAACGCCTCGGCCGGAAACCGCCTGTCGGCTCGCATCGCACCCGGAGCAGGCCGAGGTGGTGCCGTCCTCATTGATTGGGTGGAGGTCACCGAGTTCATTCCGGGTATTCATCGCCGACCCGGGGATTTTTTTCAGAACTACCTCAGCTTCGGTGAGTCCCGGCGAGGCGGAGCCTGGAAGCCCGAATGAGCTTGTATGTAGCTTAGGACTTTGTATGTAGTCGTAAATATATTTGTACTCGTTCCGAAGTGTACATTTTCCCCTTTGAGAGGTACAAACATAGCTTAGGACTTCGTTTTGGTCGTAAACATTTTTAGACTGTATACAGAAGTGTATATCTTCCCAAATAAAGGGGCATAATTTAATGAGATCCAATCTGGATGTTTTTTTTTTTACATGTAGATATTTCAACTTAATGAGTAATCTGTATGCGTGCATGTAGACGCTCAATTTAATGAGTAGTCTATATGTGTTGCACTGAGACGTTCAATTCAATGAGTAATCTACGAGTGCGGCGCGCGCTTAGTGAGTACCCTACTTAGTGGGTTTTTCATCTTCGTGAGGGCGTCCCCTCGTGAAGGTTTAAATGCGGTATATCCAAATAGATGTTCGCATATGAATAAAATGAGGCAAGTAAAATACTCATTAGAAAAATAAATATTTTATTCAACAAGTATATAACATCGCACTTGAAAGCAATAAGGAGACTAACATGACGCCGATCCGAAATCGAAGCTATGTAAAGTACACTCCTTAAATGAGTGATATGCCGTGTTCGGGGATAAGTGCACGGATAGGTGAGCCGACATAAGCCCTTTGTCGAGGTCCTCGTGAACGCGGTATGGGCCTTCCCATGTCGGATCCAACTTGTTAAGACCCTCGACCATCTTGCTTCATTATTTCGTAGGACGAGGTCGCCTCTTGGAGTCTTGGAGGCTCGACCTTTTGTTGTAGCATCTTGTGCGACTTGGCCCTTGTGCTTGCCGTTTATGAAGGCGAGCTCGCGCTTCTCCTCGAGGCGCCGAGGTTGGCACACGGTCTTCCTCGTTATTGGGCGTGGTCGAGCGGAGAGTCTTGCGAGGGCTTGGTGCGCTGATCTCAACCGGTATGACGACTCGGTACCATAGACCAAACCGAAAGGAGTTTCTCCGTGCGAGGTCCGAGGTGTTGTCCAGGGACCGAGGACTTGAGGAGATTTTCAGCCCAATCACCCTTAGCTCGGTTCAGCCTTTTCTTCAATCCTTACGATCGTGCGGTTCGTCACCCGGTCGACCATTCGACTTGGGTGTGCGACCGAGGTGAAGCGTTGATCGATCCGGAGCTCTTCGCACCATTCCTTGAAATTTTGTCGATGAATTGGGTGCCGTTGTCCGAGACCGAATGTGCGGTATCCGGCGGCGGACTATATTCTTCCACACGGGTCCGAATCCTTTTGCTCGTGAGGTTCGAAAGTGGCTCGCCACCCATTTTGTGAAGTAGTCTATGGCTACGACTAAATATCGGAGCCGACCGGTGCTCGGTCGAACGGGCCAACAATGTCGATCCCCACGCATGAAAGGCCATGGACTCGCAGTCGCCGGATCGATGCAGGGTAGCTTTTGGCCGTGGAGTGGGCTGCACTTGACACTTTTTGACGAGCTCGGCGAATCTTGAATAAGTGTGGGCGATAATATCCCGACCTCAAGCTTCTTTGAAAGAGCCCGTGACCCGATGTGGCTTCCGCAAGATCCTCTGTGAATCTCATTAAGCACGTAGTCGAACTTCTTCGGTCCAAGGCACCTCAGAGGGGTTGGAGGTAAGACTTCCTAGAGAGCGCCTCATACATGAGATACTTCGGGATTTCACCATCATCTTTCCGGCCTCAAGCCGGTCTTGAGGTAGTGTACCAACTTCGGTGTAGCTTTCGGCCATCCGCTTTGGTTCAACTTGCGATAACGCCGACGGGGTGCCTCGATGCTTCGAATGAACTTCCTCCACTGACGGATTTGCCGATGATGAAGCCAACTTACTAAGGACGTCAGCTCGGCTATTTTCCCCTCGTGGGATTTGGTGAATACTTGAATACCGAATGAGGTCAAGATCTCCTTTGCCTTCTCAAGGTATTGCTTCATTCGATCCTCCTCGGCCTCAGATGTGCTGGGACCCGTTTACCACGACACAGAATCTCCAAATATCCGGACTTGTCCACTTTCAATTCTTTGCGAGACAGAGTCCCGAGATCGGTGCTTCGTACTCCACTTCGTTGTTGGTGGTGGGAAGGTAAACCGAGGCTGCGACGCTACTTCGCTTATCTCGGGCCGAGGAGGATGCCCGCTCACGCCTGTCTTGCATGAAGCTCCGTCCATGTACATCTCGCCAAACCATCGGAGCGATGCAGGGACAGTTCCTCCATTGTGGGCGGAGTGACCTCATTGGTAGAGCCGACCTCGGTGAATCGGCCTCCGCTAGAAGTCACGGTGAGCTTGCCTTTTATGGCCTACTAGGGAGTACAAGATGTCGTGCTCACGAGCCTCCAGTGCCCACTCATATCGTCCGGATGACTCGCTTTGACAAGACTTGTCTTAAAGGTAAGTCCGTTAGTACCGGACGGAATGGGCTTGAAAGTAGGGTCGGAGGTCGCTTGGCGCTTACTGCAGGCGAGCTACCTTCTCGAGGTTGGTGTACCTTGTCTATGGTCCTTTGAGAGCCCTACCGATGAAGTAGATGGGGAGTTGCCGTCCCATCTCATCTCGCACCAGTACCGCACTGATTGCCTCGTCCGAGGCGGCCAGATACAACGATAGGGTTTCACCTTGCGGGGCGGATAGGGTTGGCGGTCGGCGAGATATTCCTTCACCGTGTGAAGGCGACCGGTGTTCTTCCCGCCAAAGTAAACTGAGCCTCCTTAAGATCTTGAAGAAGTCGCTTCTACACTCGAGATAGAATCTGTTGAGGCGGCCAGACATCCAAAGAGTTTGTGTATTTCACGGATGGTTCTTGGCACCGCATGTCGAGCACCGCCTTCACCTTGGTAGGATTGGCCTTCGTGCCTTCTTGAGAAACCCAAAGATCCCGTGAATTTACCCGCCTTCACCACAAATGTGCACTTACGGGATTAAGCTTGAGGTTGGCCGACCGAGGAGGCTGGAGGATAGTTTCGAGGTCGACTGCCAGCTTCTCGCCTTTTTGCTTTTGACTACTATATCGCCGACGAGACCTCAACGATTTCTATATGATCTTTGAAGATCGCGCCCACCATCCTTTGGTAGGTAGCTCCAGCGTTTTCGGATCGAAGGCATCTTCCTAGGCAAAGACACCAAATCGATGATGAACAGCTTTTTGGGGCATCTTCCTGCTCATCGTGACTTGGTGGTATCCTCAGTATAAATCCAGAAATCAAGATCTCATGTCCCACCAATGCCTCCACCTTCTTGTCAATGTCGGGAGGGGTATGACCTTTAGGCGGTGTTTATTGAGGTCGGTATAGTCGACACACGCGCCATCCCTCCTCGGCTTCGAACCACAACCGATTAGCCATCCAGTTGGGTATTTGACCGCGTCTGATTTTAGCCTCCGGAGTTGGGTTACCTCGTCCACTTATGACCGGTCAAGCTCGCGCAAAACATCTCTTCTTCTCGCCGAACCGGTTTAGTGATCGAATCGATGTTGAGACGATGTGTTATGAGTTCGGGCGAGACCCCGGTCATGTCAAGTGGGGACCATGCAACACATCCCTATATTCCCTTAGAAGTCGCATGACATGTTGATGAATATTAGTGAACTCGCGCCGACCTTGACAACTTTGGAAGGGTCGGTAGTCAGATAGTCAAGATTCTCGCCAGTCATCCCGAGGTGGCAACTTCGAGGGTTCGTAAAAGCTTGGGCCCGAGGTAAGGCCGCATCTTGGGTTGAGACCGTAGGCATTCTTTAGCCGCCGCTTGGTCACCCCGAATGCTTAACACTCCCACCGGGCGGTATCTTAATGGTGAGGTGGTACACGGAGCGACGGCCACCTGATTGCGCATGTACCAATCTCTTCCGTGATAATGTTGTATGGAGAGGAGCTCGGACCAAGAAAATTGAATGGCCTTGTAACCGACACGGGAGCACGCCCTACGGTAATCGGAAGGGTAATGACGCCTCGGGTTGAACCGCCTCTGAGTAAAGCTCCGCGAACTCGAAGGTGCGGGATGTACTTAATTCCTCCAACATCAAGTTTATCCAGCAGCTGAATATGATGCTAACGGAGGCTCCGATGTCAATGTAGACCCGATGTACGCTCTTGTTGCCCACCACGGCTTGTATAGTAATGGCGCCCGGTGAGGCATAATTGGTATTGGTCATATTTGGAGAACACGATGTTCTTCCATCTCGAAGTCGCTGTTTTTCGCTCCTCGGGTCGGCCTCGAGCCTCATTTCTAAGTGACGACCGCCGCACTAACCGGCAGTCCGGTTATAGCATAGACCGCTCCATTGCATTGGGACCTTCGCCCTCGCCATCTTTAGGTCCGGCCGCTGAGGTCGGTCCGCAGCTTGTTACCACCTCCATTTTTCCTCTCTCGCTTTTATTACCCGCCCAGTCGGCCGATGTACTTCTTCGGCCCTTCTTCTTTGACGAGCTCGTCAACTGTGAGCTCAAGATCTTGCAATCTTCAGTATCGTGACCGCACTCGTGGTAGTCACAATACTTTCTGCTGACTTTTTTCGATCCTCCTTTCATAGGAGGAGGTTTTGAAAGAGCAAGATGAAGCTCAAATATTTCATACTGGATTTGAGCAGGGCGCCGCTATTGCTGAGGGAGGCCGAGGTCCCACCTTGATTCTACTTGGGCCCTTTTTATTCTTTCGAACGCACTGCTGCTCAAAGACCGGCCTCGATCCTCCGGCTTCCTTTCAAACCACCGCTCATCCCGCATCTCTCTTCTTCCGGTCCGACTCGTCCCTTCGACAAAGTTGTCGACCAAGGTCCAAAGACGACCAGCCGCCTTCTACTGTTCATGGGTGATCTCTTTATTCGAGCACCGGTCGGATCCCGCTCTTGAATGCGCTGATGATGTAGAGATCGTTACTCTCATCTATTTTAAGGGATTCCATGATGAATCTTGAGACGAAATTCGACATCGCCTCGCCCCGCCTCGACGGATTGTGGCAGATCGGATGAAGGTTGTTGAGGCGGCATCTTTTGGTAAAACGCCATTTGAACCGATCCATGAGGTCTTTGAAGCAATGGATGTCGCTCATGGAGCGAGGTGAACCAACGCCGAGCGTTGGAGATCAGCACCTCGGGAAGACCTTACACATGTGGAAATCTTCCATCCTCGGTTTGCCATGTTAGTGGTATAAGCAAATAGGAAGTCAAGGATCTCCAAGGCCATCGTGATGCGCCGATATTTGGAGCACGGTATCGCGTGGCGGGTGTATCCGTAATCTCCTCGAGAAAGGAGAGATAATCCGCCTGCGTTTGGCCGAACCGGAGCTCGTGCCATCTCTCCGGGAGGAGTGGGAGATCGATAGCGGCGTCGTCGCCTCTCGAGGGGAGTTCGACCGCCTTTCCTCTCTTGTTTCGCCCATCCACATGGGCATTACGCGAGGTGGAGAACGGCCCGCGGATGGTATGAGGCGAATGAACTCGGGTATTGGGGCGGTCATTGCCGCGGTGAACGTTGATTGTTTCAAGAGGTGAACGACCTCGGTTGCTGTCAGAATCACCACCGGCACTCTTGAGGGGCCCGCCCGCTTGTCCTCTCGTTGAGGAAACTCGAATTGATTGAGGTTGGCATTGAGGAATTGGACACCGCCGACCGAGACCTCGTGGGAGCGGTGAACCTGCTCACCGGCATCGAGGTTGGCATCTTCCTCCTCGCTGGGCGACCATCCCGAGGGTGTATGGAAACATTCTCCATGTAGCCCTCGTGTGTGATGACCGGTGGTGGCGCCTGCGATCCCTTTCCCCACCGTGTGACTACCGATCGTCCTCACACGGTTGTTACCGACATCGTCGGCGAGATTTGCGTTTGCACGTGTCCTTGCCATTAAATTGTAGAAAACACAGCTTTTTGTTCGAAAAAGAAAAAGAGTGTTCCCACAGACGGCGCCAATGATAAATCTGTGTACGTTAGTATGCGAGATTTAGAGAAAGCAGTAAAGAACACAGGAGTTTTTACGTGGTTCGATCAAGAATCAGATCTACGTCCACGGAGGTGATGATCCTCAAGATGTTCACTATAATTGTATTACAATGAGTATCTCAAGGAGCTCTAGTGTTCAGTAATTTGCTAACCCTTTTACCTTCAATCTAACTCCTATTTATACATAAACGTAGACCTTGTAACGAATCCCTTGATTGGCGGGCTCACGATCCTTCTGTAACTGACCATGATCTTCACCATAATTGCCCATGATTTCCACCGTTACCCCATCATCTTCGCCCTTGACTCCGTCTTTAATTAGGGTTTTGATTAAGGTCTGGAGGCTGTGTTTCGGGCGTAACAAGTAGGCGAAGATTAGGTCATCCCACTGCGTTTGGGCCTGCTAGTGGGCCTGAGAGGTTGGGCCATATCCTATCAGGTATTGAAATTGAATTGTAGACACAAGAATAATCTCTATCTTCTTCTCTTCAAATTGTTGTTGCCAAATAGTGAGAAAACAAGATTTTTATATGAAGATGAAGGGCAACAACAATGGCGGCGAGTAATCCGGCGTGGCGTCGAGGAGGAATAAAGTTAGGCGCCCCTTTGGTCGGCAATAACGAGCTTGAGCGACACAAAGAATTGGCAGAGGGGAGAAAGAGATGGGAATGGAAAGTCTGCTCTGTTCAAAGATTGAAGCGCCAAAAAAAGAAGAGAATTTGGCTAAACGGGTTAGCTTTTTCTTGTGAGAGAAGTGTGAAATATTGGTCTGAAAATCGAATAAATGTACATCGTGGAAGAGTGATTGGTCGGCAAAGAAGGAGCTGGGCATCACTGCTCTATAACAGGGAAGTAACTCGGCTGAGCTGACAACCCATCGACGACAAGGCGAGGAGGAGTCGGGCGGTACTGGCGGTTATGCAATAGCAGGGAGGCGATACGGCTAGGTTAGCAACCCATTGTCGGCAACGCGAGTCCACGTCATTTTTTTTATAAAGGTCATATCAGCTTCCAGCAGTACACATAAACTTCAGGTTACAGTAGTTTTAACTCGAGCTAAAAAATAGACAATTAAGAAAAATTTAAACTATATTTATAATATTTAAATTCAAACTAAAATGATACCATATGGTTAAAGTTCGGATTAAAACTTATTAATACTCTAAATAAAAAGTAGGAAATCTTCTTTTAAGCAAGACAAAATTGAAAATTTACTATATTATATATATCTAGCATATAAAACATATTTTACGTACGTGCATGTACATAATCTATTATAAACTATTCTTCAATATACCTTTTATTTTAAATGATTGAGTTATATGTAATTTATTTCATGTGTTCATTTTAGTGTAAAAAGTGTTTCCGTTTTTGGAAACTAGCTAACTTAATGGGACAACCCAAAAAGAAAAACGTGCCATGAATATTGGGACGGAGGGAGTATAATTTATATATATATTAATAATATTTTATTTAAATATTTTAAATATAATATAAATATATATAAGAATTAACAAAAATTAGTTTCAGATTTTTAGATTTTCATAATTTCTGATTTTTCGGCTCTGATTTTTTTTTTATAAAAAATCTAGATTTCGAATGATTCAGTTCGGATCGAATTTTTTTCTCTCTCAAAATTTAGATTTTCGGATCGGTTCGGATTAGGAAAAAATTTGAATGCTCACTTATATCTAGCACCGCTGTTGATGCTTATGTTGCTGCCACCACTTCTGGCACTATGGCTAGGACCATGTTTAGTTTGATGCCTTTGGGATCAACCATTCGATCGACGTCTCTTGGGTCGACTATCGGTTCCATTTTAGTAGTTCCATTGGTTCGACGACTATGCTTTTCAACGAGTCCATTATTGGGTCCATGGGATCTAACACTGATGGTTCTCATACGAGTTCCATGTTCTAGCACACTTTAAGTGGTGCTAGTGGATCCGATTTTGGATCGATCTCGACATCTGTTCATACCGTGAGGATAATCGTCCGTCGAGAAGTTGTCGAAGTTTAGAGGATCAAACTTCAAGAGATGGCAATAGAAGATGTTGTTCTACCTCACGACGTTGGGCTTCACCAACTTCTTGACGGAAGATGAGCCCGTCGCATCGAGGGCTAAAGTGACAGACTTCCACGTCCGAGCATCGCATATGACAATTGGCACACTGACAACTATCTTTGTAACAAAAATCATACTTGGTAGTTTAGACAATAGCTTTTATAGTGTGTAGTAACGAACTCCAAATTAATGTAAGATGCGCTCGAAAAAAAGTAATGTAGTGATGATGTAGATACAAAGAAGTTCGTTGTAGCCAAGTATTTAGACTACAAGATGATAGATTCTCGACAATCATCGATCAAGTGCAAAAGTTCTAACTCATGTTAGATTTGTATACTGGAAGTAGTTTTGGTTGAGCTTGTATACAATGATTCATTTTACCACTATTACAATCTCCTATCTGAATTGTTTACTTGATTGCATATGTATGTCCCTTTATCTCATATATAAGTTAGATCATACAGTGTGTAGTAGATCACAGAAGTCTGTATGATTGGTCAAGTTTAATGAGATATAAAAAGGATCATAGCTGAGATAACTTGAGGACGAGTTGTCGGTATAGGTTGTGGTATATATAAGAAGTGACTTGACTTGGTTGCTTGTCTATACTGATACGTCTCTGACTTATTGATAGATCACAGTGAGATGAGTTCTTATATCTGACCGTCGTGAAGAACCTAGATCTCGGTGACTTTACGTTGATCTAAACCTCGATAAAGTTTTAGGTGAGTATGAGTTGTTGACCATCACTGACTTGTTATGGGTGATGGTTACATGAGATAACTCAATATTCTCCGCATCTTGGGAGGTGGCGGTGCTTGTATGTCATGCTAGTTACCATGACGAGTCACCGTGATCCGCTAGGATGATGACGTCCCTGGGAGCTCAAAAGGTTTATTGTACTAAACCCCGCAGGTTGAGTTATCTCAAGTACAATAATAAAGTTGAGTGGTACTACTTAAGGAATTAAAGAGATTTATTATTTTAAGCAGTCAGAACGCTATAAATAATTAATGGACGTGTGATATCTAGGGTTGGCAACGGATCCAGGACCCGATCTAGATCCGTGGATCCAGATCCATTTTTAAGGATCTGAATCCTCAAAAATCTGGACCCGACGGATCTGGACCGGATCTGGAACATATATCAATATTTCGGATCTGGATCTGGAGTTTAGATTTTAAGACCCGGATCCGGTCCAGATCCGGTCCGTGGACCCGCCAATTATATATATATCTATATATATATATATATATTATTTTATTATAATTAAATTAGTTAACCTAAATAGTTTCTATTCCTGCGTCTAGTCATCATTCCCAATTTTCAATTCCAAAATCCATTTAGTTTTATATATATATATATATATATATATATATATAGGGAAGGGTTAACGTGAGAACCATTTTTATTGTGAGAAAGTGAGAACCAAAAAATGATGAATTCAAAGTGAAAGTTGATGAATCCGCTGGAAAAGTTACTGAATCCAAAAAAATAAAATTTACGTCCCTCATGAGATTCGAACCCGGGTGAAAAATTCTGAATTGTTGAATTCATTAAGTTTCTCAACGGATTCATCAACTTTCATAACGAATTCATTTGGTTCTTAGTTTTTAGGATAAGAATGGTTCTCATTTGAACCAAACTCTATATATATATATATATATTATTTTTATTATAATTAAATACATAGCCCCAACTTAAAACTCTTCAATTTTCTTTTTCAAATTATTCCAAAACAAATATGTTCCAAATTTCATTTCAAATACTCTCAATTATGTATCTATCGACATTCACGGCGGGTAGCGTCACTTACACCATCGACGATCGAGTTGTTTGTTGCTTCCTACTTTATAGTAAATTTGTAACTAACGTCTTCCAAAATAGTGATAATTGTAGAAATTCTAAATAATTATTATAGTATTATTATGCATTTATATTATTATAGTGTTACTGTGAATTATAGTTGATTAGAATTTATTTTAGAAGCGAAAACATATGGATCCGGGTCTAGACCCTGAACCCTGTGGATCTGGATCTGGATCTAATTTTTTTGGACCCAATGGATCTGGACCGGATCCGGACCAAAGCAAAAAAAATCCGATCTGGATCTGGACCTAACCAGATCCGGTCCAGATCCGGCCCATTGCCATCCCTAGTGATATCTTAAATACGAGGATTCGTGAAGTCTAAGTGCAAGCCCGACTCAACTTCGAAATAAAAGGGTAAGTCAGCATTTATTCTCTAGTGGCATGAATAAATGTTTATGAATTAATTTATGTTCTGGGTTGAACATAAGATAATTAATTTATTTGAGGCCCATCTTTATTCCTTGCATTTGATCCCTGGGTTGGCCCATCAATGCCTGAAGACTGACGTGAAGAAGCAAGATCAAAAGACGAAAGACCTAATCAATGCTAAAGCCAACCTGTTAAAGAGAGCCGGTCTCTCCAACAAACGTACTCATCCCAATGTCAAAGACAAAGACAAAGGAAATGTGGTTGTATACAAGTTTGACGGGGACTGTTACAATTGTGGCAAACATAGGCGCACGACGAAGAATTATCGTCAGCCGAAGAAGAAGAAAGCTAAGCAAGCCATAACGTTGTCAATAAGGACTTCGACAAGTGTGATAAGGATGATTTGGCGATTTTCGGTAAATGAGATATAGTGAATCAAAGTTGATAACTTAAACATGGAGTTATGTGATTAAATGGATAAGTATAGATTACTAAATTATTATCTCATATTGATTAATGTACATTCATTAATTGTTTACACAAGTGGTTCATTGAACACTTAGCATAATTATGTGCACATGTGATGGACTAGAAAGTCCACGCACGCGTCGCCGCCTACCTACGCCCGACGTCCGGGTCCTCCGCTCCGTGGTCTGAGTTCGTGGACTTGGATTTTGGCAATTGATCTTTGAGTGGTCTTTATGTTTTTCTTTGGGCATGTTCGTGGGCCTGGTTCGGGGGCCAATGTCCTTACCTTTTGGATCATCAATTGATTGAGCCTAAAGTTAGAGTTGGTCTGAAACCCAACTCATGTGGCTCAATCCGTTGGGCCTATTGTGCACATGGAGAGACATCCAGATATGTCCAATGAACTTAGACGCACGCGTTATCCACATCTGTCCTGTAACCATCGAAAACGCTCCGATATCATGGCGCCACGGTGAATGTGGGAAAACATATGACTTGTCCCCTCCTGCAACGGTTGTAACCCTCGGGCCGACAGAACTCAGTCTCGATGGCTATTGACTCTAGAGCCGACAAAATGAGCCCGGCCCGAAAAGCTTGCCCGGGGTACCCGGGTTTGGGTTGGTTTGAGTTTAAAAGTTAAAAGCCCGAAAAAAATCTGGCCTAAAAAGCCCGTCCGAAAAAGCCCCGGGCCTACCGAACTTCGGACCAAAAAAGCCCAGGATTTCAGGCTAAAAAAGTCCGCCCGATTTCGGGCTATTAAATATACATATTTATAATATTGTTTAATATACATATCTATAATTTTTTTAATAATATTGATTATATTTGATATAATTATTATTTTTTATAGTAACAATGTTCTTACTAATTCACATTTTGGTCCGAATTTTTTTTTTTTTGAATTGCAACACATCAAAATTCTGAAAAAAATAATAACCTCATAAATCATTCAAAAATAATTCCTAAGAGAAATGATCTCCAAAAATATATAGGCTGATGATTAATGACCTTATAGTATGTAAAAACTATTTTGAATCCTTGATCTTAAATATATGCTGAATAATTAATTTATTTTTTTATTATTTTAGATGTATAAGTGGGATTGACATTTAATAATATCATTTATCTTTTATTTGTAATTATTAATTTTTTCTCCTTAAATTAAAGAATTAAAATTATACTGCATTACAACATTATCGCATGAATACGTAAATATGTCAAGATGTACAAGAAACATTACCATAAGAATAAGTAAGCTCAATATGTTCTTATCGCATGAATTTATTTATTTTTTTGAAATTTAAAATATTAATTTATATATTAAAAAAATAGAAAATAATCTAAAAAAAATCCATCCGCCCGAAAGCTTGCACGGGTTGGTTTGGGCTTCATATTTCTAGGTCCGAAAATTTTCGACCCGGTCCAAAAAAATGAAAAAGCCCGACAGCCCGGGGTCGGGCTTGCCCGACCCACTACTTTGTCAGCTATAATTTACTCCAACAGGCTCACCTACATGTGGACTGTGCCCTATAAATATGACATGTCCCCATTGCATTAGCTACATATTGTCTATCGTATTCTAGCATTGTAAAACACTCTGTGCATATATAGCTCGTGGCCAAACTCTGTTTTCGTCTCGTTCTAATTCGTCGGAACTCGTTGGTCTGTGGTGCTACTACCTTCGAGACATTCGTCGTTTTATCTTTCGAGACGATACGACAAAACTGAGAGCATTATAGGGCGTAACTCGTTTTGCGGATAGAGGCATCCTCAACTCGATAATTAGCATAAGGCTTTTGTTAATTTGTTTTTAGTTTATTTTGTAGTTTGATCTCCTTCTACATTTTCTTTTACATTGTAATACGCCCGATAAATTGTACTATAATGTATGTTCATTTCCAAAAAAAAATATCGAGCTCGAGGAATTCCAGCCCTGCACAGCCAGATTTCGCACGATTGATCCGATGGGCTAGTTCAACCAGATCTGAACTATAATTTAGATTCCTAAAAGCACTTGTTTGATACAGAGGTAGGGGTGTGCATCCATCGAACCGATAATTTTTGATCGGTTCGGTTCGGTTTGATTTTTAGGAAAGTCGGTTTTCAATTCGGTTCAAAATTTTAATTAAAATCGATTTTCGATTTGGTTCTCTGTTTTGTATTTTAGGTTCGGTCGGTAACCGAACCGAATTGAATCGAAATTATTATTTTTATATATTTATATATTTTTAATATTAATTAATTAATTAATTAATTAATTAATTAATTAATATCTTAATTAAATAATTATGATAAAAATAAGTTTATTTAGAAAAAAATATATAAAATATATATGTTGGTCGATTTTTTGATCTGACTGAAACCGATCGATTTTTTCTGTTCGGTTTTCAATCGATCCAAAATTATAAATCCATTCGATTTAAAAAATCCGTTCGTTTAATTAGTTGATTTGAAGTATTTTGGATTCAATCCACTGATGCACAACCCTATACAGAGAGTATAACAATATTAATAAAATCAACCACGTAGGGTGTACAACCTCGCCAAAATCTCCGTCTAGATTTCGTGCTGGCAGAGCCAATTATCACGAAAATCAATTTGACAACGGACCCAATTCCTCATGTTTTACTACTTAACGGGCTCTCACAATTACGCATTTAGCCCAATAAACCACAAAAACCCGTCCAAAACCTAGGGTTTTTTTCGCGCTGTATATATAAGAAGAGGCGCTCATTTCTCAGTGGAATTTGCTGCAGTACAGAGATAGGAGGAGCTCTCCACCGACCGCCGTTCTCCTCCCCGCCGCTGTAAGTCTACAACCTATCATATCAGCTTCAAAAATTCTCTTATCCTCTTACGATGTCATTCGTTTAATTCGTTGCGTGAAATCTGAGCTTGCATTGCATTTTTCTATTATTTAGATTTTAAAGTTGTGTAAAATGCCCACTGGCCTAGGTTTAGCGGAGTTGGGATGGTCGTATCTTGATTATTTGTTTGATGATGACATTTGCAAATAGTTTTGTTTGATGTGTTCACAATGTAGAACAAACTAATTGGTGTTGCGCGATATGATTTATGAGTAAGTATAAATAAATAATCATTTGCATTTCGGGGTTAAAGGTCGATTTTTTCACCCTGTTAAACTGTTTTTTTCTGCTTCAGTTTTGGTTGGGGTCCCCTGTCTTTCATCTTTTTCTTTATGTTGGTTGATGAGTACTTGGTAAATGGAGATGACACAAAGCGAAGTATTAGATAATTCGTTTTCATTTTTAACTGTTTTTGCTTGATTTTGCGCAAATTAATACGCTCATAGATGCGTATGTCTTCTTTTATAGAATATGTTTCGTGTTAAGAGTTTTTGGTTTAAATATTTGAGTTTTTTGATTCATATGTTTGGACTTTGGAAGTGAAAATTCTAAAGTGTAAGAGCTATTTTTTCAATAGTTTTCTGAACGCATAACTTAAACATGTTTGATTCTTGAAATTCGGAATAAAAGAGCGTCTTAGTCCCAGCGATATTATTTTGCAAATACAAAACTTCGAAATATCCTACTGTGTACTCAATTTACAATGCATGATTCCAGTTCTAGTATTCTTATGTTGGTAGACTAGGAGAGTTAATCATATGCTTCCTTCGTGTGTAGGTAAACAATGAAGCACAATAATGTTATTCCTAACGGACACTTCAAGAAACATTGGCAAAACTATGTGAAGACTTGGTTTAATCAGCCTGCACGCAAGACCAGGAGAAGGAATGGTAATAACTTCTTCTAGTTGTAACTGATTCACAATAAATTTGTTATCTTTCGATTTTGTGTTCTTTTATTCAATGCTTCTAGCAATTGTGATCTACTTCTAAATGATGTCTTTTTCTTTTGTGATGTTTCTCTGTTCAGCGAGACAGCAGAAGGCAATCAAGATCTTCCCCAGGCCCACAGCTGGTCCCCTTCGTCCAGTTGTCCGTGGGCAGACATTGAAATACAACATGAAAGTCAGAGCTGGTAGGGGCTTTTCTCTGGAGGAACTCAAGGTAAGCTATCTTACCGAACTGCATTAGATCATCTAAGGTTTTTATAAATTTTTATCTTCACATGATTCAGTATGTTAAGGAAGTCCCATATCTTGTATCTACTTAAGTTTGTTCTCTTGGTTATGTTTACTTGATTCTATACGAGAGTTTCAAATCATAATGTAGTCCTATGTGGGAATCTCAAGCCCTATAATTTTTCATTTCTGTTGTGGTTTAGGGTTCCTTGTGAATTTTTCTAATATTTTTTTATTCAATTCAATATTAATATCTTGCTTTGATTTCCTCTGCTTTGTACCTTTTCTCCTTTCATCCTATACTACTACTATACTATATGTGAATGATTGAATGGTTGATTTGTATTAGCTTTAAAAGTAGTTGTTGAGATGTGTGTTCTTGCTACTGTGCAAGTTTTTTACATTGGCTTGCAATAAATAGGCTGCAGGCATCGCTAAGAAACTTGCACCAACTATTGGTATTGCTGTTGATCATAGGCGTCGCAACAGTTCCTTGGAGGGTTTCCAGACTAATGTTCAGAGGCTAAAGACATTCAAGGCCAAGCTTGTTGTCTTCCCAAGACGCGCTCGCAAGTTTAAGGTAATGATCTTCGCTCAAATATCTCATCTTGCTTGTCAGTACAGACGTGCAAGCTCGTGATAATTAACTTCTTTCCCGTCATCATAGGCTGGCGATTCGTCCCCGAGGAGTTGGCAACAGCCACGCAAGTTACGGGTCCTTTCTTGCCTATTGTACATGAGAAGCCTACCGTTGAGCTTGTGAAGGTGACACAAGATATGAAGTCATTCAAGGCATATGATAAGCTGCGTCTGGAGCGGACGAACGCGCGCCATGTCGGTGTTAGAGCCAAGAGGGCAGCAGAGGCTGAGAAGGAAGAGAAGAAGTAATTACAAGGGAAGGTAGTGTGAGTTTCTGATTCTGCAAACTCTTTAATCTGTTTCGTTTCTGGCCTGGACCAGTTATCTTCATTTTTGGTTGAAAGTTTTTATTAGTATTATCAGCTCTTTGTATGAATTTTCGAATACACAGCAAATCTTTTAATAGTTTGACATGGGAGAACTAGCTATATTTCAACATTGTTGACTGGATTTCACTGCATCGACTTAAATTTTGACTGATATAGATTAGATTGATAATATATAGAATTGACGTTTTTAAGGAGGTTGTGTGTAAACAGCTTAAAATTTGTTCATTTTACTGAAGATTGTATATAAGTTTTTTATCTATTTAATCTATCATCTAAAATAATTATTTTGAATATTTTTGCAATCATCGTAATGTTTCAATTTATATGAATGAATTTGAGATTCACTCGAATTCAATGTACTGAAAGGTTAAATGCGAGTGATGGTTTTCAAATTTATCTGGAGACGAACAATAATGTAATTGCTATTATGGATGTCAGTTACTAGAATTCTAGCGCAATTCACGACTATATTACAGCCTATTGTGACTCGCAACACGAGAGACGGAGTAAAGAGGAAATGTGATCCAAGGAATATTATATTCTTGTCATATGAATTCATTGTTGTGATTATTGATTTTTTTAAATAGGTATTATAAGGTCTTGAAAATTTAATGACCATGTTCAACAAAAGTCCTTTTGCATTATGATTTATGCCTCTTTTGGGAAGCAAAATTATTGCAGGATATGAAATAGCCGATTGCCGTTGCCTTCCATCTTAAGTTATAAAACTAGTGGATTCATAAAAGTTGATACACAATAGATCCAGTGCGCTTGACAAGATCTCCTTAACTCCTACACCGAGAGATCGATTTAGTGCTGAAATTTGACGAGCTAATTTGGATTCACGCCTTTAAGATAATGTTCATACGTATCTTTTCGTTTCTCCTACTCCGGATTGGAAATATCTCGTTTTTCTTTTTCTTTTTTTAAATCTCTCGGGCCCCTAATGAAGTTGAAAATTAATTGCAAATATATCAATCACCATTCATTCATCATATCTCTAAAGTAATCGACCCCATTTTATTAATATCATTGCGCTATTGGCACTCAAATGTCTTTTTCTTTTTCATATGAAGATTCAACGTTTTTATGAACTAGGAGAACCTGCACCTCACAATTTCTAACGATATATTCCCCAAAAATCTTTTTAAAAGTTCTTTTCAACTTTAAATGATAAATTATAGGAGTTGTTTCTTTGAAGGATCTTTTTGACCATTGTGAAAGATTAATATGCAAATAGATTCTTAAGAATTTCTATACATTTTAGAACCGGATTTTCATATTAAATTTTAAACCATGTGACGATCGAGTTGTGCGTAACATTATTCTTAAAAACTCAATTAAACGAATTAAAACTTGAGATATCAAGTTCATGTTAAAGTATAATACTTCATTGAACAAATGAAAACCGATCAGGAAAAAGAATATAAAGGACATCATATATTAAAGAAGAAAAGGAATCTATCATCCCAAAGTTTTCAATCTGTTTCTGTTTTAGGAATCAAAATATACCGTACATCCAGATACGATAAAACTATGCTGTAAAAGGAAAGTTAGTTTAAGATTTATATACTCTGCAAAAATTTCATTACAATTATGAGTTTAATTTATGCATAATCTCAATTAGAGTGCTAATAATGTTTCATGTTGAGATGCAGATGCCATCATATGCACAATTTTTTTATTAACACTCTAATTGAGATTATTCAATCCAACTTCCATAAGCTTTGCAACTGTCCCTTCACCATCAAGATCCCAGATATCCAACAACTATTATTATTACTGTTCTACTTTTTAAGATAGAATTTCAAGGAAAAAAAAACAATAGAAGAGTAAGCAAAAAAAATCGAACATGAGCAATTTCAGTACACATTCCAATCAAGAACCTTGAAAACTCAATTTCTTGCACGAAAAAGAAAAGAAAAAGATTTGATAATCCTATGTTTCTTGGTCCGAGAACCACCATTAATGGTTTCAAATTACGGATCTTTGAGGCAGAGCTTCGTGGAACGAGGCAAGGAGAGATTTCTCTCAAGAAAGCATAATTCAGAGGTGGGATATGGTGATCCATACATTGTCCACGAGGGCTGTTTTCATCGGATTTTCCGAGTCGCAGGAGAGAGGATATCGAGATTGTGGAATAAGGTTAAGGGAACTGCGGTTAAGCTACATGGAATGGGAAAATCCGACCCGAGAAAAGTGGTCTTTGCTGCCAAAATGGGCGCCTCTTTGTCACTGGTTTCGGTTCTGATCTTTTTCAAAGAGCCCTCGAATTTTATTAGCCAAAATTCAATCTGGGCTATTCTCACTGTTGTTGTTGTGTTTGAGTTTAGCATTGGTGAGTGTTGGTTGATCCCTCTGCTTTTCGTAATCAGTGCATGTTAGTCGTAGGAAGCGTGGGATATCAACAAAATCTTTGTCTTGACTCCGGACCTCGGGTTGAATAGTTATACAAGTATTCTAATCTCGTGTGAGTGTGTTTAGCATTGGTGACTGTGGATCCTCTGCTCTCTAATCAGTGCACTTTAGTCGTTGGAATCGTGGGATATGAAAAAAATCTTTGTCTTGGCTGCGGTTGAATTGTTATAGAACTATAAAGTTCGGTAATAGTGTGTGTGTGTGTGTAGCATCGGCGATGAGTGTTGATTCCCTGCTCTAAACTCAGTGCATTATAGTTGTTAGAAGCATGGTATATGAACAAATCTGTGTCTTGTAGCGGTTGAACTGTTATGAAAGTCTGGTAGTGTGTGTGTGTGCCTGTGTGTATTGTGTTTGGTTTGAGCATAGGCGATTTTTGAAGTTTGATCTTTTGCTCCGTCTCTAGCTTAGGTGAGTCGTGTAGTTGTTGTGTTTGCTTTTTAGCTTAGGTGAGTATGTTTGAGTCATTTTCCTCGTAGTTTAGCTTAAGTGAGTCTAGATTCCTTAATTCTTTGCTTTTCTAAGGGTGCATTTTGATTGCAATTTAGTATTTTAACACATCCTTAATGATGTCTAAATTTGTTTCAGTTTAATTCGGTTGTAGGGGCTACCTTAAACAAAGGATTTAATCGTGCATTAGGAACGCTCTCTGCTGGAGCATTGGCTCTAGGCATCGCAGAGTTGTCTGTGAAAGCAGGAAAATTTCAAGAAGTTTTTATTTTGATCAACATTTCCATAGCAGGTCAGATGAAATCAAGTTGAAATATGCAATTTTTGTTGTCTCAAAATATCGGTAGTAGTGTGAGATAAGAAGTTGTTTTGTGCTTTTTCTTGGTTTTCATTCAGGCTTTCTTGCTAGTTATCTCAAGCTGTATCCAGCCATGAAGCAGTACGAGTATGGATTCCGCGTGTTCTTGTTGACATTTTGTATTGTGTTAGTATCCGGAACTTCACATTTCTTTGAAACAGCTGTCTCTCGACTGCTGCTTATCGCTGTTGGGGCTGGTGTTTGTTTGGTCGTAAATGTATGTGTATATCCCATTTGGGCCGGGGAAGATTTGCATAAACTAGTTGTGAAGAATTTCAAGGGCGTTGCTAGTTCTATCGAAGGTACACACTTTTCCATTATTCCTTATTTCTACAGATACTATGTTCTTGAAACTGATATATATATATGTATCCATTTATAGGCTGTGTGAGTATGTACCTGCAGTGTGTTGAGCACTCGAGAATTCCCTCTAAAATCTTGATCTACCAGGCCTCGGATGATCCATTGTACAAGGGATATAGGGCTGCAGTTGAGTCGACTAGCCAAGAGGAGACACTGGTAAGCCTCTATATGGCTGTTTAGGGCAAAATTTCCGACTCAAAACCAAACCCATTTTATTTTTCTGTCACAGTTGGGATTCGCGGTTTGGGAGCCGCCTCACGGCCGTTACAAGATGTACAGGTATCCGTGGAGCAATTACGTGAAAGTGAGCGGTGCTCTACGGCATTGTGCATTCATGGCCATGGCAATGCTTGGATGTATACTCTCTGAAATACAGGTATTATTCTCTGTTGTTAGTATTCTCACACATAATGTTACTTGAGGCGATCTTTTCGTCGTCTCAAGATATGAGCGACGTGCTTGGTTTGTTTCATCTCATTACACGGATAGCATATTCATGTCGACTCTATCCTTGAAACTGCACTCGACTAGCTAGATTGTGGCAAGCTTTTTTACCACATTATATCAAGAAGGCTTTGTGAGCTTTTAAATGTTCGAAGTTGGTTCCTTTATCTGAATAAATACATGTTATTGCATTTATATGGTTACATTTGTGGCAGCTTTTGTGATTCTTTCTTAAAAACTTATGGGCTAACAAATTGCCGCAACTAAATAACACAACCTTTACCATAATTTGCAATTTTCAGGTGACTTTTAAAATGTTGTAATTACAACACCACCTCTTAGCTTTTTGCACTTACAATATCCCTGATCTTTTTCGGCAAATTTTTGTCTGACGTTTTTAAATGTCTTGTGGAAACTACAAATTCGGGTAAATACTGTGTTATCTGCGGCAATTAACTCAAAACTTGTCGTATGCAGGCATCGTCCGAGTTAAGACAAGCCTTCAAGGATGGGATTCAGAAAGTCGGGACTGAGGGTGCTAAGGTGTTGAGATTGCTCGGTGACAAAGTCGAAAAGATGGAGAAACTATCAGCTGGCGATCCGCTGCAGGAGATTCATGACGCAGACGAGGATTTGCAGATGATGATCGATCAAAAATCGTATCTTTTGGTGAATGCAGAGAACTGGGATGGTGCAAAGCCGCCCGAAAAAGCCGTGGATCAAGAGCTGCTTCAGGAGCTCAGAGACAACGAGGAGAGGCAGCACGCTGCGATTAACTCGCTAAGCGACGGAGCTCATTTGAGATCGATGCAGATGATGAGGAACCACGAGCAACATCACGCGAACATGAGCATGCATCACTCCGTTTCACAATGGGGTTCGGGAGAGGACTTGCTCAGGCAGCAGTCGATGTGGCCGTCACGCCTCTCAATTGTGGGCGAGACCCTCTTGAACGAGCGCGAAGTGCGGACTTATGAGAGTGCGAGCGCTCTCTCTCGCGACTTTCACATCTCTCTTGATAGAATTTGTTGCGAGACTGCAGAATCTGGTGGACTCGTTCGAGGAGCTTAGTGAGAAAGCTAAGTTCAAGGAGCCCGTTGATTTGGCCAAGGCGAAAGAGTGTTGGATATTTTAGTGTAATTGGATTGACTTGTTTGATCAGTGTCGTCGTAATAATACTTTATATAAGTTGGGTGATGCGGAGTGCACGCTTATATGAATTTATTATGTCGGTGGGGTTCGGGGCAACGCCTGAAAGCAGGTCAGGCGGCAGCTTATGGGTCCCAGGGCGCGGCGCCTGTCGAGGTCCAGGCGGCGCCGCTTGGTCAGTGGTCGGCTTGAAATTTTTATTTCGGTCGAATTACTTTACGTAAATTTCATCGAAATTTAATTTCGAAATTACGAGGACTATTTTGCAATTATAAAATGATTGCAATCTAGCTTGTCGTTATTCAAAATCGATTAAGGCGCCGGTTTATGAAAGGAAGAGTCGATCATTGAAGAGATTGAAACTCGAAGAACATACAAAACGTTCAAACTTTGAATTGTATCCGATCGAATAATTCGATAATACCTTCGAATTGATTTGATCTTTGTAGAAAATATACGAAATAGAAAATCGAACAAATCGGATACTCGAAAGTCGTAACACTTTCGGATCAAATCAATCAAGGTACTATCGAATTATTCGATCGGATACAATTCAAAGTTTGAGCGTTTTGTATGTTCTTCGAGTTTCAATCTCTTCAATGATCGACTCTTTCCTTTCATAAACCGACGCCTTAACGGCCAATAAACAGCTTTTCAACGATTTTGAATCATTTAGAAAATATCTGAAATAGAAAATCGAACAAATGCGGATACTCGAAGTCGTGTAAACACTTTCGGATCAAATCAAATTTGTTCGATTTTCTTTTTATATATTTTCTACAAAGATCAAATCAATTCGAAAATGGCGAACAAGGAATTTGTGAAGGACATGACAAGGAATTTCGAGTTGGACAAGTTTGTCAAGGTGATTTGATCATGGCGAAGAAGATGCACTTTATGTTGATGAATCTCACGGTTGTGTGCGTTCGAGTACTCCCATGCCCGAGGTTGTGGAAGACGAAACCACAGAGCAAACGAGGAGACGCCTGAAGTGGGAGAACGATGACTACATATGTCGTGGCCACATCTTGAACGGTATGTCTGATTCCCTCTTCGATGTGTATCAAAATGTAGAGTCTGCAAAGGAATTATGGGATTCACTCGAAGCCAAATACATGGCAGAAGATGCCTCAAGCAAGAAGTTTCTTGTTGGTAATTTTATAAATTATAAAATGGTAGATTCGAGGCTGTCATGGAGCAAGATAATGAATTGCTTAGGATATTGGGACAATTAAGCCCAATATGATATGAAAATGGATGAATGCATTTACTTTCTAGTATCATTGATAAGTTGCCACCTCCGGAAGGATTATAAAATAATCAAACATAAGAAGGAGGAAATGACTTTGGTCGAACTTGGAAGTCATTTGCAAATTGAACAATCCATACGTGATATGGAAAAGTTTCATTAGTGATGCTAAAACGTTGGTGGTCCATCCGTTAATATGATGGAAGAGGTGAATCTTGAAGGTGGTTTCATAATCGGTAAAGGGAAACGAAAGTTTCAAGGAACAAGAACTATGGTGCTTCTTTAAAGAAGCCTAAGTTGGTCTGTTGGAAGTGTGGTAAACCGGACACTTTAAGAGGGATGTGGAGTTCGGAAAGGGAAAACGAAGCCGATTTAAGTGGATCCAAGGATCCGGAATGAAATCGGGTTTGTTTTGGTACCCTATGATCAATCTGTTGAGAATTATGTGTCCATAATCTCTGAAGCATTTTATATGCAGGATGATGATGTCTCTTGGTGGGTTGATTCTGGTGCAACATGTCATGTATGTAAAGATCTTCAATGGTTTAAGGACTTCAAGCCAATTGAAGGTGGATCTTTATTGAAGATGGGAAATGTTGCTACCGAACCAATCAAAGGACTAGGATCTGTTAGTCTAGTATTTACTTCTGGAAACTCTTTGTTGTTAAGTAATGTTTTGTATGTTCCTGGTATTCGTAAGAACTTAGTGTCTGGTATTGTATTAAATACTTGTGGCTATAAGCAAGTGTTTGAAAGTGACAAGTATATCTTGTCGAGACATGGTTCCTTTGTAGGATTTGGTTATCTTAATGGTATGTTTAAGTTAAATTTGGATGTTTCTTTTGTTAAGAATTCTGTTTGCATGGCTTCTACTAGTTCTAGTAATTCTTTTGGCATAGCAGTATTATGGCATGCTAGACTTGGACATGTGAATTATAAAAGATTGAAAGATATGTCGAAAATGTGTTTAATTCCAGCTTTTGAGTTAAATGCAGATAAGTGTAATACTTGCATGCAAACTAAGATTTGTAGACGACCTTTCTCTAAGCATGTGGATAGAGATACTTCTTTATTAGAACTCGTTCATAGTGATTTGTGTGATTTTCATTCTACAATCGTCACTTGGTAATAAGAAGTATGTTGTTACTTTCATTGATGATGCTACTAGATATTGCTATGTCTATTTGTGTCATTCGAAGACAAGCTCTTGATAAATTTAAAATCTATAAAGAGGAAGTAGAGCTTCATCATGGTGTGAAGATTAAAACTCTTCGACCGATAGGGAGGTGAATACTATGATCCAAAGATATTTTCAATCTCTTGGTATAGTACATCGACAACGACTCCATATACACCACAATGAATGGTGTAGTGAAAGAAAGAATAGAACATTGAAAGAAATGATTAATTCAATGTTGTGCTATTCGTCTAAGTGAAGGTTTTGGGGTGAAGCTATGTTGACGACTTGTTATTTATTGAATCGATTTCTAATAAAAGGAACAAGATTACACCTTATGAACTTTGGTTTAAGAAACCACCAAAATTGAGTTATCTCGAGTTTGGGGTTGTAGAGTCGTGGTGAGACTAATCGACCCTAAAATGAAAACCATAGGCCAAAGAGGTATAGATTGTGTTTTCATTGGCTATCCCGAAAATTCAGTTTGTTATAGGTTCTATGTTATAGAACCTAATGACTATGTAGTCGCACTCTATTATTGAGTCGAGGATGCTGATTTTGGGAATGAGAATAGATTTAATTCTCTACCTAAACACGGAGACATGATTGCAAGCTCTAGTAATTCGGTAAAAGAAAGAGTGGATAATACTCATCCGAGCCTAGAAAGAGTATTAGAGCACGGAAAGCTAAAACATTTGGTGATGATTTCCAAATGTATTTAGTGGAAGGATCAAGGATTGAGATTGATTTTCGATATCAATATTGTTACAATATTGAGAATGATCCAAAGACATACGTTGAAGCTATGTCTTCTAGGATATGCATTCGGAAAGAGGCGGTCCAAGATGAGATGGATTCATAAGACAAAGTAAAACTTTGAGATTGGTGATTTACCACCGGTTTATACCATTGGGTTGTAAATGGATCTTCATAAGAAAGATGAAGATAGATGGAAGCATAGACAGATATAAAGCTAGATTGGTTATCCAGGCTTTAGACAAAGGAAGGTATTGATTTCTTTGATACATATGCTCACGTGGCTCGGTTTCCACCATTAGATTATTGTTAGCACTTGCGGCTATACATAATCTAATAATTCACCAAATGGATGTTAAGACGGCATTCTTGAATGGTGAATTGGATGAAGAGATTTACATGAAACAACCAGAAGGTTTTGTCATTCCTGGTAGTGAACATAAAGTTTACAAGTTGGAGAAATCTCTTTACGGACTAAAGCAAGCCCTAAGCAATGGCATCGAAATTTGATGAGGTTGTGTTGTCTAATGGTTTTGTATTTAACCAAGCGGACAAGTGTGTATATAGCAAGTTTGATGCTTCGGTAAAGGAGTAATCATTTGCTTATATGTGGATTTACATGTTGATCTTTGTGTGACCAAGATCAAGTTGATAAAACAAAGGAATTCTTGTCATCTAAGTTTGAAATGAAAGATATGGGGAGGTCGATGTGATACTTGGAATTAAGATCATACGTGGAGAACATGGTATTTCTATTTCTCAATCCCATTATATTGAGAAGGTGTTGGAAAAGTTTAATTTCAAAGATTGTTCTCCAACAGAACTCCTTTGATCCTAGTGTGAAACTCGTGCCTAATAAAGGAGTTGCTGTGAATCAGCTTGAATATTCAAAGGCTATTGGTTCCCTCATGTATGCTATGATTAGCACCAGACCTGATATAGCCTTTGCTGTAGGGAAATTGAGTAGATACACTCATAATCCAAGTTTAATTCATTGGCAAGCAATTAATCGAGTATTTAAATACTTGAAAGGAACTATGGATTATGGTTTGACTTATTCTGGATTTCCTTCAGTTATTGAAGGTTATTCTGATGCAAGTTGGATTACCAATTTAGAAGATCATTCTTCTACAAGTGGTTGGACATTCCTTCTTGGAGGTGGTGCTATATGTTGGGCATCAAAGAAACAAACATGTATCACTCATTCAACAATGGAATCTGAGTTTGTGGCTTTAGCGGCAATGGTAAAGAGACCGAATGGCTAAGAAATTTGATTTATGAAATTCCATTGTGGCGAAACCGTTATCACCAATATCTATCAGATGTGATAGTTCCGCTACCTTGGCTAAGGCATATAGTCAAGTGTACAATGGGAAGTCTAGACACTTAGGTGTTAGACATAGCATGATCTGGGAACTTATTACAAATGGTGTGATATCTCGGAGTTTGTGAGAACTCAACACAATTTAGCCGATCATTTAACCAAAGGGTTAAGTAGAGATCTTGTCTTAAGTCGGCTATAGGGATGGGTTTAAAGTCCACTAAAATCTCGATATTAAGATACCCAATTCCCATCTAGTATGAAGCTAGGTGCTGAATTCAATGTGGAAAGCTTAATATCTAGAGATTGGAACACATTAAAGAATTATCCCAAGGTATGTGTTCGGACCGCAAGTTAAGGAGGTTGAATGTTTACATTCTTAATAGTTTCTTTGACAAATTGCATATGCAGTGCAAGAATAAAGAGCTACCTATGTGAGCATGAAGTTTAGTTGCTTGAAGAAGTCGGGACTTGGCTTTGACATGCTTATGAAGGATAAGGACACGGACTAGTAAAATATAGTGTCAAGATAGAACAAATATGTATGTAAACATATGTGTACATTATCTTCGTATATTGATATGAATTCACGGGTTCAATCTTAGAGATACCCCGTTATTCGAATATATGGAATGTGTAGTGTACTAAGGTGAGATTCAATCGTCATGATATTTCATTTATGCATATGTTTGATACTTTGAGATGTATTGTTTTAGTTAATCAAGGATTACACTAAAATAGGGAGGATTGTTGGATATTTTAGTGTAATTGGATTGACTTGTTTGATCGATGTCGTCGTAATAATACTTTATATAAGTTGGGTGGTGCGAGTGCACACTTATATGAATTTATTATGTCGGTGGGGTTCGGGGCAACGCCTGGAAAGCAGGTCAGCGGCGGCAGCCTGAGGGTCCAGGGCGCCCAGGGAGGTCAGGCCATACCCACCGAGTGGTCGACTTGGAAATTTTATTTCGGTTGATTACTTTACGAAATTTCATCGAAATTTAATTTCAAATTACGAGGACTATTTTGTAATTATAAAATGATTGCAAAGCTATTGAAAATCGTTTATTCAAAACCGATTAAGACGTCAGTTTTATGAAAGGGAAAGGAGTCTGATCATTGAAGAGATTCGAAACTCAAAGAACATACAAAACGTTCAAACTTTGAATTGTATCCGATCGAATAATTCGATAGTACCTTCGAATTGATTTGATCTGAAAGTGTTTACACGACTTTCAGAGTATCCAGATTTGTTTGATTTTCTATTTCGTATATTTTCTACAAAGAGGCCGTTGGGTTCTGGTCTCGGACACTCAAGATCATGTGCTGTAAGGATTGATTGAGACGACCTCCAACCACGGGTTAGATTTTGATCCTTAAACTCGTTTCTTTGCAACAACGCGATGCATCAATCACGATCATTTGCCAAATACAAGCAGAAGGTCTTGTTTTTTGGTGTTACATAGTTTACAGAATAACATGATGTGAATGGTGACGAAGAATCTGTTTTTTAGCCTAAAGATAGCTCATCTTTACACGTTGCAACGACACAAAAAACATTGCGTCTCGTGTCGAGGAATCCTAGTACAGAACAGGAACATGAAGGAAGAGTGGTGCTTAAAGGAGCAAAGCTCTCAGTAGTTATAAATACTCAAATTTGTAGTCCTATGTTGTTACTAGGAAATATTCGTTCTTTTATTTCTTGAAGAACTATGTAGCTGTCTGAAACACAATGTGATAACCTGCTGGTTTTTACATGTTTAATACTATAATGAAAGTAGATGTAGCATTAAGCTCAGACCAAGAAACTGCTAATTTATGCAGCTAGTTCGAAAGCTTTTTCTTCTGCTACTTTTGCAATCGTCTAGACCCTTGAATCGAACAGAGATTGTTCGAGTTTATGCGCTTAAAATCATCGCACTGAAATAAGAAGCAGGTCTGAAATTTGATTGCTGATCAAGAACTCTGTTTCATGAGCTTCTTGTGCAGATTATGATAATCTTTGAAGAAAAAGAAAAAAAAATGTTGTGAGAATTACTATAGCTTCCTCCATTCATTATGTTTTGGTAAAAATGGTCAAGAAACAGTGAATAAATCAATTCTGAGAAAAAAGAGAGAAGACGGAAAACGAGATGGAAATGAATGAGGATGTTATACAAATTTTACAATGGTTTTGGATTTGTATCGTTGTTCTGCATAATTGAACTGCCTAACTACTGAACCTACAATTTTGGATTCAGTTTAAATTTCTGTTTTTGAAGTTGGGTTCAGTGTGTAGCTCCATTGGTTGCCTTTCTGCATGGGCTATACTTACTCTCCACTCGTTTAGATGAGGTGGTCATTCAGCATGATATCAAAATCACAGAATTATATACGAATCCCCCCACCACTATGATAAAAATAAATAAAATAAGCTATGGGTGATTTTGAGATCAATGACAAACACTAGAATTCGAATTTTTTCTTTTCTTTTTTGTTTGTTTGTGAATTTGACTAAATTTTGATATGTAAATTGCCACTTACTATATCAAACATCAAGTCTAAGAGCAGAGCACCACAAATTTATCAAGACACCCGCACTGTGGGTGAAACACACACAGTTGTGAAGGATGTGGGCTCTCTCTCCACCTTCTTGTGCTGCATTACACCCAATATTCCACAAATCCACAAATACTAACACAATCAAAGCTAAAATTTCAACAATAAAGACTCCATTTTTACGCATAAATTGCTTCGAACTCGAAGGCAAATCAACGAGCCCGCCACCGTTTCACTCGGTTGCTGTGCTACTTCTGAAGATTCTTTCATCGATCGAAATCAAGATTTGAGTAATGTTAGTTGATTTATATAGTTCCAACATTTTCGACACGATTAATAATTTTTTCTTTCTAAAATTCGTCCTGTGTTTCATCAAGAATAGGGAAAACAAGGGGTTCTGGCAAAAATGGAAGGTATTGTCTCTCTCTCTCTCTGAGAAACATATGTGTGATAAAACCCTTGTCAAAGATTGGATATTTAATGTTATAGGTGTGTTTGATTAGGAAAATTCAGCAGAAATGAGTCGAAAAGTGGCAAAATTGGGACTTGCGGCAGTTCTTGCATACGGTATATTTGATGGGGTGACATACACTAGCTTCTTTGTGGCTGCATTTTTTGGCTATGAGAAGAGCACTGGCAACAATCCTGCTGCTAATCTTCAAGCTCTATTAGGGGTAAGCCTATGCTATTTTCTTAATGATAACGTGGCGTCACTTTGATTACAGATTAGCAGCAACTTATACCTGCTTCAGATTATTTTCTTACCTTTGATCAATGAAGATGCTTCATATTTCATAGGAACATAGCCTATTATGTTTGTGTGTGCCTATTATTTGACACTACTTCAGAATGAACATAGTCTAGTTGTGAATGTATGTGTGCATTATTTGATACTAGTTCAGAAAGAACATAGCCTACTTGTGTGGATTTTGTGTTACCTCGTCACCTTGTATGGATCATGTGATGTGTGTCCTAATTCTTATCCTGAAACTCTCATGTGACAGAAGATCATTTATTTGTGCCGTGTTCTCACATGATAAGCAGTTCAAAGTAAAGGGCGCATGATTTGGTTCTTTTTCTTGGCCAAGAAAGTGAATTTGAAGTAGGATACTTTGCAGGCGTAACAACCATAAGTGCTGTCTAAAGATCTGTTTTGCATGAATCTTGATATTACATTTGATCTAAGGATTATATACTTGATTGTATACAAACTTCTGATATCTAGTTTCTGATTCTTGCATGCAGATAGTTATTCTGATGTGGGGTGGGAACAATGTAACAAGGCCATTTCGAGTGGCCGGAGCTGCTGCGATGGCACCTCTGATCGACAAAGGATTAATGAGAATTCAGAAGTACTTCAACTTCCCTAGTGTTTCGTACGCTTTTGGGCTTGTTGCAGGAATTGTGGTTGGATTATGTGCGACCGCCGTCGGGTTGCTTATACTCTCAAGATGGGGGAAGTGAGACGAGAGCTAACTCAGCACCATGGAAATTAAAACCTAAATCAAACTTTAAGTTCACAATGTCCTTTTAACAAATTTCATGTCTCTATCCACATTGTGAAAACGGAACGACATTGCTGGTAAATGTTCGCTTACAACAGGGCATATTGGTAGAAAGGGAAAAAAACTATAAAATTACAAACAATATATTGAAGCTAGAGCAGGCTACAACAATGATCTGCATAATACTAGGGGACCTGTAAACGTAGCCTAGAACTAGTAGGATCAACAGAAATACTGAGTCGAACTTAAATGTAGTTAGGAAACTAAGCCATCCACCAAATTGGGAGTTCGTTCAGAGAAAAAACTCTTACTTCATAGCAACCCATGCGCTCCTTCCACCTCACGTTAGCAGATTTACATGCGGTTGTGGAAGATTGAGGAGCGCCGCATCACCTGGTTGAAACTCTGCAGTAGCACTAGTTTTTCTCCTTTTAGTACGCCTCTTCCGTTTCTTTCCACTTTCGTGCAGAGCGTCATGGCTTCTTTTACTGACATCTCCTCGACCTTCACTGCTGTAAATTCCAGCAACAAGCTTGTGAGAGAGTTCTGCAAGATATGATCCTGAAATCGACTTTGGGGGAATAGGTCTGCATAGAATTCGATTCAGTATCAGTAAGACCCCTTCTTCACACTAAACCCGAATTTAGGTTTATGCGACAGTTAAAATTTGAGAATCAAACCAAACAGCTAAATATATAAAGTTTAACCCTTAGATGGCTCAACGACTCAACTAATAAGAGCTATTCATAGGAATTTAACAGATGGTCTGAGGAATTTTAGTGAAAATGTAGTTTCCAAACTGGTGAAATTTGCACAAGTATCACTGCTATGTTTTCACTGTAATATCTTCGAACACCTTATATGCTCTCTTAATGCACTTCATCGAGGGAAAATGCACATAATGCGTAATAGATAATGTCTTACCGGCTGGAAAATCTGCTCCGAAAAATAGCTGGCTGATGCCACAGCGTAGCTGGAGGTAGCAAATCGTGCTCTCCAATGATCTGTCCGAGGAGTAGAGGTTAAGATGAGCAGATGAGCAGCAGCAGTATAGAAGATAAGCAATTAAGAGGTCATTTTCTGTACACACACTGCAATTGCAAGTTGGTGGTCTAACACGTCAAAACATCCGCTGAGACAAATTTTCTTGAATATTTTGTTCGCTAATATAATAATATATAATAACACAAATAATAATAATAATAATAATAATAATAATAATAATAATAATAATAATAATAGTTAAATAGTGACCTTTTGAGGCATTTTTACTCCTGGTGGTGGTCTGGGGATATGAGGATGAAGATCAGGGAATTTATAAAAGACCACCCTAAAACGAAGAAGAGAAAAGCATTACATTCATCAGGGCAAGCTATGCAGCTCAGACATCCCAAGAAAGGGAAAAAGAGGAAATACATACAAGACTTTGTTCGTAGTAATTGTCTTCATGTCATGTAAAGGTGAAGATATCTCTGGAGGGCAAATGGGTTTGTCGGCTATGTACACGTATCCATTCATTCCATCACTGCAATGCATAGGATAGCATGAGAAGAACCAACAACAAGAAATGTAGCAGTCATGACTTTGTTTGCAAGAACATATATAAATATACAATTCAGGAATTAGACATGAAATAGACCCAATGCAAACCTAAAAAGGGCTTCTAGGAAAGACGACATAATTATACAAAATCTGCACATCTCACCTAAATCTTGGGTTGATTCTCGTTCTCACTTTAGCTCTCTGCAGCTTTGGATTATCTTTATTCCGCTCCAAGAAAGTAAATATTTTTGCCGCTAATGGATGCGACATGTCAACAAAAAGTTGATCAATGCCCAGAGTGTTCCTCCGCCTCTCCACATCCTAAAACACAGTATATTATTCAGAAACTCAATAAGCACAGAGATGAGCAGCATGAAACTGAGATTCGCAAAGCAGCAAATCTTTTCCTCAATCCCAAGAGAGTACGTACAGTTCACATTATTGCAATAACTAAAAGCACTAAAGTTTACCGTCAATGTATTTTCTACTTTTGCAATCTCACTAAGAAGACGAGCCTCATCAATAAAGGGTAATTTACAAATAGCCTGTCAATCAGCAAAAGAACAATATGAAATCTCTCAAAAATTAAAAACACAAGAGACGAATCAAGAACTTGCAAAATTATGAGTTTCAAGCAGCCAACCCAATAACAGGTGCAAGTAAGCTGATTAATCCAAATTCCAAAGAACAAAATGAATCTTGAACATTGAACTGTTCTCGAATAATACCTTCCATGCTTGTTTTCTCCCGTTCAAATCAAGATCGAACTCTAAACAAAAAAATTGACAATCAAATCATAATGTAATATAAGGGAAAATAGAGAGAAAATTTAATAGAAAACAATACCAGTAGGATAGAGATCCAGAATAGGGGATGATGGATCTGTCATTAATTTCCTGTAGAATAAAGGAAGTGCTCCTGCACTACACACGACAACAGCTTTCATTAAGATTACTTGAATTCAAGAGTACATGATTGGTTCACATGAATTACTTAAGCAAAAACCTTGCAGCAGGGAGGACACCCATTAATTGGTCGAATGGTTTAAAGGGTTTTCCTAGTTCAAAGTGAATATTGAGCTTGTTGAGGCCTCGGAAATCAGATGCAAAGGGAGCATAATGGTATGGATAAAACCTGAAAGTGTCAACTAGTCAGGTATGGTTATCAGTGCAGTGAATAAATCATCAAAAACAGCAAAAAACAACCATGAAGTTCCAAAACTAGGTAGCAAGAAAAATTCCCCAAGAATCCACAACTACGTATCAGATCTTCTCAACGACGTTAGCTACTGAAGTTCAAAATAAATCACCATTGAACGTTTATATTTGAAGCACTTAGTTATGTACTTGATGCTTTCATGAGTGCATAGCACATCAGAGAATGTGAACTGTAGGCCATTTACCAATAGTACATTTGCGAACTACGATCCACAAATGTAATGGAATCATCAATGTAATGTGTAAATAGGACCATATTACTCTTTTTCGTTGTGAATTCTTAGTCCTCCAAACAAAAGTACATGTTTTTCCTTTTATGTTCTTCCTTCTTTATCGGTGGGATGGGGATGTGGAACCACTGATTTACACAACATTGACAATCTTCAGTAGTATGATTCAGTATTGGTTTAGACATGATAACATATAATTCTGATGAAATCAAGAGCGTTTGCTTATTGAGAGAAATGACTGAACAAACTAAGGACCTTCACTCTCACTTATCCCCTGGCATATATATATATATAGATTCAAATGAGAACCATTTTTAACGTAAGAACTAAGAACCACGAAAAACCTTTACGGACAAAATGAATTTGCTATGAAAGCTAATGAATCCGCTGGGAAAGTTAATGAATCCAAAAATATGAAATTTTCACCCAATGTTCGAATCCCATGAGGGAGAAAATTCCATTTTTTTGGATATTTTTGAATTCAGCAATTTTCGCGACGGGTTCATCAATTTTCACAGCGAATTCATCATTTTTTGGTTCTCACAATAAAAATGGTTCTCGTGTTAACCCTCTCATATATATATATATATATATATAGTAATGTTCAAATAAGAACCATTTTAACGTTAACGTGAGAAGTGAGAACTAAGAAGCACAAAAATTCGTTATGAACGAAATGAATTCGCTACGAAAGTTAATGCATCCGCTGAGAAAGTTACTGAATCCAAAAAATCAAAATTTTTCGCCCAGGTTCAAATCCCATGAGCGAAAATTCTATTTTTTTGGATTCAGTAACTTTTTCATAGTGAATTCATCATTTTTTGGTTCTCATGTTCTCATGATAAAATGGTTCTAACATTAACCTCCCATATATATATATATATATATATATATATATATATATATATATATATATATATCTTAGAAAGTTATTCTGCATCAATCTGAGCATCTTCCTTAATAAACCAAACAATAAATGGATTTAGAGCAAGGACTCGTACTTGACCTCGACACTGGATTCTACTGCTGGAGTAAGAATTCCCAGCAGACTTTACTATAGATCTTTTATTTCTGGAGGCAGAAACATTAGAATTGTTTACTTCTTTTGGAACAGCACGTCTTCTCTTCTCAAGCATTTTTGACTTGTAAACAGAATTTCTTATACATATACACTAGCATATCCAATGTCTATATACATCCAATCTCGAGGACTCTTGTATGTAACCTTTCAGATCTTTCTAGTAGTTGTTCACATGAGAACACTTATAGAACATAAAAGATTTACAAACCATTGCCATGAACAAACTCCTTGGTAGTAATAATGCATGACCCAGCATATGCCTTCAACATATTTCAAGACCTATGTTAAACATAAATAAATTAAAAGATACATCTTATATAGAAAGAATAACATAAACAGGTCACCAGAAACAGACTTATATACAAATGATCTGCAGCGAAACAGTAAAGATAAAGATAGATGGTCGTTATTCGAGTAGATATGGAATGAAAGTGTATAACTATAAATACAGGATAAAAGCATTTGAAAATATATGCGTATATATGTATATAAGATTGTGCATGTCAGTAGGCGTGCATGTGTCGTATTCACTAAGATAGCTACTGAAAACACTTTGCGAGCAATTGGAAAAAAGAACAGTGCCATGATTAACCCTACTGCAAGTTAAATTGTCAATAGCATCTATTAAAGAATTCAAAGCACGAGCTAGCAAAACACATTAACTAAGTTTTCTTACAGCATGGTTTTTAACTCTCTCATGATCATCATCACTTTGAGCTTCAAACTTCTCGGTGTAGTATCTCTCTTTCCAACCCCTCTCTCCTAGATTTACCTGAAGAGGAATTGTATCATCCTCTACCAATGAAAATTTTAACACAGTGACATGCAAAAAATTAGAACCAAGGAAAGGATGTCGAACCTTGTCTACCATAAATATGGCATCAGATTTCGAATTGGACTGATGCAAACGTCAGCAAGGATAGTCTTAGAAATTTAGAATCAACCGAATAATCATAAATTGCAAATTTCAAGATAGAAAGTTAGAAGGTTGCTAGACTACATTCACGATGGCAGGAAAACGTCTTGCGTGATGCTCCCAATGCATTTGTTCCTGAGAGTAATGAGAATTCAACTAACATATCATAATGTATGTTAGATTGTGGCAGTGGATTTAAGATCTGTCAGCCACCTCAATTAAGAATGTGCTGATCAAGTAATGAGCAAAGTACAATACAAAAATGTCTGTCTCAAAATAATCTGACAATGAAAACCGTCATATAGCTTGGCAGCACGTGATATTGAATAGAACAGCTAAAAGGTGTCCGAAACCTTGGTGTATGTCAATTTAAACCATACCCAGTTTCAAGCGATACACTAGTATGAGGGATATACCTGCTTCCGTTTCGTGAAAATTGCAGTCTCATATGAACCAAGAGTCTGAACAAAGTGCTCCATTCCTTTCAAATTTACCTAGGTATTAGCCAAATATGAATTTGAGTATAGGCAATTTGCGGAAACAGACGCAAAGTTGGGAAAAGCCATTCATAATAATCAAGCAACTAGAAATAGATTACTTACATGTCTCAAACATGACATACCTCTCAACTCAAGATAATATGTTACATCTACCTAATCAAGAACCAGCATAAAGTGTTGAAAGGCTTCACATTGATAGGAGGTCAAGTTTTCAATAATACAAGCCTCAATTTTTTAGAACATACAAAATCTTTTTTATGAAACATAAACAACGCATATCCATTATACGAAGAATGGCAATAGAATATCAAAAGGTAGCTTTTCAATTTTAAAGCACCAGAAAAGTTGAACAGACAAGGTCTATAACAATGTTGTAAAAATCGCCAGAGGCGGCCGCCTTGAGGCGCGGCCGGAAAACGTCCCGGGGCGACCGCCTCTCTCTGCAAATTCCGCCTGCGCAGAGGCTGTCTGGAGGAGTGAAGAGGCAGGCGGTAAGTTCAATTCTATATGCAAATTAGGGTTCAATTTTGTGTTTTGGGCCTAATCTTTTAGGGCCCAAACTAAATTAATAACAGCCCAATAAATTAAAACCCTAAATTTGAATTCTAAACATTAAAATTAAAAAAAAAGAAAAAGAAAAAGGTTAAGAACAAGAACGCAGCAGCTACACAGCACTCTTCTCTCTCTGCCATCTCTCTCCAACTCACTCCTCCACCGCCACCGCCACCGCCACCACCACCGCCGCCACCTCCTCCGGCAGCCACCAGACCAGTTTTTTTTTCTTTCTTTTCTTTTTCTTTTTCTTCTTGTTCTCATTCATTTTTGCTTAATCCATTAAATAAAAAAAATGGATAAATGTAATGTGAGATGATGTAATAGATTCCCTATGCCTTTTAAGACTTATTTTGATGTTTTTAAGACTTAAAAACCTTTTAATTTAATGTTTGAGTTGCAATCTATTGTTATATATTTTCTTTATATATATATATATATATATATTTTTGTTCTTTGTTGACGAGGCTTACGCCTCGGACCGCCTCGAGGCTTACCGCCTCGCCTCGCAGAGGTAAAACGCCTCAGTTCCGCCTTAAGCTTTTTACAACATTGGTCTATAAACATTTCATATTAGGAACACATGTTCCATAGAAGAGCTCACATAGGATAGGAGGTTAATGAAGGAAATGTTTTGTGTTCCATCCACAAAAATAGGGAAAAGTGTGTCAAAATGAGCACCCACAAACTTATAGTTGTATACCTCAGTAGCATCAGTGAGATAACCACCCATTCGGACAAAATCTTTTTTGTAAATAGACATGAGCAAATCGAGAGCCCCCTACAAGTTCAGAGGAAAACAGGATGAAACAGATATACACCCTGAGAAAGTAGGATTATTTTATTCACCCGGAAGGAATATGGAGGCAGAAATATTGCACTGTGACTTTGTGCACACTGCACAGACTATGCAATGTAACTGATAATAAGTAGCTTCATGCTACATTGAATTTACTAGTGAACACAATTAATAGAATACCGACCTCTGATATCTCCAATGATGGCACATGGGGTAGAAAGTCATTTCCAACAAAAAGACACATGAAAACAAAATCATCTATCAGTCTTTCAAGATTGAATTTCACTGTTGGATCTGGTATTCTCAGGCTCTCTGCCAAATAGTCCCGGAGTATCCATACATGGAGAAACTGAAATGACGACATAAAATATAAAAATCGATAATTGCATTCTCATTATCATTTTACGAGCAAGTAGAGTTATACATTACATATAATTTCTTAAGAATCAAACTACCAATCATAGGCTAAAAGTATTAGCAACAAGTACAACCAATTTTTAAACATCATCGAGTTATAAGGTTCTTTCAAACATCAATATGTATATGACATTATAACTTTCACTTCCAATTTCTCGAGACAGCTCAGAGATTTGGCTTCATAAAGGTATAGCTTTAACCTCAATAAAATGGCACACAATATTAACTGAAAGAATCAGGCCTAGAAACCCAAAGAGAAAGATTTGGCTTTACTGCATCCAAAAAAAACAATAGGAGTTTGGCTTCATTTCCTATGTTACATTGTTACTGAGTAGGAGTATCAATGTGAAGAAATACAGCTGGGACACATGAGAAGTACAAGTATCACCCCAAACATGCTGGAAAAACAAAGTCAGGTGCTAGAATACATAAGCAATAGCTGCAACCTCCATACCATTATCATGTGTAAATTTCACCATTTTACCATGATATTGACCCATTTTTCACAGTTAAACTGCTACATTATTAAAACCTATAAGCATAAAAATAGTAGAAAAGATTAACCTGAAACTTCTGTTTTGATATAATGTCTTCAAGATATTCAGAAGGGACTTCCTTGGGCTTCAAATAGCTCTTTCCAACTGTCTTCTTCATGTTGTGACCTTTGCGATTGGGAGGAACTCTCTGGACATCCTACACCAAGAACATTATGACAAGTTCAATATAATAGCAAGCACCACTCCAGACGATGATCAAGTCCAAAATTTCCTCAAATGTTTTTGTACCTTTTATCGGAATAAAAGTAGGATACAAGACTCTGGATTTCACCCTTATGGTCATATTATTACAGACACGAGGTGAAGAAAAGTGAGATGAAAGACGCATCAGTTTGGAACCGATAGTGGATGTATAACAGAGAGAAAGGTTTTTTCTCAAGTTTGATCAGAAGCATTTGGAAACAGAAGGGAAGAATTAACATAGACAGACCATCACATTTCTCATACAATACCTTTTCGCAAAGAACAGATATCAGTTTTGAGTTCATAAGTTTAGATGTTGCTTCTGTAAACTGGTTTTAGATACAATTTTTTTTAATTGCGAAAGTGAAAAGCCAAACAAGTAACAGAAAGTTAATGAGAATCTAATTAAACTTGCACCTTGTAACACAAGCAGGCAACTATGATGAACTTACTGAAAACTAGGTTACAAAACTCTCGGAAAACAAAAGGCTGGCAAAATTGTATGACACAAGATATCATATAAAAATCAATTAACAGACCGTACCTCCCTCAAAACCGAGAAATGAACTTCATGGGTAGCCAAAGCAAGCATGATCAGATCTGCATCCTGAGGAATAGAGCCACAAATGAACATATTGTAAAGGAGAGTTGGAGAAACAAAACTGCTCGACAAATTTACCAAACCATACAAACAGATCATAAAGGAGAGTTGGAAAAACAAAACTGCTCGACAAATTTACCAAACCATACAAACAGTGCCGCGTGTTTGGATCAAACCCAGGAAGATTTCTTTGCAAGCGAATATAAGACATTATTTTATGTTCTCCCTCGCCAGGTACAGTAGCATCAGAAAGGATTACCTGCAATTACCAGACATATTAGCATCAACTTCTGATATAGTGAGATGAAAATACTAATTAAAAGCTGAGGATTGCTTACCTTGACTCCCTTCCAGCCAGGATCATTGTTAATCCTTAAATGTACATAATACTGAAGTGCAGATGACAACGATTCCATGAATCCAGTCCCAGGAGTGATTAAGTTAGAATCGAGCAATTTGCTTTCTGAGTGTTCATCTTTCTCTACATAGTTGCTTCCATGTTTCTCTAATAGAGAAGCCTGATAGCAGTCATATTTCAATGCTCATTAGCCACCCTAGACAAGATGCAGAAATCCTTATAACGTGCTTCTGAAACCATAAAAACCATACTCACCGTATCAGCTGCATCTTTAGCTGCTCTGAATCGTCTTGCTCGCTGCTGATTCATCTTAGCCCTAGGTGCAACACCATCTACGAGATGTTGTAAATTATTTTATATTAATTGAGGGAAGGGTGGGATGCTAACCAACTCCCCATTTCTAATTACATTAGAAAATAAATAATTTTTCTTCCAAAGAAAAATAGTCTGTATGATCGATAAGCACGGACATAGTGATTGTAGAGTGGCATTTAGAAAACTCTTTCTGTTGGAGTATGGAGCATGAATGGATTGTACACTCAAGCACGATTCCGATGATCCGGGCGGTAGCTCCCGAGCCAAATTTTTGGGCTTATGTTTTTTGGGTCCAGGTTAGGTTATTCTCTATTTAATAGCCGCTTCTCAATGTAATATGTATACGAAACATATATTGAAATCCCTGGCTTGGCATCAAGCCAGCACCCAAGACGTAATTGCAAGACGAACAAGGTAAACAATTCTTGTGTTCTTTATTTTCTGTCGTAATTTGTGGTGTGTGTTTTTCGCAACACTTTCGACCACCATACAAGCATTTATAACAACTTTCATGGAATACTTCAACTATTTACGCTACAACTAAAGCAACAAAAAAAAACATTCTTCCAAAAGTAAATAGCAAAAGAGACGGCTTTTTCACCTACCAACTGCCATGAAAAGAACCTTGCGAGGCCTAATCAGTGAGAAAATCCGATCGATATACTTGAAAACCGCCGCAAATACCTCATCGTAAGATTTCGGAGGGGACTACAACCAAATAATATCCAATAATTAACAACACCAAACTCATATTTTCATCAATAACCAACATGAATTTCACACACTATTTGTAATAAATTACCCCGTTTTCAGGATGAAAACACGGATGGATAATGCCGTTCATGTCGAGATACAGGTTGTCGAACTCGAAGCCGTTAGGGTTCGCCTTCGTAATGTCGACGGGCATCCTAACTCCGTTAACGACCGGCGTCCAATCCTCCAACACGTCGACTACTGACCGCGGGTACCTCTCGATCAGCCATCGGTAAAACGACGGAATTCCCATTCTGTGAGAGTTGAATTGAATAATAATTCAATTGAAACAATAATTAGCTTCAAAAGTTGCAGCTCAATCTTCTTGTTCCAATATCTTGTTGCAGCCCAAGCTGTTTTGCGGAGGGGTTTAATTAGGGTTTTAAGAGCCGAATAGTCGGAATAATAATGGGCCAGACTTCGAGGTATTTTTGGTGGGGTCTACATCCGACCCAAATTTATTGAGTTTAAAATTGAAATTTAGATCTAGATTCATAAGAGGTACAGGTCTATCGATCTAGACCTATATCCATATTTTTTTCTCTTTAAGCTTCTAGAGTTCCAATGACTCACCGATGCAACGACTATGTAAGAATTCGAGAGTGGGACGATGATGTACGAATTGAGATTTCGAGATTTTAAGAGAATAAAAGAGAGTTTAGTTGGTTTTAAATGTCTACAGTGAATCTTGACGAAAGTAGTAGTCGAAGGTTTAGGGTGGTGATGATGTCGTCAAAAATTTGAGGAATAATAGATAAGCATGGTGATTGAGATAACGGGATCGAATGAAATGAATTCTAATTTCTAAATATGGAATACTAAATAGTCAATACTAGGATTATGAATCAAATTATACATAAAAATAAAAATAAAATAAAAAAAATATATATATAAAATATAAAATGGATCTGTAGGTCGGATCTGGACCAGATCTGAATTTCAAAAATCATTATTCAAATCTAGATTGATAATTTAAAAGAGCGGTCCAGATTGGTTCAGATTCATTGGGTCCTATTTTTGGAAGGTTCGTATCCTAAAAAATGGATATGGATCTACGAATCTGATCTGGATCCAAGATCCATTGTCATCATAGCCGAATAGCTCGACAATTTGAAATTTCTTATATTCCGCTCACAAACTTAATTTATTTTGATAATATACTATCCGTCCACTAAAAGTATTGCTTTGAGGATGCCTTTGACAAATTATAAATAAAAGTTATATGATTGAAGATAATAAATAAATAGATTAATATATATATTTGAATTAAAATGTGAACCAGTAAAATAATAAATAAATATATTAATAGATATTAGACATAAAAATGTGGCCATGTGCGATTTTTTTTGTTAATAAGTAAGTAGATTGACGATAAAAATTATGAAGTTGATGTTTCCAAAACTGAAAAATATAAACTTTTGGTGAATAGACCCAAAAAATATATATAAATTATGAAGTTGATGTTTCCAAAAATAAAAAATATAAACTTTTAGTGAATAAACCAAAAAAATATATAAACTTTTAGTAGATGGAATACATATAATAGTATATTATAACAATTATGGATTGCCATAATTAGTAATGATGAAGATGGATATGTGCGCTCCTTTGTTGAGCTTGGTTCGACCAATAGAGAGAAAAAAATCAATAAGACCAAAACCTATTTATTGCCTTATTATATTAAATATCCATTATTATGGCATGGCAAGATTAGGGGATAGATCCACAAATATTTGAAAATATCTTTAAAGATATTTTTGCTACTCTCTCTCTCTCAATCCTTTACACCACAACTCAAATCTCACAAATAAAATCGCTATTCATCCTGTGGACGTAGACAAATTGTCAAACTACGTAAATCTTATATTTTTGTCTCTTTGTTCGCTTTATTTTCGCTATGCGTCTAGAGCTGGAAAATGGGCAGGTCGGACCGACCCGACCTGAGTCCACCGACTTTTTCTAAAAATTGGTCGGTCCGAAAATCCATTAGGCCGAAAAAAATGAGACCCAACCCAGTCCTAATAGCATTTATAGTATGAATTTCTCGGGTCAGATTGGGCTGACCCGGGCCCGTTGGGTTTTGGTTTGTATGGACGGGCCCACCTTGAAATTTAATCATACCTAGTTTTATTGAGCCCAGTTCGACCCAAAATCGGGGCGGTCGGGCCAGCTCGTTGGGTCAGTCTCATTTTGTCACCTCTATATGCATCCATTTTTTCCTGTTTATCTTTTGACAAGAAAATCCTACTCAATGAGTAACATTTTTTTTCATTTTAAGTGCAGTTTTTTGGAGAAAAAAAATGAATAAATGTATATTATAATTGTATATTGGTAACTATCAATCGAACAATTAATATTAGATGCTACTAGAGCTGGCAAAATGGGTGCTGGCCTGATGGGCGACCCGGGGTACCCGGGGTTAGGACTGGGTTGGGCTCGAAAATTATAGACCCGAAAAAAATCGGGCCCAAAAAACCCGCCCAGATGGCCCATCGGGCCAACCAGGCTTTGGGACTAAAAAGTCCGCCCGCATAGTACACTTAATATGACACTTTTAAGTGTCCCCATTTTAAAAATCACTATTATTTACTTAATTAGTACACTTAATAAGACACTTTAAAGTGTCCCAATTTTAAAATCCACTGTTATTCTCTTAATAGGACACTTTTAAGTGTCCTAAATAGTAAATATCTTAAGTGTTATATTAAAGCTACTAAAAGGACAAAAGAAAGTGTCCTATTTTTACCGGACGAGTTTAGCCCGAAAGCCCGATGGCCCGACGTGGCTGGACTAGGCTCTGATTTTTCTGGCCAAGTAGATTTTTGGGCGGCCCGACCCGACCCACGCATAGTATCTAAAGCCCGATGGGCCCGAGCCTAGCTAGCCCGACTCGCTACTTTTGCCACCTCTAGATTCTATAATAACAAAATTAATGAAAATAAATTCATTTGAACAATATAATACAATTAATTTACAGATTTCATGGCATCAAAATAACTATTTACAATATCATTGAATGTATAACAGATTTTTCATCCACCTTTACACTACTATTTATTCCTATATATTTCGAACTTCCATAATAAAACTATTACACATTTCACTATAATCATAACACGGGCAAGAGATTGAGGTACAATTTTAGATAGCATTGCTTACATTCAATCTACATAAAGGGATGACCAATGAAGGCTACTACACATAACAAAAAACATGAAGATTGGAGATCAAAGTATATTATACGCTGAAGTTTTTTTTGAAAATTATTTATACCATCTCAAATTCTTTGGATATTTTTTATCAGTGACTAATAGAATTAGAGTCCATTTTGTATGCTATATTGCAATCTCATGTTTATATTCCACATAATTCATTAACAAATTCATTTTATACAGCTTAATTAGGGAAATGGTGTTATGCAATAAGTGAAATTCCCATAGTCCATTTCAATGTTTACAGGCCTATATGCTACATTAGGGTCAATCGAGTTAAGCCCTGGAAAAAGTGATGACTTGGGAAAGAATGCAGGATAGGTCGTGACTCGTGAGATATTAATTCCATGAGTATCGGAACGACTAAGGCTAGAGGGTATGTTCTGATGAAACTCTGGCTGTCATCATCTGATTATCATATAAATATGATCCGACTAGGTTAAGTGACCTATCGAATCATTCATACTCATTAGTACTATCCATTTTCTCTTTCCCGCTCACTATTTTTGTCCTAATGTTCTCAACTCTCTATGATTTTTTTAATCATCTAATCTTCCAATACGACGGAGCCACCCATGTTTGGTGACTCTTTGCTCATTACTGTGACCGACCAAATTGTCCCGATTGTTTGGGCTAATCCACTACAAAAAAACAGGCGAATAGCGACGGAAAATTCCGTCGCTAATCATGTCGGATCCGTCGTTAGTTTGTGTCAGCGACGGATTAGCGACGGAATAAAGGGGTCGCTGAAAACCTGGTAGGCAATCTTTTAACGACGGATTTACGTCCGTCGCTAATAATTAGCGACGGATTAGCGGCGGAAGTTTCGATCCGCTAATCGACAACCTCCGAACGGTCGTCGATTTACAATCCGTCGTTAATACGACTCAAGTCGTCGTTAATATCGACGGATTAACGGCGAATGACGTCGTAGTTAAAAATACCATCGCAAATCCGTCATTAATTGGACGACAATCCGTCGCCGATCCGTCGTTATATAGCGGCGGACACGATCCGTCCTTAAAATTATGATTTTTTTATTTCACGTAACCAATCCGTCGTTGAAGCGTCTCCATCTGTCGCTAAATCAGAACTGTCGTTGAACGTCTCCATCCGTCGCTAAATGTACAAATTGTATAGAGATTCAATTTTTATTTGGACGACGTTTACAACAAACAACAAACTTGTTTTCAAACAAACACAATCCAAACAAACCAATTCTAAATGATAAACATTATCATTCTAAATCAGGCGACACAATTAAAACAAAACAATTTCACGTCATAATATCAAACAAACCAAATAATTCTAAATCATACGATAAGTTTACAAACAAAATGTTTTTGTTTCTTCATAAATTCATAATACAACCCAAATATGACGATGGTGGGGGGAAACGGGAGCTGATATCACGAGGGTGGGGGGAAACCGGGGCTGGCCATGAAGCGCTCCAAGGCCTCTTCTTTGGCGCAAGAATCGAGCTCGAATACGTGCGGCGTCGTCATCGCTCGCTCACTCAACTTGCAATCGGCCTCGTATTGCTCGCGCTCAGCTTGCAATCTGACCTCGTATGCCTCGCGTTGCTGCTGCTGCTCAGCTATCAATCTGGCCTCGTATTGCTCGCGCCGACTTCATCGGCCTCGTATGCTTCATATGCTGCTTCTTTGCTTTCGACTATCAATCGGCCTCGTGTTGCTCGCGCCGCTTGCAATCGGCCTCCATCTCCAATAGTCGTTGATGATAAGCTATCGTGAGTCAACCGCTCGGATGAACTCCTTCGTGCAGCCTTTTGCAATCAAAATAAGGATAAAATGAAAATTTTGACATTATTTTACTATAAAATCAAGAATGGGTCTAGTCTACGAGAGACATCGATCGAAAGTCCATCCTTTTGTTTCCTCGTTTTTCTCTAGATTCTTGACTACACTCGTATCGAACTCAAAGCTCGCCGTATTGAATGACAACACTCAAACCATCTTTCTCGTATTCAATTACATGCGATTTGTCGTATTCATTCAATTTTGCTAAGATAAGCATATAATGTGGATCATCCTCTCTCATTTGGAAGCGAAATTGTAATGATAGTCTTCATTATTGTATCTTAGCTTTTCATTCGACTTAGTCCTCTTACGCTCATCACATATTCTTGGCATATGACACGCAGTGTCTTGCTTGTCCATGCCGTGAACAAGCGACATTCTTTTGATATTGCTCGATTCATCGCAGGGATAATGATTGTGATTATGAAGCGAAGATCAAACTCATCCTTCCGCTTGAACAAGAAGTAAGGATGCTCCACCGCTTGAAAAGAAGTGAGGATGCTCTTAATGTCGCTCATAATCACAATCATTATCCTGCGATGAATCGATAATATAAAAAATGCTTGACAACAAGATGGACAAGGAGTACACGTGCCATCCGCCAAGAATATGTGATGAGCGTAAGAGGACCAAGTCGAATGAAAAGCTAAGATATAATAATGAAGACTATCATTACAATTTCTATTTCAAGGAGAAGGAGGATGATCCTCATTATATGCTTATCTTAGCAAAATTGAAGGAATATGACAACTCGTATGTAATTGAATACTAGAAGACGGTTTGAGTGTTGTCATTCAATACGAAGGAGCTTTGAGTTCGATACGAGTGTAGTCAAGAATCTAGAGAAAAACGAGGAAACAAAAGGATGGACCTTCAGATCGATGCCTCGTCGAGACTAGACCCATTCTCGATTTTATAGTAAAATAATGTCAAAATTTTCATTTTATCCTTATTTTGATTGCTATTTGATTTTTCTACGCAACAATTAGAAATGAAAATTATCAAGATCAAGATCATGACATTTTATCAAACACCACATATGCCTAATTATACACTTAATAACTCAAAACATCTTAATTCACGAATTCAAACACCACATATACCTTTTACTTATACCCAATCTTCCACTAAGAGAACTTCATGCGATACAATTTTTCCTCATTTTCATGGGTTATAAATAAAAGTGGGTGCATTTTGATTTTACAAATTATAGCAACAAGCAAACTCATACAATTTTGAAACTTATAAAACATCTTATTCATATAACAATTATAACAAAATTTCGGCAGAGTAAGTTTTATAAAATTAATCGCCATTTGATTCTCAATTCAATCAAACTCATTCAAATTTCACCAAATCATCACCATATGCCTAATTATACACTTAACAACTCAAAACATCTCACGAAATGATGAATTTATCATCTCAATTCACATCCAAGCTTATCAATTTCACAAGCCCAAATCACAAGACTAACATTCAATGTATCATTTTCACTATCAATTCGGTAAACTCAATTCAATTTTCACTATCAATTCAATGCATCATATATAATATTTTCATTATCAATTCAATACATCATATACAATATTTTCAATAAAATCAACAAATATATAACAAAATAAAAAAAAATGAAATATAAATAAAAAAACCCAAACAAACCAACCCGACTGACGACGACGGGAGGCGGGCGGCGGCGGCGGGGCGACGGGGGCGGCGGGAGGTGGCGGACGGGCGGGGGCTCGGTGGGGTGGGGTGGGGTGGGGTGGGGTAGGGCTGGGGTGGGTGGGGCTAGGCACGCTGGGTCAGGGGGGGTGGGCGGTGGGCATGATGAGCGAGGCAAGGATGGGGTGGGATGGTGTGGGTGGGGTGGGGTTGGTTGGGGTGGGTGTCATGGGCGGCTAGGCGGGCACGGTGGGATCGCGGAGATCGGTAGTGGCGGTCGGGCACATGGGCGGCGGGGGTTGGGTTGGGGAGGAGGGAGGTTTAGGGATCTGATATGAAATTGGGGAAGAAATCCCGTCTGTTATAAAACTTTTTAGCGGCGGATTAGCGACGGAATAGTCCGTCGTTATATTTAAAATACTGTAACGACGGATTAACGACGGAATAATTTAACGACGGACACGTATCCGTCGTTAATTAACGTACATAATATAAAAAAATAAAAAAGATTTTACATTAACGACGGAATGAATTCCGTCGTTAAATTAGAGACTATTTTACGACGGACATTCCGTCGCTATTATTATTGGGAATAAATAAAATCAGAATTAAAATTAACGACGGATTGTATCCGTCGTTAAAATAAATTAAAAAATTAGAAATAATCCGATTTTTTAACGACGGTTTAGCGACGGAATTGGTTAATTCAATTAAAAAATAACAAAAAAAATTAATTTTAACGACGGACACTATCTGTCGTTAAATTTAACGACGGAATAGAGACGGAAATGTCGTCGTTAAAACTTCGCGCGAGAATTCCCCGCCATGATACATCGCTGATCCGTCGCAAAAAAAATTCTGTCGTCAATCCGTCGCTGATTCACGACCCGCATTTTATCCTTCGCTAATCCGTCGCTGATTCACGACCCGCATTTTATCCGTCGCTGATCGGCTGTATTTTTGTAGTGATCTAGCCATCTTTTATCTTATTTACTCATCATTCGTTTATTTACAATTCTATATTGATTACCTTTCGGTCGATTATTTCAAATTATATGAACGACTTGAGCGTCGGGGGCTCTTCAACCTAAATCATCACTGATGTTTTTAAGAGGGCTAGCTCTAACTTGTTATTTGCTATTGTCCATCGAACCAGACTAACTCGATGTCCCCTTATGTATTTGATCTATCCCCAGCATAGTATCCTATATATTTTCTGGAATTATTTAATATTTTAGCAAATGTAATTATTTAGACTCTTAACTCTTTAGTCGTTTCATTTGATTCATCAAGATATAATTGGTAATATTTATTTTCTACTATAATTTGAAGACAATACTCTTTTTTCATTCAATATTTTTTTCGCTGAACTTTCATTGTCTATGATTTAACAAAGTTTGGCCTTAAGTGCACTACTTTTGTACTCTAAGATCCTCTATAGGTTTTTGTTATTCATATCACTACATTTATTTATCAAGATATACTCAAATAAAATAGCGATCGCATGTATCTTATTTTTTTTTTTAAAAACAAATCTCATTTATGGTGTATTTTGATAGACCATGTACTCTTTTCAAAGTGGATTTGTTTAGTCCACATTATAGAGCCTAATGATTATATTGCCCTTCATATGAGGGGGCATGTCCTATTTGATCTACCTCAACTTGATAAAGACCTTGCATTCAATATACATATGTTGGATAACTCTATCTTATTATAGGTTGTATAACATTATCTTCTTATAAAATCTTATGAAGAAGACCCCGTATGGCCGAGTGCATGCAACAGAACTTATCTGACATAACTCGCGTGGCAAAGCTCATGCGCCAGAAGAGACCTAGCCTCGCTTATCATGGACAGAGTTATCTTGCTTGATAACCCCAGCTGACCTGTATGCCCCGAGTTGTTCATATTAGACCTGACATACATAATAATTCAGATTTGACATACGTATAATAATAGTTGAGAACACTACACCAGAAGACATTCATCAGATAGAAGTCTCCTGGAATAGGGTAGTAGTTGATATGGATAATAAATAGGGCTTATTGGGCTATCCAATAAGCCCAAAGATCCCAAAAACCCTATGGCATACACACCATCTCTTCATCTCTCTAATACATATATAAATATTGATTTATATATTATTTGAGGACTCTCGACAGTTTTGATTAGTTTGTGGCAAGACAGATGCAAACCACCATTGATTTCGATTTCCTTGGAGATTTATCGCGAGAACTCATCATAGGCATGCTTCCCGAAACTGATGATTCACAGTTTCTATTGGCGTCCAGGTCAGCACTAAATGTATATATGGAACACCTAGGCATACCCCTGAACCACGATACGGAGATGCCAAGTCATGGGACATACAGATCTGTCTCTTCTTGTCAGAACTGCTCTGATAGAGCTAAATATGATGACATATGTGTGACTCATCATATCGAATTGCTAGATATAAGGACTCTTGTTTCCGGATAAGAGCTGACTCTTTACATGCACATCTGATCCGTATTATATGCAAAATGTTCATACTTATCTTATGTCATATTTATATCTATAAATACCCCCATCATTCAAGGGTCAGATACATAATTTTATGCTATCAATAAGCATTAAGCATAATATATTACTACTTGAGCATCGGAGTGTCTACCCGGAGACCCCCTCTGGCTTTGTTTTGCAGTTGACCCGATTCTCACGCATTCTTATAGTTCAACAATGCATTCTGACTGCACGCTCATAACCAATATTCAATCGGTACCACGAGGTACGCCTATTTTATAATTACTTATTAGATTTATGAGTTGAATCTATCAAATTCAAATCTGAATCATTCAAGATTGTTTTCCACTTTTACAATAATATTTACTACAATTAAATAGGATATATTAATCATTGATTTATTGATGTTGATTTAATTTATTTTTTGAGGATTCGTTCCTTCATATACCTTCCCAATAATCGAACCATGTCTACAAAATATCAGTACCATGCAGCTGCTTCAAAGCATCGTGATGCTCCTTGGTCAGATGACCAAGATATTGGCGTATTAGTCGGACCCTTCGTTTAAGCTCACTCTAGATTCTCATATGCAATGTAGCTAGGGTTGGGAAAAATACCGAAAAATCAATATACCGGACTTACCATGCCGAAAAAATATCGAAAATACCAAATTTTCGATATACCGTAATTTTCGGTATGGTATGATACCGTATCGTTAATTTTTGATACGATAACGATATCAATTTTTTGGATACCGTGGTATACCGGTATATACCATACTGCGGTATATACCAAAAATTTCGGTATATACCGGTACGTTGATATATACCGGTATGTCGGTATATATACCGTATCACGGTACATACCGAAAAATTCGATATACCAAATTTATTCGATATGAATTCCAGTACTGTATATCGGTATACCGTATCGAAATATAATACTTAGTTATTATATATAATTAGTATTACCTTTAAAAATATATATTTATTCATAATTAATGAAAATTTATAAAATATGTTATTATTGATAGTTAAAAATGAATAAGAACTTGTATACTTAATATAATTATAAACTAACTCACATCTATGTTATATAACTAATTTACTATGAATTTAGAATAATTATCACTTTTAAATAGACTTTGAAAAGTAAATAAATGAAGTAAATATAAATTATATAATAGATTATGTTAAATAGCATATTCAATTTATAGTATAGTCTATATTACTATTACATAATAAAAAAGATCACCTTGTTCTACCTATTTTTTATTATAATATTATATGCCTACTTGGCGACCGCCTAAACCCCGTCGTCAAATTGATCACATAGTTCCGTATATGGCAAGTTAAGGGGTCGAACCCAAGAGAGTTGGTTGTGTTGTTACTCGAGTTGTCACAGTTTGAGTAGGAGGTTGCCCGAGGCGAGGTGTCGATCGGTGACGGTCTCGGTCGGTGACGGTCTCAGAGAAATGTCTTGAGAGATAGATCTTGATCGAGAAAGTAAACCGAAAACTAAACACAAGGTAAAAGTCGAATAACAAGCGGTTGGGCGAGGGTTCCGCACGTTGAGATCTTGGTCAAGATGTCGGTCATAGGTTCAAAGGTTTTCACCACGAGTGTATATCGTTGGTTAAAGGTACCGAGGGTGGCACCCTTTTGGTCGTCACGCACACGTGCCCCCACCCAGCTTGCCCTTAGGTTTTAGGGCGGCATCTGAGATCCCCGCCTTGCCCTCGCCAAGACGCCTCCCCGGAAGACACTTCACTGGGTATCCCGCCCAACAGCTTGACTCACTAGACAAACCCAACTAGCCACGGCCGATCCAGAGGTGGCTCGCAGCCCTGCCCAAGGCCGACGGCTACAATCACCCACCCACCCGACTTCCGGGACAAGGAGACACTCGATGTCTTACTCCAGCTATTGCTTGTAGCTACCCCTCCCCTCAAGGCTACCGACCGAGTTAACGCTCAAGGAAAGGAATAACATGGGTATCAAGGCCTAGAGCTTCGGGAACACCCACTCAAGGTTCTAAGGACGTTTAGACCTCACGACTCTCATGACCTCGTGTCACGACCCGACTAATTAATTAAGAAATCAACTAACTAATCAAGTCGTGACTGGATAAGACATTAAAACTTTGGACAAATGAATAGTTTTAAATAAATAAATTTTTGACAAACGGGTTATATAACCCTTAGAATATGGTTAAGTCAACCTGCATACAGAAAATAACCAACAACAGCAATAAGAAAAATGAGGGCATAGCCTCCACAATACATATATATATACGATTTCAACATTTACAAAGTTTCTCAAAAGTATGATTTAAGGTTTTCAAAAGTTGACAGCGGAAGAGTAGCGAATGTCATGTATGAAGACACAACATTCATGCTCAACTATTTACAACAAGAGAGGTCAATTAAGCTCAGCTAAGCTCAGTTCCAAGCCCACATTTCTTCCGTGCTCAACCTGCAACAAATAGAAAGTACTTTGCGGGTATGAGTACTAGAAAGTACTCAGTGGGTAATTGCCAACATAACTTTCAAAACTTAGAAATTTCCTTTCAAATAAGACTATAGAAAATAATTTGAATAATTATTCCATGAAGATCTTTCATTAACATATCACCACAATTTCATTTTGAACATACCGGCATCACATACCCGAGTTGGTCCTGAAGGATCTCAACTAAAGTCATACCTATCTCGTCATCCCAGAATGGGAAGTAGGCCTCCCCACGATACCATGGCCGCCTACATTTGTAAGCTCACGTACCATAACACGTGCGATCTGATATATTTTTCCTACCGTAGACAGGTAAATCGCCGTCATACCCACAATGTGGTAAAACATTCATTTTCCATGTATTCATAATGTGGTGATTGAAAATACTTTCAGAATATCAATAATTTCAAAGCATAACATTAACTTTATTCAAAATATTTTGCATAACATTACCCACCTGATGACGTTTAGTCCAAAAGGTTCGTTTCCTCGTCCTTTACTTCCCGATTTCCTTTGCTTGATCCTTGTAACATAAGATTATTATTGAATTTAGAAACTTTAAGAAATCATATCTCACTTATTTATCATAAGCCTATTGCTTAATTTCTCATGACATCTTATTAATGAACAATTTCTACCGAAATTTCGATAGAGTAATGTTTATAATATGAATAGCCCAATAAATCCAAATTCATCCAATTGCATCCCAAACTCCCCAATATCATCACTATATACTTAAATATACATATAAGAACTTAAAACAAGCTTAAACTTATGCATTTACAACTTAATCGCCTATTGCTCTTCAACTACATATATAGAAAATTTCAAAAGTTTTACACTCTAATTTCCATTTAGCATCAAATTTCTCATAATTATACTCATTTAGTATCAATGAGCCTTAATCCATAATCCATTCAAATCTTAACCTATTTTCATCACATAAAATCATAACTTATACTAAACTTTAATTTTGTAACTTTTACATTTCATGTCTATAAATTCCTATAAATTCAACTTAAGCATTATTTTTATCATAGATCTCAAATATCATATCAATTATATTAAATAAAATCAAGAAATCAAAGTTCAATATATGCCCTTCATTTTTGAAATTTAGGGTTTTAATATTAATGCATGAATTAAATTCTATAAATTTATTTTAGGCATTATTTATATCTCTAAGCATGAATATCATATCAAATGGATCAAATAAAATCAAAATCATCAAGTTCATTTTACATGTAATTTTCAAAAATTTCAAGAATTGAACAAACATGATTTAATTTTTATTTTCTTTGATCATATGATGTTTATAATCATCCCTAAACACATATTCAAGCTTAATTCAACCAAATCATAACATATGAATCATATCCAAAATTTAGGGTTTAAGTTAGATTCTTGAATTTTTAATCTTCATGCATTTGAGCAAATTAAATCCATAGTATATATTAATCAAGCTCCATAATCATAATTAAATCAATAAACATAACAAAATTTAAACAAATCAACCATAATCACACACCCTAAAATTTTCGAAAACCCTAGGAGTATAGAACATGTTTTTCATGAATTTAAATCACATAAACTTAAGTTAAATGAAGTAATTACCTTGCTTGGAGTGATTTGCTATTAATTCCACACTTAATTAAGGATTTAAAAGTGAAAAATAAAATTTGTGTGTGTGAGTGTGTGAAAGTGCCGAAAATGGAGGGAGTTTGGAGGTTGGAGATGATATAATTCATGTATTATAGTTCTAGATGTTGAATTTAAATTTAATGTGCATTTATTTAAAATTTCAAGATAATTAAATACTAATTTCAAGAATTTTATAATTACACCTCTAATTTTGCTAATTCCATTCTTTTGTATAATTTAATTAATAGGATTATATCTCTAATAAATTATAAAATTTAATACAACTTATATTCATAATTTAATTTAGATTCATATAGCATAATTTAAATTATTTCATATGTTAAAATTCAAATATTTATAATTAAACTTCTAAATTTTCAAAAATTCCATCAATTAATTCTTTTATCACTAAATATTGCTAAAATAAATTTATTCAAGAAAATTAATAGTTTAAACAATGATTCATTTTATTCTATAAGAAAATATCCATATAAAAATAATTAAGGCATTTCATAGCTTAATTTCTATTTAATAGCATTTTTCATTTAAACATACAATAATAAACACATAATTCATATTTTATCATATTAAAAATCATTTCTAAGTATTCTCTAATTTTTCAAATCTCATACACTACAAAAAAACGTGCGAACAGCGACGGATTAGCGACGTTAAAAATTTGGATCGTCATACAGCGACGGATTAGCGACGGAACACAAACGAAATAAAATAACGGCGAACTTATGGCGTATTTGAGGCGCAATTTGGCGGTACTATTTCAGCAGCGAACATATAACTACGGCACATACGTCGTTGATCCGTCGTTAATTTAACGACGACACAATCCGTCGTTAAATTAACGATTTTTTTTTATTGTACACTTTAAATAACCGTCACGATCCGTCAGTAAATTAATGGATTTTATTTATTTATTTTTAATTATTATTACGACGGATTTATTTAAATCGTTAATATTATTTTTAGTTTTATTTATTCTAAATAAATTTTACGATGGCATATATTCCGTCGTTAATATTAATTTTTTTTATTTTTTTACGTCAAGAATTACAACGACGGAATATTGAGTCGTTAGTCCGTCGTAGGTGTTAACGACGGACTGAATCCGTCGTTATATTAACGAATTTTACCATTTTAATTTTTAGCATATTTTAACGATTTAATTATTTTCGTCGTTAACTTTATTCGATCGTTAATGCCCTTTTTCGCCGTTAAGTCGTCGCTAGAGTGTTTTAAATATAACGACGAAATGCCCTCGCTAATCCGTCGCTAAAATCTTATATTTCGACGGTCTTCTTCCCCACCCCACATCATTCTTGAACCTAAATTGAACCCTCCCTTGCCTTGCCCCATCCCTAGCCCCCCAGCCAGATTCGTCGCCTCCCGGCCGTGCCCCGCCCCAGCTGCTATCGCCGCCTGCGCCTAAGCCCGCCTTGTATTGACCAATGCAACCTGCGTCGTCCGCTGCCCCGCCAGTCGCCGCCGCCATATACCCTTCCGATCCACGTATGAGTATATATGTATGTATTTGTATTTGTATATATGTATTTGTTGATTTATACATGAATTTATGGAATTATATGTATGTATTTGTATATATTGGTATATTGGTATGTATTGGTATATTGGATGTATAATTAAATGATTTGATGCAAATGGATGTTCATATTGGTATGTATTGGTATATTAGATGTATAATTAAATGATTTGATGCAAATAGATGTTCATATAGGTATGTATTGGTATATTGGATGCAAATGGATGTTCATATTATTTATTGAATATTTGATTATACGATAGTTATTAATCCTTGTGACAACAACTTAGCATACATTTGAATATTTGATTATACGATAGTTACATGTAAGTGTTATTTAACTAGATGAGAGAATTGATTCCAAAATCCGAGATTAAGACAAGCTCTCCACCTCCTCAACTAAATTGACCATCAATGTCCTCATCTTCCAATTTTGAATGTGGTTGGTGAGAATAGGAGTCTGGCGAGATGAGAGAAGAGAGCACGTTTAATTGAGTATTGGGTTTTAAAAATTAAGACTTAACAAGTATGAAATTTTGTTTAATTTTATTTGAGTTCTAAATATTAGCCCAAAACACTTGAAATTACGTAAAAGATCGAAATTTGCGAGGCTTAAGCCTCGAGAAGCCTGAGGCGCTTAGCACTACAGGCGCCTCCTCGGCCTCTCAGGGCTCAAGCCTCACGGACAACGGAAAAGGCTTAAGCCTCGATACTTTTTGACAACGCCTCACCTTGAGGCGGGCCTCAAGCGTAAGCCTCAAGCGTTTTCTAACAAGGGTTCCAATTTATCTCATCCACGAAATTGTAAGATAGAATAGTGCCCTTCGATGGAGTTGGTCAATTTTTTCATAAATTAAATGGCATAAATTGGTGCTGCAAATATAATTTTATTGTTTATAAAGGATTCTGTTAAGTTATGAATCTTTTTGCATATTCCCAAGTAGAAAAAGTTCACACATGATTAGTCTTATTTCTCTTTGATAAAAGAATAGTAATCACAAAATTCCTCTCTAACCCTTCACATGTGATGTAGTGATCACACCATTAATATTTATATGTATTGCTATATATATTAATGTTGTGATCATTTACATCACATGTCCCACACGTGAAGGGGTTGGGAGAGGAATTTTGTGATTGCTACTCTTTATCAAAGAGAAATAAAATAATCGTTGTGAACTTTTTCTATTTGGTGATTTATATTTATGCATCGATTTTATACCTCAACAAATTAGTTTCATGTTGACATGCATCCGTGTTACTTTTTATATAGTATATGTCTTGTGCATTTCTATTTCTATAACATGAGAACCTTTTTCTTATGAAACGTAGAAATAGACTTAGATCTGAATATGAGTATACTGCCTTTTGCATCTAAATATCCTAACATAACCAAACATTAGAAAATTATGTCGCATACCTCTATTTACCAATAAATAGAGTTATCGCATCTCTTTCACCTAAATTCTCTCCCTCTTACAAATGTACTTCCAAATCATTAACCAAATGTACTATGATGTAGAATATTATTTCTATAGTTGAACTATTAAAGTCGGGCTTAGTAGTTGGTACTCGAACATTTACCTCTCACTTCATCTCCCAACATTTGCGAACATTCATCTCCCAAGATTTGCTTCTCACTTCCAGAATCCCATTTCCCCATGACAGGAACATTTGCCTCTCACTTCCAGAATCCCATTTCCACTTCCTCGTGATGAGTCAGAATCGTGAATGGATGTATAAGCGTTTTAGTACTCGTGGTGGATTAAATCATGATTTTCTTCGCGGACTTGAAAACTTCATTGAGTTTGCTAGTAATCAACTATCATTCATGGATGGGGAAAAGATCAAGTGTCCTTGTAAGAAGTGCAATAATATACCTTATCAAGTCAAGATACCGTGCGATATCACGTTTCAAAATTTGGATTTGTTCCAATTATAACACTTTGATCTTCGAGGGAGACAAATGTGAGTATAGATCCGGCAATGCGGTATCACGAACCTCAATCAAGTGCGTGTCGGACAATGGTAATGGATCTTGTTGGTCCTCGGTTTAACTTTGCCGAGCACGAAGAGGAACCAAATCTTTGAGGCACGAAAATTTTACGACATGTTGAATGTCCGATAAACCGTTGTGGCGGTTGCTCAAACCATTCACAATTATCTGTTGTGGCTCGACTTGAGTTGGAAAGTCGAGAATAATATATACGAGAAGGTTTTGATCAAATAATGAGAACTCATGAAAGAGACAAATCCGGATGGTAATCTTGTACTGATGACTTCTACAAGACGAAGAAATTGTTGCGTGGCATGGGATTACTGTGCACAAGATAGATTGTTGTCCACATAATTGCATGATTCTTGGCGACAAGATTCGAATTGACGAGATGTAAAGTTTGTGAGCATCCACGTTTCAAGAGCAATAATCGAGCATCCGAAACTCGAAAGAAATCACAAATTCCATGTGAGAGATGTATTATTTTCCTCTTACTCATCGACTACGTAGGTTGTATGCATCCGAGGCTACAACGGAGAATATCGTTGGCATGCATCGTCGATGATGATGGGGTCATGCGCCATCCGGTGAACACACCGCATGGAAGCATTTGAACATGAAGTTTCCTTTGTTTGAATCGAGATTCGTAATGTTAGATTGGATCTTTCGACCGATGGTTTCCAACCTTTTGTCAATCGAACAACAATATTCTTCATGGCTGTTATAGTTACTCCTTATAATCTTCCTCCATGGATGTGTATGAATGAACAATATATGTTTCTCACAATTCTAGTGCGAGGCCACGTAATCGAAAAGAAAAGATTGATGTGTTCTTGCAACCATTAATTTCGAGTTAGTAGATTTGTGGGAAGCGGTGTCCTTACCTATGATGTCTCATTGAAACAAAATTTTCAGATCGTGCTGCATTGCTTTGGACAATTAGTGACTTTCTGCGTACTCTATGTTGTGCGGATGGAGTACAATTTGGAAGGTTAGCTTGTCCACATTGCATGGAGGATCTTGAAGCGTTTACTTTACCAAAAGTGGTAAATGTCATGGTTTGATAATCATCGAAAGTTTTAAATCCGATCACCAATTCGGAAGGGATAGAAGAGGATTTAGAAAGAATACGGTGATTACTAGTAGTCCACCAAGCGCTATCGGAGAAGAACTATTATCTAGGATTGAAGGAATGAGACTAGTGAAGGTGGTGAAATGGGTAGTGATGCAATAAATAGTAGTATTTCCAAATATTTTGGTAGTGGTTGGAGGAGCGGAGTATATTCGGGATTTACCGTCTTGGAGTTCTCTTTTGATTCGACATAATTTGGATGTCATGCACATAGAGAAGAATGTATTTGATAATGTGTTCAACAACGTGATGAATATTCGGGTAAGACGAAGATACGAGCAAATCGAGAAGAACTTAATTTGTCTTGCAATAGACGAGTTGAAGATGAATGAGTCGACGAGCAAGTATCCAAAAGCTTCTTACACACTTGACAAACATGAGAAAAAGTCTTGTGCGAATGGGTGAAAGGTCTTAGATTTCAAACGGGTATGTCTCAAATATGGGCGAGATGTGTAGACATGACCAAATTGAAGATGTTTGGGATGAAGAGTCACGATCGCCATGTTTTTATGCGTAGATACTCCCGATTGCATTTGAGAACTTCTCCAACCTAATGTTTGGAAGCGATAGCAGAATTAAGTTTATTTTTCAAAGATTTGACCTCTCGAAACATCAAACTTGAGGACATGTGCAAACTTGAAAATATTCCGGTCATTTTATGCAAGCTCGGCGATATTCCTCCTAGTTTCTTGATTCAATGGAACATCTACCACCATCTAGCGAGATGAAGCTCGTATTGCGGACCGTTCAATACCGATGGATGTATCCATTTGAAAGGTAAACGACCACTTTAACGATTGTTGTCCATATGTATAAATATACACATATAAATATTAATCTTTTTATATACATTGATAGATACTTACATAAGTTGAAAAGCAGCGTGAGAAATAAAGCTCGAGTGGAGGTTCTATTTGCAATGCGTGCTTAGTGAAGAAGCATCAACATTATGTTCTTATTATTTTGAGGTCACGTAGAACCGAAACATAAGAATGTGTCTCGTAATTATAATGTTGGGGTAGATATTAGGCATGAAGACTTCCGAGATATGCTTTCAATATTCAAGCAAGGTGGGCGCCCTTTTGGAAAAATGTCGAAGAGATATCTAGATTCAGTGAGTATGATCTTTTCTCGATTATATGTGCTATTGAATTGCGTTGAAGTTCTGGACATGTATTTAAAGTAAGTATTTATAATTTCACGTTGTATAACTTTCAATTAGTATAACTATTTAAATACTAATTATAACTATTTATTTTGAAGTTTGTTTATCGATTTCTTGAAAAGATTACATCCACGGATCTCTTATACGAGATTGAAAAGGAAATCGACGTAAATTTCTCACATTGGTTTGATACATATGTGAGTATATAATCTCATTAACGAACCTTTTGTAATATTTAATCGGTCAGTTGATAGATGTTTATTGATTTGTTGGATTTAGGTCAAAGACCATACCAACAATGTCGTCAATCCATTCATATTGGATTTAGCAAAGGGCCTTCTCCGATGATTAAGGCGTATCCGGGTACTACATAAATGGGTATAAATTTCACACGTTAGAGCATGGGACACAAAGAGCCACCATGAGCGATGGTGTGTGCATTAAAGGTGAAACTTATGGTGCGAGACAAGTATGAACTCGATTTTTATGGGCGATTCTTGGAGGTTTGTGAGTTGGAATACCATGGGCTACCTATGAAGACCGTAACAATGTTTAGATCAGAGTGGTTTGATCCATCACGATTGGGGACATCGGTGCATCCCGAATACAAATTGGTTTACGTGAATTATGAGCGAAGGTATAATAAGTATGAACCGTTTGTCCTTGCCACACAAGCCGTTCAAGTATACTATTGTCCTTATCCGAGTTTAAAACAATCTACAAAGGATTGGTGGGATGTATGCAAAATTAAGCGAGCTAATGTGGAAGTCTCGGATGAATCATCTAGTTCGATAGTACTCCGCCATTTCGAGAGGATGAAATGCCTTTAATTACAAGTGTAGTGGTTGATGATGACATGACACGAGTTCATCCCGACGGCACTTTGATAGACATAGAAGAAGCGGATGACTAATCGATCGAAGATGATGAATTGTCGAATCGATTCATATGAATTATCGAAATCGAAAATGATAATACATTGAATGATGATGATTATGATGGAGATGAATAGGTCGAATTATCTTGCTGCGGTGATGCACTTCTCCGCAATTTGACTTTCAAGGTATAATCAATACCCGGACCTCTCTCTCTCTCTTTCTTTTTTTTGTTGCCATCCCAATGGATCATCTTTTGCTACAACCATTGCTTCTCTCTATTACGGCTATCGAGTATAACAAGATAGCACAACAATTCACGAACCATTACCTCTTCTCCCACTTTACTAATGCATTACAAGTCAAAACATAACAATTCTCTACTAAAGATTTGATTTGGATGCCTCGAACCATGGTCGAGGACTAGATACTCGACCTATATATAACAATTAGATAATGAATGTGTACACATCGGTGATAAGCAAAATATTCAAATATTATCATGCAATAGGACACATCAACGAATACAACATCAAACCGCAAATTTAGAAGTATAAGCTAAAATCTGTTGAACAACCATTACGAGCATAAGAAAGTAAGTTTTCTCTGAGACAACACATTTCAATGAATCCTATTGTCAAAAGCTTTAGAGGAAAAAAATAAAATTACCTTGAAGATATTGTAGATGTAACTTTTCGATGACAATGTTTAAACAAATAGCTAACGAAACCAAATTGACAATTGATAACTTTTGAAGAATAAAAATTATTAAAGTAACGTACCAAATCTATTTTCGGATGGCAAGTCGAGGGCGAGGTAGAGGAGTCCGATCTAGTGATCGTAGGAATATTTCTGCATCTACCTCCTCGGATGAAGGGTTGGCGCCTCGGTGGGAGGACTTACGATGGGTGGAGGAGAGAGGTCGGCGGTGGGTGCAGATCGGGGCGATGGGAAGAAGACCTTGACTATTGTGAATGGGTACCTATAGTTTAATTAGATTATTTTTAACTCAATTGTACTTATTTGAATATAATGTATATTATTTTAACTTTCGATTGTAGGATTTTATGTCCATCGCATGATGTTGCACATGTGATTCTTGAGTCGTTCGAGAAGGTCATGAACCATCGGGTTTCGGTTGAAATTGGTCCTCGATGATCGAGGCGGGTGTATTTTCAAGACTTTCAGGTATTATTGATTTACATTCAAGTATATTGGTTTATTTCAGACTAAGTGATAGTTAATTTGATAATATTTATATCCTTATGTTGAAAATGATGTTTAAGGTTCAATAAGTTTGTCTCCTTGTTGATAATGATATTTAGCAATTAATGCCACTCACACTATTAAGAAATGGGTATTGGGACTTAGTTTAAGTATTAGGATGGTTACAATAACCTTTACAAAATTTTACGATTTTATTATATCAAGTATGCATTATTCTACTATAAGTGCGTTATTTTTATAATATATGTTTAATTTGTAACACACTTATATTTACTCTTTTGTTACTAGTTATAGATTGTTTTAATTTTTATCATGATATGCTAAATTAGAAGTCGAGAATCGTTCAGTATTAAATCGTGTAGAGTTTGGTTCTTATTTACATTTAACGATAATAATAACAATAAAAATTATGTAATAAAAATGGAATATCGATTACAAATTAAATATTATTTATGATCCACTATTGTTTTAGTCGAGACCATTATATTAAAATTTTCTTATGTCTTCTTTTTTAAATGTGATTCACGAAAATGTTATAAATCTAAAGTACATAATCGGTTTCAACGTGATTTTAATTTCAGGACGGACACAGAAGAATGATTTTGATAGTTAAAATTGAAAATTTTGGATGATAATTAAGGAGTGTTAATTAAAAAAAAATGGTGGACTAATTAATCATATTTTAGTTGGGAGTGCTGCCATAATTTCAACTCATAATATGTTTCTCGCTATACATAATTCTTCCTGTTATTGTTGAAGAGATTCTTTTATAGTTGGAATGATTTGTATTATTTATTTAGTCATTCTTCTTCATCACGCTTTGTTTTATTTGTTTATTTTTCATTATGTGGTGTCCAATAGCTTGCGTTATAAGCTTATTCTCTCCCTTGACTACGGTCAACTAATGAAATTTTCTCGAATTTAACCACGATGCAATAGCTCTTTTTGTAAAATATTATGCCTTGTAAATAGTGATCAAATCTTTAAATGACACGAATTTGCTTAAGTATAATTAATTGAGCAATTTAACCACGATGCAATAGCTCTTCTATAATTATCCTTCTATAGTATCATCTTTAATAAGGCTTTAATATTGAAAATATACTTCTATAATACTCGATTAGTCATGAAACCTATAAAAGGAGTTAGTTTTCATGTCCTATAAACTTAATTCAATTGGTTAGGAATTAGTAGATTTGGAGAAATGAATTAGTTTTGCCTCAAGTGACAAATGAATTCTACAATTTTATTATAAAAAGTAGCTATAAGATCCCATATAAGTCCTTACTTTCACGTTATTTTCGATCCCAACAAATGTATTATTTTGAATGTGCATTATATGTGCATTTCAAATGTATCATTTTCAAAGTTATGCTTTAATTATTTCTGCTGGGATGCGACGCTTTGTCTCTCAAGTAGTCTACCGTGCATGGTGCCAAAAGGCGGTGAGATATAAGGATCGATTCATAAGATCGAGAGGCGGTGACGACGCCACCTCCATTCATTCCCGGATCGGATTGGCTGCGTGGCGTGATTATTGGAATCGACTTGAGGTGCGAGACTAAAGCGGAAAAAGCTAGAAGGAGTAGGATGACGAGCCGGATGGTGAGAGGGCGGGATCGTCAAGCACGGGGTGGCTCGGATGTGCTTTAGATTATGCTACCAACATTGTAAGTATTTATTTTTGAATTGATTTAGGTTTTAATGTTGTTCTTCTTTCCCTCACATATATCATAATCTGTTAATTGCTAAGTTATTAGGCATACAAACTAATTGGATTAAAACATCATTAATGAAGCTTGTTTAATTTTCTTATTTTTAAGTAGCAATTGTACCTCATTATATGCACAAATACTTATTATCATTTACCTCGTGTACATTAATAATGTTTGAATGAATGAATAGGCCGAGAGCGTGGAGTCCATATTTACGAGGTCGATGGGATGTTTTGAAATATCATGTCGCCTCGATGGAAGTTATCTGATGGGAAGGCTCGTAGCATCGCGATAAGTAGATTAAATATTAAATATGGTAATGATGTAAAATAACTTCTATTTGGAAACTTAAACGATTTCTTGCCAAATACGGGGCGGGTGGAGGACCAAGTTGATTTTGACTCGAGCCGGTAGCAGATGAGAGCCCAGTAGATAGGACTCGGATCCTCAAGGGTATCCTCGGGCGCTGCATCGAAGAAAAAGAGATTGTTTGGTCTTGGTTCTCTCACGTACATTCATGGAGGCGACTCAGTTACGGCTCTGCAATGACATCTCGTATGGAGTCTCACGGATATCGAGGCAGTTACGGAGATGGAGGAGCGGATGCGATTAGAGAGCGGATGGGTGAGCAACTACGGTGGAGAAAGAGGCGTGGCGGGCGAGTCGAGTTGAAACACAGCAGTGAGCATGCACGGATGCTTGATAACTGGCTCGGTTAGAAGCTCAGCGAGGCATTCAATGATTCCTATCGGGCTCGAGTAAGCGGTCTTGGACCTTGACCACCCCTCCACCATCTTGATTCCTATCTTTACGTTTTACTTCATTTATGGATATGTTGAATTGTTGTTGTTGGATTTGGATTGTTGAATTGTTGAATTGGATTTGGATTTATAACTCCGTATCGAATAGTTGTTGTGAATTATAGAATAGTGATGATTGTTGATGTATTGAATAATTGTGGATGTATTGTGATGATTTGTGATGATTGTGATGATTTGTGATGATTGTGGATGATTGTGGATGGATTTGTGATGATTGTGGATGTATTGAATAGGTAAAAAACACGGGTAAAACCTAATCTGAAACTAGGGTGGAAGTTTGGTATTGGATAATTGGATAATCCGATAACCGAACGAAAATTCGGTTATTGGATAACAGAATAACCAAAAAAATTGGATCGGTTCGGTATTTGGTATCAAAATTTTAGAAAATTCGGTTATCGGTATACCCGATAACCGAATGGATATCTGAATAAACCGAAATACGTATATATATATATATATTACAAAATATTATTGTATCAAATTCTATTGTAGACTAGTTGGTTTGGGCATGACTCGGCCTTTCCGGGTTGAATCATGAGCCTCAACTTATTTATTTTTAAGATAACGGATTAATTATAAATATAGTTAAAATGAATATATTACAAGAAATTGTCGTAGCTTCAGTTGGGTAAGTGCATGTTTATTTTCATTGAGGTCGTGAGTTCGATTCTCACTTGGGCGACAAACCAACTATTTTTTTAAAAACGGTTAACCGATTAACCGACCGTTAAACCGATCGGTTAATCGGTTAACCGTTTACCAACCGATTCGGTATTCGGTTCGTAAATTTCATGTAGTTCGGTTTGGTTAGCGAAATTTCGGTTTGATTAGCAAACCGAACCGATTCCACCCTATATGGCCGGGCTGTGAATAATTTTAAGTATAGCGGCGGAATTAAGTCGGAGCTGCGGCGGTTACGAGATGGAACACAACCTAATTTGTCGTGGTGTATCAACGGCGGATCTCTGACGGAATTTTTAGCGACGGAAAAATTCCGTCGTTATTCTGCGATAATTCTGACGAGCGAATAGATTTAGCGGCGGATGCGAGACTCAATTACGGCGGAAATATAGCGGCGTAAAAAGTCCGTCGTTATTTGCGACGGATCTCTGACGGAATTGCCCAAAAATTTAGCGATGGAAACTATTAAAATCGTAATTAACGACATGCGTTTCCGTCGTTAATTGACGTAATAAACGGCGAGTCAACGACTATCTTTCAGCGACGGAGTTTTCCGTGCAAGTCCGTTCAAAATTTTGCGACGGAATGGTTACCGTCGTTGTCTTCGTAACAACGAGGCTTTTAGAGGCGGAATAAATCCGTCTACGGTCGTCATGATTACATTTTTGACGGATTTTGATGTTTAGCGACCGATTTTTTCGTCATTTGTTACGTGTTTTTTGTAGTGATATTCTTCAATTAAGAAATAATCAATTTCTATCGATTAATAATCCCTTTTATACCTCTTTATTCATTCTTATGAAATTAATAGCTTTTAGGTCCCTAAATATACTTAATTAACCTCTAATTAATACTAAAGATTTTTCGGGTCACTACACCTCGACTCAACGTGCTTCACCCCGAGCCCAACCAAACCGACTACTCATGCATAATCGACATAAACACAAAAGCAACAAATAAGAACATAAGCGAAACCATACTTGAATATAAAATCAAATGGAAAGGAAAATCGGTCTCTAGCAGCGGTTGCTCGGCGAGATAACAAAATACATGAACATAAAGGTTTGCCGTAGGACTTGTTTATCTTCCTCACGAATCACTCATGAAAACCAAAGGAAAATGAAAGAAAAGTGGAGAAAAACTAAGGACTAGATCTTCCACTCTAAAATCGATATGTGTGAAGTGGTTGTTAGGAGCTAAGTGTACTCACTCTTTGGCTTGAGTGCTGCAGCGTCTCGAGGCGGTAGGTGGTGAGTCGGCTAGCTCGGGCTTTGAACCACCGATGGAACTCACTGCGGCTTTAGCTAGGCAGTTGTCTCATCTCAACCACCACACTGACATTTCCTTTTCGGCAAAAATCGATCTTGCGGAGAGGTCCTTGCCGAATCTTTCATTTTGCATGCAAGTCTGCGAGAGTTCTTGTCTTCGCCTCCAGGTGCATTACGAGTTTACCCTCATCCCCCACGTCATTCCTCGTCCTTTTTTCCGCTCTTCCTTGTCTCAATCATCCTCTTGGCTTCATGTTAGCTCGTTGGTCAGGCTCAGCTCCAGCAGTACCGTGTCTTGGCAAGATGTCGAATGTCTTGCCAAGGTAATTTTCGAGATTTTACCTCTCTCATAGGAGGTGGCCTGATCTTGCCCAAAGTCTGTCTCAACATGCAACACCCTAAAGCGTGTCCTCCCAGATACAGACACACACAAAGAACACACAAAAATGCACTCTTTCTAGGGCAAGGACTACCCAAAAAGAGCACGAAAAGCGGGCTCGTCACTACTATATAACACTTCTTTCAATGAATGGTTGAAATAGTAGCACTTTAAAATAAAATATTAATTTATTTTTTAAATAATATTTATAAATTACAACGTATGACAGTTTTCCGTCGAAACTTGACGGATTACACACTAGTTCAAATAAATATTAATGATGGGAAGGAGCTTTCAATTTAGGCGCTTATAGTTATAAATGATGAAAGCGCATGTATTCTCTGACAAGACGAATCGTTTCTTTATAATCAATATATATTTCTTGGATAAGTTTTACAAGCACTACTTAACCTTCACATGCAAAAAAAAAATTTGGAGGTATGAGGGGTGGGTGATTGTGGAGATTCTAGAGATGGCGGCGGCCGTAGAGCTGCCGACAGTAATTGAGAGCGAGAGAGAGTTCTTCCACTTAAATAATAATAATTATTATTATTAGAATTATAAAACTTGATTTTATTATAATAAGTGGTCGACCAATCTGATTTTATTTTGAATATTGATCGGTTAACCGGAGCGTATCCCCGCTAATAAATTTCCATGATCCAGGTAGCAGAAGAAGAGCAAACTTTGCGGAAACCTTGAAAGCCGGCTAGTTTTGCCAAGCTGCGAAATTCCTTTTCTGTCCTCTCCTTGGCTCCTGGGTTATAGGCCAACATTATCACGTTCGATAGCTCTTCCGCTTCCGCACCAGTCTTCGGGATCTCTAAAAGGAGACGTTCCACAATTACCACTTTTCCATTTTGTGGCAGAGCTGCTTTGCAGTTTCTCAATATTCTCACGCACTCCGCATCGCCCCAATCAAGTAGAACCCTCTGCATTAATTGTTTTTTATTTGGATACGTATAATTCAGATTTTCTTCTTAATTAATTAATAGTTCATTTTGTAATACCTTCATGAAAATTGCATCTCCTTTGGGCACATTAACAAACATATCTCCTCCCACGTGCATTATACCTGCATCAGCGTACAGGTATATACTATAGGATTTCAATGTCTGTAATAGTGAAAATATGAGAGAGAGAGAGAGAGAGAGAGAGAGAGAGACACCTGGGTAAGATGGAGCTTGGCGAATGACATGTGGCAAATCAAAATTAATTCCTTTAATGGATGGATTGTTGGCAATAATGATGCTGAGCGCTGCCCCAGTTCCGCCGCCAACATCAACCACAGTTTCAATGCCCTCAAAATTTTTATACATCTCAATAATATTCTTGGTAAGAAAAGTGGATTCAGACATAGTCTTGTTCAAGATGTTGCTTATTTTAGGATCCTTAGCTGCATATTCAAATACTCCCATTCCATGTGCTCTATTAAAAGGGGTGCCTCCCTCCAGAATTGCATCTTTCAGGTGGTACCTAATTATGAAAATTTAATCATTCTTATGAATTTCGCAAACGACATGTAGTATTAATTTGAAATTTGTACGAGATTTCAAGGTGCGTTTATCTCAATGAAATGGAAGGTTGAAACGTGGAGTGTGTATATAGTAGAACGACCTACCAGCTCTCTATGAACACCTTGTCTTGGGTCATCAATGTAATGGCGCAGCATGACCCGCCTTCTTCGTTCTCGGTGAAGAACTTTCCCACCGGAGACAGACCGTAGCGCCGCTCATCGCCGCCGTCGTGCAAGCTGCAGCTGAGGATGGAGTTGGCGGCGAGGAGTCGGAGGATTCTATCTAGCATGGCGGCGGCTCCTGGGTTGCTCGTCGGAAGCTCAGCTGCAAGTTCTGCAGCAGAAATACTTTCAGCATTCTTGATGAGCTGGAAAAGATCGAGCTCCACGGCCGTTTTCAGCACCATCGGAAGCACGGCGCCGCGGCCGTATTTTATGGCTATCTTGCGCGCCTCTTCTTCCTCCCTCGACATTTCTTTGCCTTCTGTGTGGGTGTATGTTTCTTTGATTCGGGTTATGGAGCTTAAATAAGGGGATTTCGACTTCATATTTCACATTAATTAATTAATCTTCTAGATTTTCCATTTTTTTTTATTCTTCACTAGTATTCTTAAATACCATGTACCAAACCAGACAAGTGACATATAATTTTTTTGCACGGGGTCCAATTAACAATACTAAAAAAAACGAAAATCAAATGTATGTCTATATTTATTTATTGAAAACTATTTACGATAGTTTTTATAAACTGGGTTAAGTTAGAAATATTTTAGCTATCAAAAAGCACTAATTTAATTGGTTATCTCGAAATATTTATGGAAACCCGTAGCTGATATATATATTATTAATTTGGATAAATTCGTGTTTATGTAGAAATTCATCGCTATTTTGTCTAGGAATCTCCACCTTTAATTCTCATGATTCTCCCCAACTAAGAATGCCACGTTAACTTGTAAATTGATTCGTTTTGTTCGAGTAATCGAGTTTAAACATGTCGCGAAGCAAATTGGTGTGGCGTTAAAAGGTGAAATAATGGAGAAAATGAGGGGCAAAAATGGATCCTTTATCATTTTAAGGGCTAGATGAAGTTATTAATAAATTTAAATTGGCGGTTATAGATATAAAACACTACACCTTTTAATATTAGCATTAATTTTAGAATGAGGTGTTATAGTCGAAAAAAATTGAGCATTTTATAAGATCACCAAAAAACAAAATTGCTCATGCAAACAGCCCAGCCTATCTATAATCCAGTCCTAGTCCCTTAGGTGTTTTTATCAAGAGTATAAATTAAGTAAAAATAGATATATTATTTATTCAATATTCGACACTAATTATGAAGAATCTAATCAAGCTTGGCTCTATTGAAATCTCGGCTTGGATCAGGCAAAAAATATTTAATTGATGCATTGAATGTTACAACAAGAAACTACTCAGACTAGAGTTTGACTAAGAATGTATATACATTTATAAATAGCGTTATATATAACTTAAAATGGGTTTATGTTGTCAAAAGGTTATAGATTAGAACATCTCTAATATTTTTATGTGTTTGCACATGTCTTGGATGGTTTATAAATAGCGCTATATATACCTGATTTTTTAAATATAATTTATCCGTCTTGGATGGTTGCAAGATATTGGTGACAAAATAGAACATTCTTAAAGATTAAAGAATATGCCTCAAGCGACATAAAATAAAGAATAATAAGATGTCTCTTCTTAAAATGCCCTCCTGATGCCCATAAGATGGAGCATGGTGAACGGATGGATGGTCGAAATGACGATGTTGAGCTCTACCACCAACATCAATCAACATCAATCAACATCAATCAAAGTTTGAGTGCCCTCAAAACCTTATATATATATATATATATATATAGAGTTTAGTTGAATGAGGCAATTCTTATCACAAAAGCCAAGAACCAATGAATTTATTATGAAAGTTGATGAATCCGGTTGAAACTTAATGAATTCAACAATTCATAATTTTCACCGGGTTCGAATCCGTGAGGACGAAAATTTTATTTTTGGATTCATAACTTTCCAAATAATTCATCAACTTCCACCTGAATTCATCATTTTTTAGTTCTTACGTTCTCAATAAAATGTTGGAAAAATGTATGCGAGAACTAGTACGAAACTTGCGGGCGTATTCTGACTTAAAAGCAGAAAAATAGAAGATCAAAACTAACAATGAATTAAAACAAGAAATACAATTGAAGCTGGAAAACAAAACCGTAAGCAGATCTTGAGTCGAGGAGGCCTCTTTCCATAAGGCGAGATCGCCCGGTAGTGCTCTCGGATCAGGCGTATCGTCCCAAAGATGAAGCAGCGTCTCGTAGGTGGCGACACCATGAGACCAGCGAGCTCCGTGAGCGGGCGGGAGGCGAGGGCGAGCTTGGACGAAAGTATGTATGCGAGGAGTGCTCTAAAGTATCTTGGAATGCTTTTGCGGTTGGTGGCTTATCTTTGAGGAGACATGTCCTGTTATAGGCGTCGTCCCTCGTAGAAAGCATCTTTGAGTCAACACCGCATTGATGTCGGGTGTTACGGAGTTATGTCCCCTATTGAGTCTGGCGGTTTACGGAGACAACGTGGGCACGTTTCCATGAGCCATCATGTCGGGCGTTAAGCGGTTCGGCGAATCGGACAACGCGTGCGTCGAGTTCGTTGGGCGTATCTGGGCGTCTCTTCAAGTGCAGCGAGCCCAGCGGATTGGGCCACGAGTTGAGCCTCGGACCAACTCCATCGCCTGACGAGCCCAGCGGTTGGGCTACACGGGTGGGCACCGGACCAACTTCGTCTTTGGGCTCGATCAGCGTTGATCCAAAATATAAGGACAATGGGCCGCGGAACCAAGCCCACGAACCAAGCCCACGAGCGAAGCCCACGAGCAGGCCCACGAGCGGGCCCGAACGGCCCAGACGAGATCCAGATCCAGATCGAGATCGAAGATCCAGATCCACGATCCACGATCCACGGACCACGGACCGGAAGGGCGGGCCGGCGGGCCGGGCGGGCCGGCGGGCGGGCGGGCGGGCGCGGGCGGCGGCGGGCGGCGGGCGGCCGGCCGGGGCCGGGCGGGCGGCGGCGGCGGCGGCGTGTCTTGTGCGTGGGCTTTCGGCCCGTCACTTGCACATAATTATACTAAGTGTTCAATGACCCACTTATATAGACAATTAATGAAGGTACATTAATCAATGTGGGATAAGGATTAATTAATCCATGCTTATCCCATTAATCACATAACTCCATGTTTAAGTGACCAACTTTGATCCATTATTTCTCACTCACGGAAATCGGTTTGAGAATGTGAATACACCACGATCATCTACTCGGGCGTAGATCGATCCTATGCCGTTTAATTTCACAAAATTAAGCGTTCGTCCTCAAAATCTTGGTCAAAGTAGCTTCGAAACTTGACCACATATATAATATTATATATATATGCGCGATTTTCAACAATCCCCACATGAGTGGAAATAGCCATATGCATGATGCAGACCACAGCTCGATCCTCAAGAGATGTTAAAATATTTGGACAGGTGGTTTATGGCCTTGAACCTTCCATAGTTAGTACCATCAGTACAGGGCGGATTAGTGGACACGATGCCTTGAACTATTCCCCACGTACCTTTGAAACAATGGTATTAACACTTTAACACCTCAACCTCATCCGTTCTCACGTTTGATTCCATTTGGCCATGGACATCCACTTTGGATTCATAAGTGTTTTGTTTGAAGCGGCCCACCGCACTTACATAGGTGATTCTTTCAGTATCTTGCCATACTCGACCTCCTCGAGGTATCTTAGGAATCATTAAGAGTCGGCGACTCAACCTCGCCACTAAGCAAGTTTTACAACACTCGTTTGCTTTCTAGGGAGCAGACTAACTTGAGTGTTTATACGAACTCATATAGCTTAGTTACTCCCGTTGAACGAGTTCTTGGGATCTCAGGTCATCATGGTTGGGTTACCACTATGATTGTTCTTAAGATGTGGATTTTAGTCCCATTCCTCTAGCAACTTGATCATTTGATCCGGTTCGACCCTTTGGTTAGCGGATCGCGGATTATCTATTGACTTGACATGAGTCGATTGATATAACCACTGAGATCAAATGCCTCACGGTATTATGTCGCCGGCGTATATGTCGAGACTTACCATTATCTGAAACCACTTTTAGCCCTTCCATAGTGCTTGGCTATCACGGTGAATCATCAGCGGTGGCATGGGTTTAGACCAACATGGAATATCTTCCAAAAATTACAGACCACTCGACTTCCTCATGACTTTATCGAGCTATGAATTACGATTCCATGGTGGATCGGGCTATACACGTCTGTTTCGTGGATCTCCAAGAAACGACACCTCACTCAATCGTGAACACGTGCCCACTTGTAGAAAGTGAATCTTTAGTGTCGGATATCGATTGGCATCACGGTACCCTTCAAGTGGGGGGATATCTCGTGAAATCGACCCGTGATTTTGAGTATACTTGAGTACCTCAAAACTCTCACTAAAACCTTCGATGCTCCTTGCTTGGATTGCTCGTATAACGACTCAATTTGTTCACAGCGCAAGCTATGTCGGGTCGGTGCAATTTGTAAGATACATCAAACACCGATGACCTTAGCATAGTCTTCTTGCCCAGCGGGTTCACCCTGTTCTTACTCAGTGAACATTGAGCTCTAATGGGGTCTTAGCGGGCAAACTATCAAACGCGTTGAATTTCTTAAGCACTTTCTCAGCGTGGTGAGATTGTGTCGAGACAATTCGTCGATCTTCTTAGAATCTTGATTCCAGAATCACATCATTAAACCCATGTCCTTCATGTCAAAATTTCTATTTAACATGCGCTTTGTGTCATTAATGACTTGAGTATTGCTACCCATGATCAACATGTCATCTACATACGGACACACTATAACATAACCATTATCGGTGTTCTTAACGTAGACACATTTGTCACACTCGTTGATTTTGAAACCATTTGCCAACATTACATTGTCAAATTTCAAGTGCCATTCAGCGGCGCTTGTTTGAAACCATATAGAGACTTCACGAGTTTGCATACCTTACCCTCTTGACGGTACTACAAACCCTTGGGTTGCTCTATATATACCTCATCCTCGGGGTCACCATTCAAAATGCGGTCTTAACGTCCATTTGATGAATCTCAAGATTGTGCAAGCGGCAATTGCGAGAAGCACCCTAATAGGCGTAATCCTCGTCACGGTGAATAGGTATCGAAGAAATCGTATCCTCTCTTGTTTAAACCCTTTGACAACCAAGCGGGCCTTATACTTTTCAATTGATCCATCGCCTTGTACTTTCTTTTAAGGATCCATTTGCATCCTAAGGGCTTACAACCTTCGGCAAATCAACCAACACCCAGTGTGGTTTTGCGAGAATGGAATCAATTTAAGCTTTGAGCGACCTCTCGCGAGCATCCCGTCGACCGAGCATAGGCTACTTTGATCGAAGTTGGTTCTTCGTCCAACATGAGCATAATATAGTCGGGACCAAAATTCTTTGGCGTTCGACTCTCTTGCCACGTCTCGGTTCCGACCCTGCGGATCGGACCTCGATCGCTTATGCGATATCGGTTCTTTCTCGAAGGTTTAGAACTCGAAGCTTCACCATCGACTCTATTGCTAGAAGGCTTCATTTTATCCTTGTCTTTCTGAGGATAAACACTTTCAAAGAATATAGCATTCCTTGATTGATAAATCGTCCCCAGGTCATATCTGGTACCTCGACTGTGGATCGAGCGATAGTATTCTTTGTTGGTGCATACCCATAAAGATACAATCATTGTTTTAGGTCAATTGTAACTTGTTTAGGAAGAGCACCTCAACCTTCGCCAAACACCCCACACTTTGAGATATTTGTCGATGGCTTTCTTCCTTTCCACAACTCGTGAGGTGACATCCTTACCTTTGGTGGAATCTTGTTCGGTATGTAGTTGGGCATCAAAGCAGCTTCCCCACAAGTTACGGGGTAACCACAGAACTAATCAACAAAGCATTCATCATCTCCTTAAGTGTTCGATTTTCGTTCGACAGCGCCATTAGGCGAGGTGAATAAGGAGGCGTGGTTTGATGTATTATACCACTTTCGTTGCATAATGCCTCAAGCGGACTACATATTCTCCCCTCTATCACTTGAGCAGTCTTAATTCGACGACAATTGATTCTCGGCCGTTCTTGAAGTTTTTAAAAGCTTGATAGCCTCGTCTTTACTTCTTAGAAGGTAAAGATAACAATATCTTATGCGATCATCAATAAGCGTGATGAAGTACTTTTACCACCTCTAGTTTGTACAAACTTTAAATCACACACATCGGTGTGAATAAGTTCTAGAGGCTTAGTGCTCGTTCTGCAGATGAAGCGGTAACTTAGCCGTTTGGCTTCCACAAAACCTCGCATTTCGTTTGTGTATTAACTTCATTTAACTTTAGTAAATCTAAATTTACTAATCTTTTTATTGCATTTAGATTAACATGTCCTAATCTACAATGCCATAAATCGAAACACTTTCGATCAGTAAGAGGAAGTAGATGCATTTTTATTCATAGCAATCTTGGGTACACGCGCACATACCATTACATTCAATTTGAAAAGACCCCGGTGAGATAACCCCTACCAAGGAACTTTCCAAACTTAGTCAAGACAAACTTGTCCGACTCAAAAACTAGTCTAAAACCCTTATTAACTAGAATGAGGCCGACACTAAATTCTTGCGAATGTCGGGACATGCAGCACATCCTTCAAGGTGATCTCAATGCGGACGACATCTTGAGCACCACATCACCAACTCCGGCAACCTCGGATGACTTGGTTCCCCATGTTGAGCTTCCTCCCTCAGCGAGGCTTGTAGGTGGAGAAACGCATCTTTTCGGCGCATACGTGCGCGATTGCGCCGATGTCGATGAACCATCCACCTTGATTCTCGGCGTGGTTGACTTCTTGGTCACCACAGCAGCAAGTCATCCTTGTCCCATTTGTCAAGTCCTTCTCGACAACGTTGGTAACTTGCTTCTTCTTAGGGCGGCGGCGGTCCACACTCGTGTGGCCGTACTTGCCACAATTATAACGATCCCGTCAAACTTACGGAAACCACCTTCCTTTGCCTTTATCTTTGACATTGGGACGAACACGTTTGTTGGAGGGACCGCCTCTCTCCAGCAGGTTGGCTCTAGCATCGATCAAGCCTTTCCCTTTTAGTTCTAGCTTCTTCACGTCGGACTCGATCGCGCGATCGGCGATCAAGTCTTCAAGTGTCGTATCCTTTCGCTTGTGCTTAAGGTAGACCTTGAAATCTCTCCACCCGGGGTAACTTCTCAATCAGCATGGCGGCGACAAAGCCGTCCAGAAGCGATGTGCCGCCGGACGAACCTCGTGCACAATGAGTTGAAACTCTTGCACTTGGTCCGTGATCGGTCGGGAATCGACCATCTTGTAGTCAAATATTTGGCTACAATGAACTTCTTTATACTGCATCATCACTACGGTGCTTCTTTTCTAACGCATCCACATACTTTTGGATGTCGTTACAACGACATAAACACTATACAAGCTATCTTCTAAACTACCAGTATAAAATTTTTACAAAGGTAGTGGCGGTCGCCGATTGTCATATCTTTGCTCGGACGTGAAAGTCTGTCACTTGACCCGGGCAGCGGGCTCATCTTCTGAAGTTGGCGAAGCCCAGCGTCGTGGTGAAACGGCATCTTTGTTGCCATCTCTTGAAGTCGGATCCTCCAAACTTGGCGGCTTCCCGGCGGCATCATCCTGCGGTATGAGCAGGCGAGATCGATCCATGGCGGATCCACGGTGTTAGATCCCATGGATCCAGCGATCGACCAGCTGAAAAGTGCGATCGTCGAACGAAGGAACCACTAAAGTGGAACCAATTGTTGAACCACTAAAGTGGAACCAGCGATCGACCCAAAGGGTCCCATGGTTGACCGAAGGCATCGAACCAAACATGACCGAAGCCGTTGTGCGAATTGTGGCGGCGGCGGCGGCGGCGGCGGCGGCGGCGCGGCGGCGGCGGCGGCGGAGGCGGTCGGTGGCGAATGCGGTCGACATCTCCAAGCAAAGGTATTAGTTTGAGCGTTTTAAGTTTATTAAGAGTCGAACTCCTTCGTGGCAAGTAATATCTCGTCTTGCGATTGTAGGAAAAATATGCGCAGAACTAATACAGAACTTGCGGGCGTATTACAACTTAAAAGCAGAAAAATAGAAGATCAAAACTAACAATGAATTAAAACAATCTACAATTGAAGCGGAAAACAAAACCGTAAGCGGATGCCGAGTCGAGGCCTCTTTCCAAGGCGAGATACGCCCGGTAGTGCTCTCGGATCGGCGTATCGTCCCAAAGATGAAGCAGCGGCGTCTCGTAGGTGGCGACACCATGAGAACCAACGACTCCGTGAACCGGGCGGAGGCGAGGGCGAGCTTGGGCGAAAGTATGTATGCGAGTGCTCTAAAGTATCTTTGGAATGCTTTTGCAGTTGGTGGCTTATCTTTGGGGAGACATGTCCTATTTATAGGCGTCGTCCCTCATGGGAAGCATCTTTGAGTCAACACCGCATTGATGTCGGGTGTTACGGAGTTATGTCCCCATTGAGTCTGTGGCGGTTTACGGAACAACGTGGGCACGTTTCCATGAAACCATCATGTCGGGCGTTACCGCGGTTCTGACGAATACGGACAACAGCGTGCGTCGGGTTCGTTGGGCGTATCTGGGCGTCTCTTCAAGTGCCTGGCGAGCCCAGCGGATTGGGCCCAGCGGATTGGGCCTCGGACGACTCCATCGCCGGCGAGCCCAGCGGTTGGGCTACACGGGTGGGCACCGGACCAACTTCATCTTTGGGCTCGATCAGCGTTGATCCAAAATATAAGGACAATGGGCCACGGAACCAAGCCCACGGCGGGCCTGAGCAGGCCCAAAGAATGGCCCGAGACCGCCCAGACCAATTGCGAGATCGAGATCCAGATCCAGATCCAGATCCACGATCCACGATCCACGATCCACGGACCCGGACGGGCCGGGCCGGGCCGGGCGGGCGGGCGGGCGGGCGGGCGGGCGGGCGGCGGGCGCGCGGCGGCGGCGGCGGGCGCGCCGGGCGGGCGGGCGGCGGCGGCGGCGGCGGCGTGTCTTGTGCGTGGGCTTTCCGACCCGTCACTTGTGCACATAATTATACTAAGTGTTCAATGACCCACTTATATAGACAATTAATGAAGGTACATTAATCAATGTGGGATAAGGATTAATTAATCCATGCTTATCCCATTAATCACATAACTCCATGTTTAAGTGACCAACTTTGATCCATTATTTCTCACTCACGGAAATCGGTTTGAGAATGTGAATACACCACGATCATCTACTCGGGCGTAGATCGATCCTATGCGTTTAATTTCACAAAATTAAGCGTTCGTCCTCAAAATCTTGGTCAAAGTAGCTTCACGGAAACTTGACCACATATATAATATTATATATATATATGCGATTTTCAACAAAAATGGTTCTTACGTTAACCTCCCCTATATATATATATAGAGAGAGTTTGGTTCAAATAAGAACCATTCTTATCCTAAAAGCGAGAACCAAATGAATTAGTTATGAAGGTTGATGAATCCGTTGAGAAGTTAATGAATTCAAAATTTAGAATTTTTCACCGGTTCGAATCCCGTGAGGCGAAAATTCTATTTTTGGATTGATAATTTTCCAATGATTCATCAACTTTCACCGTGAATTCATCGGTTTTAGTTCTCACAATAAAAATGGTTCTCACATTAACCTCCACTGTATATATATATATATATATATATATATATATATATTTCTTGAAAATGAGAGTAGTTCTAAATATGAGTGGCAAAATAGATCATTAAGCAAAAGAATTAGAATGAAATACGTTTTGATAGATCCTAAAACCTTAACTGAAAATATATATAAAAATATATATTTCTGATGATAAGTCAACTAATGTAATTTCTATTAGTCAGTTTTTCTTTTTGAAGTTGTACTTAGCTTGACAAATCTTTTGTCTGAAGAGGATTTGAAATTGAAGTCGTCCAATCATAAATCAACTCCAACAAAGGGTCGATTAACTCGCGGATGACATATGCCTCAACACAACGATTAAGTCAAAAAAGTCGGAAGCAACAAATATCGAGCTTAAAGCGACATCGGTGAGAGCATCAAACAATAGCCCAATGATGAAAGATCGGTAGCGAGCGACTAAGTATCTTGAAAGGATTGATAAACTTGATTGTCAAGTAACCTGATGATCAAATAACTTGAGACAATCTTATCTAGGCAGATACATGAAGTTTCATAGAAGCTATAAGACTCAGTGGAAAGTTCATCCGTATCTAGAGTCGATCCTAGCGTTGTCGCATAAATCAGTTACACGAAGATAAAGTCAGAATAAGTCAACGGGAGTCAGCACGAGATCAAATATGGACTTTAATGAAGACCATATTTTCTCTCACTAACTCACGATTCTTTCTCTAGCTTATAAGATCAATTATCCAAACAGTTTAACAACTTATAAGCACTTGAGATATTACCTCTTATAAACTCTTCAAACAACTTATAAGGCAACTCCTTGATCCTCAATCCTATGTGAAATTGCTAGGATTTTTAATGCTTAATTTTCTAAAATCTCCATTTTATGCCTTCTTAATCTATATAAATTTATATATATGTGAGCATGAGTGAATACCTCCCTAGAATTAAGTCATCAAAATGATGTTGATTATTAATTGCTTAGATTAAGCATTAGAAAATTAGTTCTCTAGAATAATGCAGCCATTAATTCCCTTTGGAGGTGTTTACTTTGCATGATTATGTTGGATAGTTAAAATTAATCCAACCTAATCAAATGTTTACTTTTAAGGATTAATATTTGAGGATATCCCAAAGCTTGGGATTATTTTAATCCTTTGAATTGTTATTCATTAATTTTTATCTAACCAATATAGGTAGGATTGAAATAATCCTCCAAATAAAGGGAGAATTATTTATCTCAATTTTAATCATTCACTAATCCTTTGTAGTAAACAAAGGATTGATAGATAAAAATTATCTTATCACATATTTAATCCATCAAATAGTCAATCCTTCAAAATGAATAATGCTTAATTTAATTAGATCACATGTATAGATAGAATATTAATGGGTCCATCGGGGACGCAGACTGTTGTTATTGAAGTAATTGAATTATGTAGGAATTCATGAGAGCTGTTAAGCTGCTTATAGAATTAGAGCATATTTAGAACAAACATACATAAAATCTCTCTTTCATAGAGATAATCTGACGTCCTCAGTACATTAATTATCGATTTCTTCGCCATATAGGTTCTCTTACACATTGAAGAATTATTATATTTTAAAAATAAAAACAATACTTTTTGGTGGATTATTTGAGATGTATGTAGTTAAATTGGCACGGGCAAAAGTATAACACAAGTGCAAACATGTCAATTTCATTAGGGGAAAAGAGCATGGGCACCATATAGCAATGAGGAAGACAAGAGTTGAGGAAAAGAAAAATTATGTGGCAAAGAAAGTTATATAGATAAGATAATAAAATTGAATTAATATTTAGCGATTAACATTTAGCGAGCATATCTATAATGAGCCAGAAGGTATAGTTAGCAGCAAATTAAGGTACAAGTACCCAAAAAAAGAGAATGTTAATCACAAATTTATGAACTCAATCTAACATATCTAATACAAGTTTAGACCTTGTCAATCCTAATTGAATTGCAAGATCATGCACCAACTTGATTTGAGTCATATCTTGTTTATTGTATTGATTAATTGCAAGCGTCTTTCTCTAATGCACTATTTGTTTCCTATATTTGACAGTTCCTATAAATAATAATTTCTATTATCATTAATCAATGCTCCAAAATATACCATGATAAACAATTATATATCGACTACATTATTAGTTGTTATTTATTATACTTTTTGCAGCTAATTTATGTTGTTATTCCGCGGGAGAGTGTTGCATATTTTAGTGTAATTGGATTGACTTGTTTGATCAGTGTCGTCATAATAATACTTTATATAAGTTGGGTGGTGCGGTGCACGCTTATATAAATTTATTATGTCGATGGGGGTTCGAGGGCAACGCCAAAATCAGGCGGGCCGCCTTGCAGAATCAGAGGCGCCCACAGGCTGGGTTTGGAAATTTTTATTTCGGTTGAATTACTTCTGAAATTTCATGAAAATTTAATTTACGAAATTTAGAGGACTATTTTGCAATTATAAAATTGCAAAACGCTTATTCAAAAGCAGTTTCTCGTCGGTTTGAGAGAGGTGCTTCACGATCAAAATTGAAACTCAAAGAACATACAAAGCGTTCAAACTACGAATTGTATCCGATCGAATAATTCGATAGTACCTTGAATTGATTTGATCCGAAAGTGTTTACGACTTTCGAGTATCGATTTGTTCGATTTTCTATTTCGTATATTTTCTCTGAGAGAGTTTGTGAGGTCATTTGTATTAATTTCATGTCACCAATTTATGTCATGCAGTTTCATTTGTAATATTTACATAAACATTGGTTCATCTAACCGTTATTTTATTGGTGTCAAATTTGTGTATGGGTCAACCATGCATGTCCTAGAGGTTATTGTCTGCAAGTAATGTTGGCCTAAATTTGTTGTCTTTTATAAATTTAAATTAGTATGTATTACGTACTATAAGGGTTTGGGACAAAAATCTTGCGAATCGAAGAACGTATTGTCATTGTCCGTTTTTATTTATTTTCTCTATTATTTCTTATTCTTCTTTCAATCTCACGGTGGGAATGGATGAACAATTTTGAAATTAGCCTTCCAACACATGATATATATGCGATCACATGGCTGATTTTATGTTGCAAATGTATATGAAAGCAATTACCGACGAGATGCACAACAAGCATTGTAGCTCCCTGGTATTCCTCTCTTATATAAGGATGAAGGAGTAGGCTTTGTAGCTTCCTAGACTGACTGTATTCTTGCAATATATTAAAGTAATTAATTATAATAAGATATTGTGTATATAGATTAATCAATGTCGTGTAAGCAAATTGATCTTGTAAACAAAGATGTTGGGGAGAATTTGGTTGAACATTTATTGTTTAGAAGGTTTATGGGGTTGATTGACAACAAGGATTAGACTATGATCTATTCTTTTTTTAATAGCTTCAGATCTGAAGTAAGCTAACCATATTTATTAGTATCTAATAAAAATTCTATGTTCATTATTCAATAGACATTCATATATTAATATCAATCTCTTTCAAAATTTATTGTTCATGTTGGAAAATTTTCTAAGTATCGGGAATGCTTGGAAAAATTTGGGAAAATTTCTATGTATCAAAAAATTAATCTATTTTAACTGTATGTTTTGATTAGATCCCAAAACTTCTGATAACTGTCTTGCTGAAATAACTAATGCTACTAATTAGTTTTGGAGATAGATGTTTCTGTTATAGTTATTGGAAAAATTCATAAGTATCGGACATGTTGGAAAAATTCCTAAGTATCAGGTATTAATCTATCTTAACTGTGTGTTTTGAATATAACCTAAGACCTCTGACGATTGTCTTGCTGAAGTAATTAATGCTACTAACTTGTTTTGGAGTTAGAAGTTTATGTTATAGGTTTCGGTGGAACTACCACTTGGACATATCAGCGAAGAAGTTCAAGCGATCTTGAGTTTGTCATATTGATATGAGTATCAGTATCAGCACAAATGATGACAGTTCAACTGAAGAACCGCGTACTGAAGAGTGACGGAAGGCCAACTGATGTCTAAGGATGAAAGTGCAAGCGATGCTGATGACTAGAGTTGCTGGAGTAAAGTCGAAGACTGAAGACTTACGTCGGAAGACTGAGACTTAGCGTCGATAGACGAGAAAAAGTCATGATATGACTAAGTATCATATCAGGCAACAGATTGTCCTTCCGGAAGTCAAAGCTAGGTACCAAAAGTCAAAGCTAACTACCAAGAGTCAAAGCTGGTGTTAGGAGTCAAAACTGTCATTCGATAGACAAAGCTGGAGATAAGTAGTCAATGATGGCTATATTAAGTCAAAGTTGGCAGATGAAAGATCAAAGCTAACTATCAGTATCTACGTCTGATTGAGTGCACCATACCGACTCAGGAATTCTAAGTTGACAAAAGATAGAGTCCAGACTGCTGATGAAATGAATGCAGCTTCGACTGGTCCAACCTGGAATTAATGCTGACAAAACACGGAGTCAACTCAACTGAAGAAACACAGAAGGATTTAAGCCTTGAGTGTTTGACTCACCACGTGTAGTAGCGTATCTGCAAAGGATCCTGACATACCATTTTACATTTTTAGAGTTGTAAAGCTACAGTGTATGATGATGCAATCTTTGTCAGAAGACGTACGGGGATTCTCAACGGAAAGAATTCAGACGACAAATAGAAGAATTGAATGGTAGTTCCTTCAACAGCTCTATTCTTATTCCTCTCTATATATTAAATACGAGGATTCGTAAATCTAAATATAAGTCCGACTCAACTTCGATAATAAAGGGGTAAGTCAGCATTTGTTATCTAGTAGAATGAATAAATGTTTATGAATTAATTTATGTTATGGGTTGAACATAAGATAATTAATTCATTTTAGTCTCATTTTATTCCCTATATTTGATCTCTCGGTGACCCATCAAGGCTTATTATGTTATGATTAAAGTATTATTTGTTTAATACATCTCCTAGTCTAGATAGATGTTATTAGATATCAACAGATAATTATTCTAGAAATGAATTATCTTCAGGGAATAAGATAATTATAATATTTATTAGATGTGTCAGAGTCCTATCACAATAAGCTTATAGAGAGAACACTATATATACATGGTAGGAGAAAATCAGATCATTTCATTCCTCAGAGGTGATTTTTGAAAATCACCAAATACTCATAGGGGGCGAAAATTTACTCAGATATCCGGGGTACAGTCCAGAAGATCAAAGTTGGAGTCAGCAGTTGATCATATTTGATAGAAATTCGCAGGTAAACACGATAAAACTCATATGTGATATATAATTAATTATATAAGAGCATGCTAGGAATATAATCAATATATGATGAATTAAACATCAAAGAATTGATCATCGGAAGCACAGATAAATTTAGATTTCCCATCATATATCTTTACAGAAATATAAAAAAGCTAGCAATTACGTATGTTTGTTGGTCTAATAGTATAATAATTAATATTTGATGTCAAAGGTTTTAAACTCGAATCCACCGTGACATGAACTTTAAATTTTATGTATTAATTGATAAAAAAAAAGGTTAACGGTTTAGATAAATCTAAAAGGAATATCAAAATAGTTCAATTAGAAAAACTAAAAATATTGTAACAAATTTAACGACTTATTTGCGGAAAATTGTAGTGCAACAATTTATAACTAATTACATATCAATGTATGATTTTTGAACTTTGGAAGTAATAATAAATGTCAAAAGAATCTGAATTTTTTGCAAACAAATTTTCTATAGATGATATATATTCTGAAGGCGTTAATTTACAATAAATAGTGTTGATAGTTTTTAGTAGGTATTGGATTATTTCTTTTTTAATTTTAGAAAGAAAAAAACTACAATAACTTTGAAAACATTATAATCACTTAGGAGATCTAGTCCAAGTGGCAAGGCTAAGAACACTAAAAATTTCTTCGTGGTGTACATATGCTCTTGTTTAGTGTGATGAATATTTTATTGTTTGCGAATATAGATCGTGTAGAACATGGTTAATATAATATCTTTCACCAAAATTTGGAATGAAAATATATACTATTAAATGTTTGAGCTTCTCTTTAATTTAAATGTTATCATATGCAATATATGTGTTATATATATAATGAATAAATACTCAACAAGATTAATCGAAAAGTATATATTAGTATCCAGTAATCCTTTCCAGAATAGTTGATCAATTATGTGTTATTTTGTTTTATCTTGAATATTGTTTTCTTGTTCTTTGATTTTTTTTCTTATTTTTCATTCCACTCACGTGAAGACATCCAACTTGGTTGCATCCATCTTGAAAAGATTCAAGTGGGCTCTAATTAGCATGTAAGAGTTTAAGGATTGGACGAGGTAACAAATGAATAGAAGTGACCAAAAATATTCGTATTCATTCTCAATCCAAATGGTGGTCCTTTTTTTTTAGTAGTTGGAGAAACCAAAAAATGTGCGTATTTTCAACTCCTGTAGTAGGCACACTTTTCGTGCCTTAGCAACGTGTTTTTGAAGCTCTACGATCTTATATTTGTGGATCGCCTTTCAATAGCTTTGATACTATTATGTGACACATCGGACCTAATTACAATATGATGATTCAAAAATACTACATCTCCAACTTGGGTTTGGGCGAGCTAAGCCCCTACAATCGAAAAATATATGAATTCATATAGTAGTCATCATAATTTTTTTATAACAACCACATTTGTGATACCACTTGTTACACATCGAATTTATGAAGATTGGGGCTAATTATAATATGACATGTCAAAAGAATACATCAACAATCAAGACTTAGATTCCAAAAAATTCTTATGAATACATATAGAAGTCGTCATAAGTTTTTTACAATAACCATCCTCGTAAAATTAAAAAATAGTGGAGTCAACATTTTTTTTCCAAGTTATACCACTATCCACAACTACTCAAAGCGCACCCTTGTATGGAAAGTTCATTGACCCCACTAATAAATATTAATGGTGGGAAGGAGCTTTCAATTTAGGCGCTTATAGTTGTAAATGATGAAAGCGTATGTATTCTCTGGCAAGACGAGACGAATCAATATATATTTCTTGGATAAGTTTTACAAGCACTACTTAACCTTTGCATGCAAAAAAAAATGTTATATTTGTTTTTGTGTTGTTTTCGAGCAATGTCGGAGACTCAACAATGACATTTATTTTTGTGTTTCAAAATTTGATTTAATTGTATTTCTGCCCAAGATGTGTATGCCGATGGTAGTAGTTTAAATGTATAACTAGAATTGGGGAAACATGAATGGGTTTTATACTGTGAGAAATCTGTAAATTTGGAGGTATGAGGGGTGGGTGATTGTGGAGATTCTAGAGGTGGCGGCGGCCGTAGTTGAGAGCGAGAGAGAGAGTTGTTTCCACTGAAATAGTAATAATAATTATTATTAGAATTATACAACTTTATTTTATTATAACAAGTTGTCGACCAATCTGATTTTATTTTGAATATTGATGGGATAACCGCTAATAAATTTCCATGATCCACGTAGCAGAAGAAGAGCAAACTTTGCGGAAACCTTGAAAGCCAGCTTGTTTTGCCAAGCTGCGAAATTCCTTTTCTGTCCTCTCCTTGGCTCCTGGGTTATAGGCCAACATTATCACGTTCGATACCTCTTCCGCTTCCGCACCAATCTTCGGGATCTCTAAAAGGACACGTTCCACAATTACCACTTTTCCATTTTGTGGCAGAGCTGCTTTGCAGTTTCTCAATATTCTCACGCACTCCGCATCGCCCCAATCATGTAGAACCCTCTGCATTAATTGTTTTTTATTTGGATAAATATAATTCAGATTTTCTTCTTAATTAAATAGTTCATTTTGTAATACCTTCATGAAAATTGCATCTCCTTTGGGCACATTAACAAACATATCTCCTCCCACGTGCGTTATACCTGCATCAGCGTACAAGGTATATACTACAGGATTTCAATGTCTGTAATACTGAAAATATAAGAGAGTGTATCTATTAAGAGAGAGAGGGACCTGGGTAAGATGGAGCTTGGCGAATGACATGTGGCAAATCAAAATTAATTCCTTTAATGGATGGATTGTTGGCAATAATGATGCTGAGCGCTGCTCCAGTTCCGCCGCCAACATCAACCACAGTTTCAATGCCCTCAAAATTTTTATACATCTCAATAATATTCTTGGTAAGAAAAGTGGATTCAGACATAGTCTTGTTCAAGATGTTGCTTATTTTAGGATCCTTAGCTGCATATTCGAATACTCCCATTCCATGTGCTCTATTAAAAGGGGTGCCTCCCTCCAGAATTGCATCTTTCAGGTGGTACCTAATTATGAAAATTTAATCATTCTTATGAATTTCGCAAACGACATGTAGTATTAACTAGAACTAACATTTGAAATTTGTACGAGATTTCAAGGTGCATTTATCTCAATGAAATGGAAGGTTGAAACGTGGAGTGTATATATAGTAGAATGACCTACCAGCTATCTATGAGCACCTTGTCTTGGGTCATCAATGTAATGGCGCAGCATGACCCGCCTTCTTCGTTCTCGGTGAAGAACTTTCCCACCGGAGACAGACAGTAGCGCCGCTCATCGCCGCCGTCGTGCAAGCTGCAGCTGAGGATGGAGTTGGCGGCGAGGAGTCGGAGGATTCTATCTAGCATGGCGGCGGCTCCTGGGTTGCTCGTCGGAAGCTCAGCTGCAAGTTCTGCAGCAGAAATACTTTCAGCATTCTTGATGAGCTGGAAAAGATCGAGCTCCACGGCCGTTTTCAGCACCATCGGAAGCACGGCGCCGCGGCCGTATTTTATGGCTATCTTGCGCGCCTCTTCTTCCTCCCTCGACATTTCTTTGCCTTCTGTGTGGGTGTATGTTTCTTTGATTCGGGTTATGGAGCTTAAATAAGGGGATTTCAACTTCATATTTCACATTAATTAATTAATCTTCTAGATTTTCCATTTTTTTTATTCTTCACTAGTATTCTTAAATACGATGTACCAAACCAGACAAGTGACATATAATTTTTTTGCACGGGGTCCAATTAACAATACTAAAAAAAACGAAAATCAAATGTATGTCTATATTTATTTATTGAAAACTATTTACGATAGTTTTTATAAACTGGGTTAAGTTAGAAATATTTTAGCTATCAAAAAGCACTAATTTAATTGGTTATCTCGAAATATTTCATTAATTTATATATTTTACAATGTGCACGTAATAGTTTCACTATGAAACTTATAAATTTATTTTCTCACATGTATATATGTACTAATAAATTATGCCGAGCCATAATCTATTTAAGTCTAAAATCACGATTATTGGCTTCATTGAAATGTTTAAAAAGTTGGATCTATCTAATTTGCAATAAGATCTAACAGTTGGGATTTAAACATCAATTATCTATTTTTTTTCTTGATGTGAATATAATAAATAGCCTATTTTTCTCGTGAAGCAGTGACGGAGCCATGAATATTAATTTATTTACAAATTATTATACAACAACGAATAATTACTTTAAATATTAAAATATTCAACATAATAAGTAATGTTTAAAGTCGCATATAAAAATAAAATCAGAATCCGTACAAAACTGGTGTGTTATAATTATGGAGGAGCCATTCAGCCTATTTAGCTACTCGTCGTTGAGCCCGTCATTATTGAAGTAGAGGGCTCAAACGCATTTGAAGCAAAAAAAGTACAAAAAGAAGGGTGATATCTATATATATAGAGCCACCAAAATTAAGTATCTAATGAATAGTAATTTCATGTGGTCTAGCACTAGTTCTATTACGGCAATAAACTGGTCTTCCATCAAGTAATAACAGGCCCATTTTTCCCAATAATGTATTATTTCATCTTTTTCATTATTAGATGCAATTAACTTTTAATCAAATACATTATTTCGAGAGAGATACTATGAAGGCGCTGAGAAGCAGTGATGTTATGTAATCAAATACGTTAACTTGTAAATTGATTAAAAAGATGAAATAATGGAGAAAATGAGGGGGCAAAAATGGACCCTTTATCATTTTAAGGGCTAGATGAAGTTATTAATAAATTTAAATTGGCGGCTATAGATATAAAATACTACACCTTTTAATATTAGCATTAATTTTAGAATGAGGTGTTATGGTCGAAAAAAATTGAGCATTTTATAAGATCACCAAAAACAAAATTGCTCATGCAAACAGCCCAGCCTATCTATAATCCAGTCCTAGTCCCTTAGGTGTTTTTATCAAGAGAATAAATTAAGTAAAAATAGATATATTATTTATTCAATATTCGACACTAATTATGAAGAATCTAATTAAGCTTGGCTCTATTGAAATCTCGACTTGGATCAGGCAGAAAATATTTAATTGATGTATTGAATGTTACAACAAGAAACTACTCAGACTAGAGTTTGACTAAGAATCTATATACATTTATAAATAGCGCTATATATAACTTAAAATGGGTTTATGTTGTCAAAAGGTTATAAATTAGAACCTCTCTACTATTTTATCACGAGCATGTAAATACGATTTTTTAAATATAATTTATCATCTTGATGGTTGCAAGATACTGGTGACAAAATAGAACCTTCTTAGAGATTAAAGAATATGTCTCAAATGACATACAATAAAGAATAATAAGATGTCTCTTCTAAAAATGCCCGCCTGATGCCGATAAGATGGAGCATGGGAGCGGATGGATGGTCGAAATAGCGATGTTGAGAACTACCACCAACATTAATCAACATCAATCAAAGTTTGAGTGCCCTCAAACCTTATATATATATATATATATATATATATATATATATATATATATATATATATAGGGAGGTTAACGTGAGAACCATTTTATTGTGAGCGTGAGAACCAAAAGCGATGAATTCATTTGTGAAAGTTGATGAATCATTGAGAAAATTATCGAATCCAAAAATAGAATTTTAAGCCTCATGGGATTGAACCGGGTGAAAAATTACAATTTACGAATTCATTAACTTTCTCAACGGATTCATCAACTTTCATAACGAATTCATTTGGTTCTTAGTTTTAGGATAAGAATGGTTCTTATTTGAACCAAACTCTATATATATATATATAGTTTTCTTGAAAATGAGAGTAGTTCTAAATATGAGTGGCAAAATAGATCATTCGTTTAAAAAAGAATTAGAATGAAATAAGTTTTGATAGATCCTAAAACCTTAACTGAAAATATATATATAAATATATATATTTCTGATGATAAGTCAACTAATGTAATTTCTGTTAGTCAGTTTTTCTTATTGAAGTTGTACTTAGCTTGACAACTCTTTTGTCTGAAGAGGATTTGAAACTGAAGTCGTCCAATCATAAATCAACTCAGACAAAGAGTCAGTTAACTTGTCAGATGACATATGCCTCAACACAACGATTAAGTTAACAAAGTCGGAAGCAACAAACATCGAGCTTAAAGCGACATCAGCTGAGAGCAACAAACAATAGCCTAATGATGAAAGATCAGCCGACATAAAGACTAAGTATACTGAAAGGATTCAGTAAACCTGATTGTCAAGTAACCTGATGATCAAATAACTTCAGACAGCCTTATCTAGGCAGATACATGAAGTTTCATAGAAGCTGTAAAACTCAGTGGAAAGCTCATCCGCATCTAGAGTCAGTCACAACCTTGTCGCAAATCAGATTACCTGAAGATAAAGTCAGAATAAGTCAACGGGAGTCAACGAGATCAAATATGGACTTAGCTGAAGACTGAAGATCGAAGAATGGAGCTAATGAATAAGAGTCATATATTTATCAGATTGAATTTGAATTTCAAACAAACTTTTTCCAACGGCTAGTTTGAACTCATTTTCGTCTATAAATATGAAACTTCCTCACTTAGAATAGAGAGATAGAAGAATACCTATATGGTACTGGAAAGAAAGAGTAACACATTTGTGCTCCTTACCATAGACAGCTCTATAAGTTGGATATTTGAAGAAAGAAGACGCAACTTCAACTCCGTCTCTCATTCCAGCTCGGAGAGACTAGGACATAACTCAGTTCTTCATTGTTAAGGTTCTCACTATTTCGTCTATGGTGAAACTGTAATACCCCAGAAATTTAAAACCTTGAATTATTAATTTATTTAGCTAAATCGGGTTTTGATATTAGGCGATTATTAAAATTTATAATCGTCGGCGTTCGATTTTATTTTGAGCGAGAAAATTTAAGCGAATCTGATTCTGAATCGAACGGATGTTTTGCCTTTGGATAAATTGTCACATCACAACACATCATTTCAAATCTATAAAATCTTCAACTTTACCCAATACACTCATCACTCTTTTCAAACCTCATCATTACATTCAAGGTATTCTATTTAATCTCATCCTTTTATTCTCATGGTTAATTGAGCAAATATCATTCATCAAAATCTGACCATATTTCCATTACGCACAACTCGAGCAAGGAGAACCAAGGTAAAATTTTCTCTCAAAATTCTCATTCAAATCTGAATTTCAGAACTATCTCTTGTGTTTCTTAAATCAAGAATCTTTCATATACAATTAAACGAACTAGATACATGAGGAAAATTAAACAAAGAGCTTAAGAACGGTAATAATATAGTTGAACCCAAGCCGTGATGCTTGGTAAGACATTTCATCGGACGGACGGCGACGTCCCGGAAGCGGAAAAGCGTGGCGACTTCCGGAACACGGTAAGTCGGCGACACGAAGACACAAACGAGTTAGAGAAGTTAGTGTATATATCTATGTATGTATTCGTGTGTATACATTATGCGAGAACAAAGAGAGAATAGGGAAAAGTAGTTTGTGAGTAGTGGTGGCGGCGCGGTGGGTCATGACGGTGACTTTCCACGGAGGTGGCGGCAGACAGTGCGTGAGGGTGTGTCGCAGAGAGTGAGAAGAGGCGAGAGAGAGAGATAGATCTAGGTGTGAGATGCATGCATGGGACGAGATGAGAGAAATGCGGACAAGGGTTAACAAGGTGACCATGGGTGCCGGCCGTGAGTCTCATGGGAGGCAGAGGGGGCGGCGAGAGAAAGAAAGATGGTTTGAAGTTGGCCTTAGCGAGGAAGAAAGGAGAAGGCCGAGGCTGCATTCACGACCGGTGCAGTCGCGGGGCGTGAAGCCTGTGACCGGCAACATGGCCGGAGGCGAGGCGCCCGACCCAGCGTGCGTGTGGGAGTGTTGTGTGAGTCAGAGAGAGAACGGCGAGGAGAGGAGAGGACAAGTGATTTGTCGGCCACGAAAGTCGTCGGGGGGAGAGGAGGCGGCGGTGTGTTCGAGAGGTGTGCGTGTGTGTGTGTTCCGGTGGCGGGGAGGGAGAAGAAGAGGAGAGAGTATCAAATAGGGGCTAGGTAGAGAAAATTAGGTTAATTAGTTTTAACTTAATTAATGTTGGGCCTTTATTTTATTGGTAGAGATTAAATGGGTATTGGGCGATTTTAATAAGTTTGGGTTAAAACTTAATTATTCATTGGGCTAAATAAATGGGCTCTCAAATTAATTTATGTGGGCCAATTTTAAATTCTTGTTGGGTCAAGGATAATAATTTAATATGGGCTATACTTAAATTTAAGGTGGACTTAGATTTATTCTAATGTTGGGCCTAGATTAAATGAAGGATTGACTCTTGAATTAAAGAGTAATCTAAAGATCAATTAATTATAGTGAGTTAATTAAACTCATGAGATTGAATAAAGTCTATATATATATTTTAATAACATAATTAATTAATTATGTTAAGGAATAATTGAGAATTATTCTTTAAGTGATTTATGTATGTAATGAGATGAACTTTATGTAAGGAATGATTGGAATAAAATCTAATTAGTGGATTTTAAGATAAATCAAATTAATTTGATTTATTAATCAAATATTATTGGATTTTATTTAATCCATTTAATTAAGATTAATTATGGTTTAATTAATTAAATCATAGATTTAATTAATGAGTTGATTATGTCAGTAGATACTTAAGAAATATTATTTCTAAGTAACTCGAGTTTATAGAATGATTATTTGAAGGCGATTGAAGTAAGAGAAATTCTTATTAATCGTGTAGTATCGATATTATTTTCTTTAATAGAAAATATGGGACGTGTGAGTGAGAACATGACGAAGAAATATTGATATTATGGATGGGTTTTGAAACTTCGGAATTTGTCGATCTGCGTTAACAAGCGATTTAAGATTAGTTATGAACTTAGGATTCATAAATTATCACGAAGCGACATGGAGAAACATTGATGGAAGGAAAGAATGCAGCAGCGAAGTGTTGCTATCGTCATAATGAGACAAACCTAATAGGCGAAGTATAGATTGTTAACTAAGTCGTATCGATAACGAAAATCATGAAACTCTAAGATTTAAAAGATAATGAGTTCGTTAAATCTTAACGATGCTTCAAAAAATGAATGATGTATTGAATTATATTTCTTACATTGACAAGATCCGGTGGGCGTAAATAAAAACGACAAAGGATCACTATCATGTATGTCGAGAAGGTCGATTCTTGAGGTGGGCTTTTCTTTTCGATCCTCGAGGATAAAATGATTTATTTATGATGCTTTATGCAAAATGAAAAGTATTTATTTATGATGCTTTCTCTTTTGAGAAATGATGAGAAAATGATGTTCATGAAATTACATCCAAAATATTTATGTTTTTATGTATGTATCCTATCAATGTGTTGGTTAAATCAAGAATGAATGAAAGAAAAGTTGTTGGGTCGCTCCCAATTCATGAAAAATCGAATTCGGATCACGTGCTTTATAGCACGGATTAACGTGTACCTCAAGTTGAATGTGTCTTTGTAAGTACAATTCACGGCCGATCCAAATGACGTGGGGAGGCCTCCTTCTACGGCGTTCGAGATCGAGATGATGTTATATGAGGAATGAAAAGATATGGATCATACATACTGAAAAAATGTCGGCGGAAGATTTATGAAAATGATGAAAATGTTTAATAAGCACAAGGCCCTTTTAAGTAAAACCCTCGTGTCTTATCATGAAGGCGATGTAATTTAAAGTATAAAATGTTTTTGGCATGAGTCAGGTGCATTCATGTACTCGACCGCATATTGTTTTAAATGTGCAAATTGGTGATGATGGAATGGAGTGGAGTTGAGCGAGATTTCTTTTGGTCGATGAAAATGGAACATTTTTGTTCACCTTGAGAATGCGTCTTCATATGCATATCTCACATGTTTATTCCATTGCGAACTCTTTTGAATTCTAGTTACATGTCGAACTCATGAATACCTAGTAGTGATTTCATAATCAACTACTGTATGGTCAGATTTTCTGAATTGACCTTCGTATCACTTATGCTTCCGCAATTATTCATGTTTCTCTTATCAGTGGTATGGTTAGAAACCAAATACTAAATTCCCATCTCTTTAATCAAAACCTCAGTCGCGGTCCGACAAGGCAGTCTTTCGGGATTAGCGGAGTCGGGCTGTTATAGAAACCGCATAGGTCTAGTCTTTCTTTCTATCTAGGTTGTTCTTACATTGTAATATATTTAATGGAGTTTAAATAAGTGTTTTTATCTTTAGATTTGTACTTAAATGTAAATGCACACTTGAGTAGTTGGAAATGTAGCCTTATTACCCATTTAAAGAGAGGGCAGAGGTTTAAGGTAAAACTGTAAGTGGCAGCAAGGTGTAGCGGCTGAAAGTAATAATGTCGAGTGGTCCTAAGGAGAAACTGGGTGTAAACGAGAAGGAGAGAGGTCCTTGATCGGATAATTGGTAAGCACAATTAAAAAGATAACCCATTTCAATTTGATTTCTTGGGAAAGAAGACAGAATAGGTCGTGAGATATCATTTCCATAAGTATCGAAACAACTAAGACTAGAGGATACGTTTTGATGAAACCCTAACTGTCATTTGACTATCATATAAATACGACCCAATTAGGTTAAATGACCTATCGAATCATTCACACTCATTAGTACTCTCCACTTTACTCTAAATTCTTTAGGATTTTTTTCATCACCTAATCTTCCAAGATGATTGGGCACCCATTTTCGGTGATTCTTTGCTCAGTGCTGCTACCGACCAGATCTACCCGATTGACTGGCTAATCCAGCCATTATTCATCTTATTTGGCCATCATTCGTATATTCATAATCTTATTTTAATTACATTTTTTTGAATATTTCAAATTAATCACTGACTTGAGCGTTGGGGGCCTTCAACCTAAATCCTGATCACTAGTGCTTCTAGGAGGGCTAGCTCTAACTTGTTATTTTCTAGTGCCCATCGAATCGGACTAACTTGACGTCCCCTTCTGTAATTATTGGATCCATCCTCAACATAGTATCCTATACATTTTCTAGAATTATTTGAGCTTTTAACAAATGTAATTATTTAGACTCTAACTTTTTAGTCGATTTTTTTTCTTCATCAAGATATAATTGGTAATGTTTCATTTCTACTATAATTTGAAGATGATATTCTTTTTTTTTAATTCATTATTTTTTTCATTGAACTTTCATTGTTTAGAATTTAACGAAGTTCGGCTGAGGGGTGAGCAAAAATCGAGCCTGACCGAACCAAAATGGCGGTTTAGTTCGGTTTGAGCAATAATCGGTTCGGTTCGGTTTTAAATTTTCAAAACGAAATTAATTGATTCGGGTTCGGTTTGGTTAAAAATTCGGTTTTAAACCGAACCTTGAATAATTATTATTATATTTTTATTTTTATATATATTATATATATATGTGTTATTTATATTATTAATATTTAAATTGGTTAATATTATATATATTTATATATATAATTATATTTATATATTATATTATATATATTATAATATTTATATTAATTTTAATTTTAATTGGTTAAAACCGAACGAACGAACAAACCAAACCGAATATTTCGGTTCGGTTTGATTCGATTTTATCTGATAATTCGGTTCGGTTCGGTTTGGATTTTTTAAAAAATTCGGTTTTTCGGTTTTTCGGGTTCGGTTCGGTTTTGAACCGAACCGCCCGAATACTCACCCCTAGTTCGGCCTTAAGTGTACTGCTTGTGTACTCTTAGGTCCCCTATAGGTTTTTGTTATTCTTATCACTACCTTTATTTGTCAAGATATAATCAAATAAAATATTGATCACATGTATCTTATTTTTTAAAAAGTTCTCATTCATGATATATTTTGATAGACCATGTATTCTTTGCAAAGTGGATGTGTTTGGTCCATATTATAGAGCCTGATGATTATACTGGTTTTCACATGAGGAGGCATGCTCTATTTGTTCCACCTCAACTTGATAAAGATCTTGTCATCAATATATAAGGGGGATAACTCTCTCTTCTTACTATCTACTTATAAAGTCTTTTAGCGAGATGATGGGCAAATATATTTAGAGGGTGTTTGGTGAGCTTATAAACTCTTTAAACGACATAAAATTTTTAGGAGCTTATAAGTTGTTGAAAGTGTTTGGCAAAATAAGCTCTAAAATTTGTCACATCCCTCAATCTAAGTAGGATTTAGAAGGATTGTAACTCTAAACAGTATAATTAAGCGAAATTCTCCTAACAAAAGCCGTAATTCATATGACAAGCATGTTCTTGGACTTTAGTACATAACTTAAGTTCTTGCGGTGGAAAACATGTGATATGTACATATGACGATGTCTATCAAGGTATAAACTTTTCGTGACAATATTCCTATTGCTCAACACCTCCATCCATCATCGCTCAACCCGCACATTTAAAACAAACATGCGGGCTGAGTACAAGAAATGCACTCGGTGAACTCATGCCAAAATATTTGATAATTAAATTACATCGCCAATATCATGGTAAGACACGGGGTTTTAGTTGAAATGTCTTGTGCTTACTAAAACATTTTCGATTCGTAAAAGTCGCCGCAGCGAGCATTTTACGGGTGTGTATGATCCGTATCCCATAGTCACAATTCATAACAATATCAAAGATCAAGCGTCGAGAGGAGGCCTCCTTCTACGATCTTAGTGATCGACCGTAATCCCATCACACTGACAAATACTCAAATGTATATGTTAACATATCATATAGTTCCAACCTTCACGCCAATCCTAGCCGGCATTAAACTTCCCAGACAGACCCGATATTAATAAAAGGTTGGGCGCGACATAACTTTGTCATAATATAGTTCCAACCATCGCCACACTCTACCCGCATAACAGATAGGATCCGTACACAAAAGAATATTTTGGCGGGTAATGTAATAAACATTTATCAACAGTTGCAAAATAACATTTGTAAAAGAATTCATTTGGAAGAAACGAGTAAAGTCACATTTTGTTTGAAGAGTAAGCCCTTTGGTGCAGAGATTGTCTAACCGATTTCTTGGATTGAGTCCTGAAACCCCTTTATCTATTCACAGCTTTGAGGTTTTGGGTTGAAACATCCATCCGGTCTTAGAACCCATATTTCTACTTGAGTGTATATCATGGCATGATATACAATCAATTGATCATGTAGTAGCACCTAGTCAAATATTTCACGTTAAGACGTCTTGGTAAAAATATCATATTGTTGTTTTATCCTAAATTGTGTATCTTATTAATGCTTTAATGTACCTTGCGACATATCATAATGAATGCATCAATTAATAGCATGTTAGTCATATAAGGCATATTTCACATAGGGAGTTTCACACTTAGTCAAATTTCAGTGTTTAATTTTCAAAGAAAGCGACTTAAAACAACCCAAGTGTCATACTTTGACGATTTATAACTCTCGATTCAAAATCACGTATGACCGCACAAAGACACATTCTGAAACCTCTAAACATGTACTGTAAGTTCTAAGAAGGAAGTCGACCCAAAAGAGTCGTGGTTACGGAGATATAGGGTCTCAAAGTGGGCGATTGAACTCGACTTCTATACTTAGAATATTTTTCGAATTTCCGGTTTAGAGTGTCATACTTTGACGATTCATAACTCTTGATTAAAAATACGTATGACCGTACAAAGACACATTTTGGAAACCTCTAAATATGTACTATAAGTTCTAAGAAGGAAGTCGACCAAAAGAGTCGTTGTTCGGAGATATAGGGTCTCAAAGTGGACAACTCGAATGACTTCTTCTATACTTTGACGAGGGATTTTATGGGCTCGTAACGTTTGACTCACAATACCAAAATGACTGCAGTATACCATTTTCGACACCTTGTAACCAGGACTACATGTTTCATGAAGAAATCTTGGAAGATATCGATGCATCGAGAAATCGTAAGTTCAAAGTCGCTAGTTGGAATGGACAATTTTCAAGTAGGTGAATTTGGGTCGATGAAAGGTATACCTATAAAACTTGGTTTGAGATCAAACTTTCCAGATCACAACTAGACATGGTAAGGAACATTTCTTATGAAGAAACCAAAGTCAAAGTCGGGCTACAAGCGGCTTGAACATCTCACGTAAAAGTCGTATACGAACAGGTTGATTAACATAGAAATTTACTAAGGCGGTTTGTTCGTAAAAGCTTCATCAGAATCGTCAATTTTAAAAATTCACAGTGAGTTCATTATAAGGAATCTGTGAATGCAACCAATCATATTGAAAATCCACTTAAGTCTAGTTTAATCCAGAAAAGCCTAACTCAATGATTCAAAATAGATTGGGAGATAAAATATTTTAGCACAAGCTATCACTCCCGTGACAGTTTTGTGCGCTTAGCTTGTAAAATCTGGAATAAATAGTAAATATTTTTAGAAAATTCTGAAAATTTACATAAATCTTCTAGACATGCTAAGTTATGTTTATGACAATTTTTAGAGTTTTACCATTAGCCAAAACGAAAGCCACGGACCGTGGGTGATGAACACCGAAATTTTACAGATTTGTGGAGTGTTTTTGAAAAATAGAATTAAAATAGCAAATCAAGTTGGATTGACTTAACATTTTACAGAGACGTAATAGACATGTTGAATTTCAACATAGTAAAATTTCACATTCATCTGACCACTGTAACTTAGTCAAATAATTTTATTAAGTTCTTGTTTTAATAACATACTTCAAGTTTTCAATTTTAAGCTTATTCTTCTTGTATGCATTTCATATAACCACAAAATGGTGAATCTATCACCCCAAATCACCACCAAGATCATCAATCTAAGCATGCAAGTATGATTTAGTCATGTCCAAGAGTCATAGGAGGTAGTTATACCTCAGCCACAATTTGAAGATGAATCACGAGAGATGGAGCTTGAGCTCTCTTCCATGGTGGAAATGGTGTAGGAGAAGAAGAGAGGAGGAGAGGAGGAGGGCGTCTGAAAATTTTGGGAGAGAGGGAGAAATGGCTGATCCAAAGGGAAGAGAGGTATGGGGTGGTGTTGGGTGACAGTGTCTCTACATACACATGCATGTCTACACTTGTCACTACCCTCCCATGCACCTCTACACTTGTCACTACCTCCCATGCACCTCTACACTTGTCACGCACTCTCTCTATACACTCATATGCACGTTTTTATATATATCTATGTATATATATGATTTTAATTGATTAGTTAGGCTATTTAATTAATCGATGTCACTTAGATACATGTAATAGAAAATCAACAAGCTAAACTTGTATACATAAGTGTATAGTTTTAATTATTACATTATGCCAATGGGTCAAATTTTATTTTCCATGCCAAACATTGATATATGTTATAACATATAGTTTAGATGATAATTAATATCATAGGATAAATTAGCGGCATCAAATTATGCGATAAAACCCTAAAATTCGAAACTAGGGTTTTCGAAATTGAGGAATTTGATCAAATAATTCCTTAATGATCTAGCATTGATTTAATGCTAAATAATACTGTAATTATATGTAATAATCATAGGAAATTAATTACTATAATTCCTTGATCATTAAACTCACTTTCCATTTCGTCTTTAAACGTTAACGTTTGAAACGTTGCAAAACGTTAATTATCGACTCATCTCGAAATGATCGTAATAAAGTTTCAATCAATTTATTAATTTATTCCATTAATAATGGAATTTAATTCTAAGCTTAATTGCTTAGAAAATTTCATGAAATTTTAACTATCGATCTGTGATCGACGTTAAAATAATAATGTCGTCTGCTTTATAAACTTCTATTTCTAGATTCACAATTCTCGGTGAATGTTAAAATATGAATTCATTCCTTCGTAAATAATCGAAATCATTATTCGATATCCTCTTGTTTGAATCATCTTAGCGAATTTCTAATTTACGGGTTTTAAATACCGTAATTAGGCGTCTAATTTGCATGGATATTACATCCTACCACTTAAAAGAAATTTCGTCCGAAATTTGCATACCTCATAAAGTATGAGTATCTTAACGTCATAACATCATACTTTCCACGTGTTTTCTTTTGTCCATGGTCCCCATTGGGTTTTCATTAGAGACCCAAATGGATTCTCTAATCGTTGAATCGCACGATCAAATTAGTCGTAGATTTTCATCATAACATATCGGAGTCAAAGGTCACGTCATCATGTTGGTTTCGTGAATTGGGTCATTTCGTATTTCAAAGCGTGACACGTGGAAAATATTTCGTACTTTCCCAATTTGGTGGAAGTCTTAGCTATAAACTACTAGGCCTATCATTATTAGGATCTTGAAGGTTACATAAAATGTGATCTCGGCGTTCTTGTATCGATTTTGTAATTTCTCTAGATGGAGAAATCTTAAGAAACTTAAATTCGCATTTAAAATGCATTTCAAATTTATGCGTGTCGGTAAAAGACTTTTATGCGTCCTTAGCTTTTCTTATTCTTTGCCTTATTGGGTAGATATCTCGATCGTGTCGCCACGACATCGGGACTTTATACCTTTCTCACCTACTTTGTTACAATAAAGTGGTGGTCGATACTTCTTCGCAATATGCCTCATAAAATTATATTGATCGTTATTTGACGACTACGATCGTACATAAACTCACCAAGTGGTGCAATCGTTCCCACTTACACTTTGATCTAACATTAATGTTCTATCGTATGCTTAAGCGTTTGGGTTGTCCTTCCCGATTGTCTATCATGCGTGGTGGACATCTATGTTAAGGCTCAATCTCGTGTCAAACTCCTTTTGAGTTAGTTCAAAATCTAGGGTACTCTTGAAGTCTCTATCTCGAAGCGATAGGTTTGGTACTCCCTGAAAATATACAATTTCCTTTTTATGCGAGCTAACTTTTGGGTCTACGAGTCATCCGAATAGCGAGAGACAAAACATAATTGGTGAGTCGATCCACTACTACTCATATAGTAGTGCGACTTCTTTACGCTTTGGCGAACTCGTCATAAGATTCATTGCTACATCATTCCATTTTCATTCGTGTAGCTCTAAAGATTATAACCTCTTATAAGGCCTTTGATACAATGCCTTCACTTGTTGGTAGCAGACACGGCTCGACAATCATGGTTACGTCTCGATTCATTCCTTACTATCTAACATTTCTCGTAAATCATAACATATCTTAAAGTTGCTAGTTGGGCGGTATGAGAAGGTCATGAACTTCATTCTTGGTTTCATCTCTAAGCTTATCATTGCTTGGAGCTATATATATATAATCCTTCCTTAGACGATATAACATTGTCCAGTATTCCTTAAAATTCTTGACCTTTCCTTCCTTATCTTAATTTGTATTCTATTCCCATCTTCATTCTCTTTTTAGTCATATGTCACCTTGGGTGTGAGAGTACAACTTCGTTAAACCTTGAATGCCCGACTATTTACATTCTCATTTTCTTAAACTTTCCAATAAGTTTTCCTTTTACATTGGGACATCTATGATTTAAGTGAATTTTATAACTCGTATTAGATTCTACATTTACCATCCTCGGTGATCATTTATCACACTTATAATCTTTTACTAATTCGAGCCATCTTTCTCATTCTCAGATCCACATTTCTTTGCTCGAAGAATAAATTCAAACTTCGAAGTTGAGAAGGGTTCTTAACTTATTGTCATAGGGTGAAGTCTTGTGACTTTGGTATTTATACTCTCTGTTACTATTGCAGTCGTGAGTTGGGAAATTCTATTCATGTGGCCTAAGTCATTGTGATCATAAGCTATTATCTTTCTCATATTAATACATAGCCTCTTTTATTACTCCACGTAATTGCATTCCTTTTTGGGTAGCTATGTTATTGGTCTTGCTACTTTAGAGAGTTCTCAATAGCTCTTTTGATAGTAGTCCATTTATCTAAGAAATTCTGGTCTCATTTTAGGTCATCGACGACTTTCATTCTTAATTGCTTTACCCTTTGTCGGGTCCACATTGATTTCTTCTAAGGATACTATATGCACGAGGAATATTTCTCCTTTACTTGAAATACACAATCATGTGCTTGCAAAATCGCCAAATCTTAAAAGTCGTAAGACGGTCCTTCATATTCTTTATGTTCTTCTTCGTCCTTTGAATAGGTAAGAACTTTATCTATAAAGATTAAGATAAAATTTTCTAAATGCGTGTGGAACACTCAACTTTTGAGGTTCATGATCAAGGTTGGTGCATTTGTCATCCGAATGGCTTAACTATTATCTCATAGTAGCCATATCTTATTCGAACGATTCGTTTCGTATTTGGATACCATTCTATAAAGGCCATATGATATTTCATCAAAATGCCTCGTGATGACTTTCCATACATTACTTACGGTCGGTCTATTAAGCGGTCGATTACACGGTGTCTAGTTACATTTACACCCAAAATTTTGACACCTCCACAACATATTCATAAAATTTTCCGGACTACGTTTATTTTACATATTATAATCACCGTTTTCATCATGATCCATTATCTACATATAAGTCTTATAGGATCCTCAGGATTCTATGTCTCGAGTGACCTTCGCTTGAGTCGTATCTCCTCGAAACTTGTCTTTCTCTAAGTCGTTTTTGTTTCATACTCCGAGGATTATTCTCTCCGAGAGCCGGGGTCCACCGCCCCGCTTCTTCTTCAATACCGTGTTGGTGTTACTTTTATCGAAAGTATGGGTTTGGGTTGGTAGCGGTAATTCTCCTAATCCGCGAGGCGATAAGATCCTCGTCCTTTTGCCCTTCTCGCCTTCTTGGGTACCATTGACGCAGGGGCGTGGGGTGGCATTTGGAACATTAGGTGCGAACATTCAATCATGCCGTGCGGTGTAACTTGCCGAGGACTATGACAAGTACTTGTAGGTGCCGTTCCATACGTATTATGGATATACACTACTACAAATATCACTTTCTGCATATAGACTACTGCGCTTTTTCGTAAGCGTGATTACATCATCTTCATTTTTTGAAATATGACTACGCTATCTTAAACGTCGTGATGCATATGAAAATTAACTTCTGCTTAAAAGCGTAGTATGTGTTGCGTGTTTTTAAAAAACGTAGTACTATGTGCATAAATTTAAAAAAAATAAAAATAAATTACAACCTCAAGTAGTAACAAATGGAGAAAAATTTAACTCAAAAATTTCTGAATTCCCTCCTTGATAGCAGCATAACCATTTAACCTCAGCTCAAAACCCCCAAAATCGTGACCTCCACCACTCAACAATGGCGCTCACCACCGTCCCCGCGCAAATCCACAAATTCCCCCAGGACACATACATCGACGCCCTCCGGTGGCTGCCCCACCTCTCCACCTTCTCCCGCCACGTCCTCCTCGCCGCCTACGACACCGACACCGACACCCCCTCCCTCCAAACCCTCACTTTCTCCCCATCCGAAACCGCCCCTTCTCTCACCCCCAAGCCTCCGCTCCTGCTCCCTCCAGAATCACCTCTTTGAAAATCTCTCCTTCTTCCTTAAACCCTTCCAGAGCCCTAATTGCCTCCGCCACTTTTTCCGGCTCACTGCTCTTTCACACCGCCGATTTGATTAATGGGTCCTTGGATCTCGAGTTCTCCTTGCCGGAGATGGGGTTTCACTCCGGGGCCGTTTTGGCGATTGATTTGAACGAGAATGGGTCGGAGTTGAAGTCACTGGAGGAGCCAATCTACCTTTTTGGGCAGTTTTTGAAGAAGCCTCTTGAATGCTTGACTCTAGGTGATTGGTCCTTTGCTTATATATTTTACTCTTCTCTCTTAATGAACACAACATGAAAAACCATGATAGAGGATATTTATATTTACTTTTTACTTTTTCTATCTCTTGATTGAAGTAATTTTTTCTGCTTGGGTTGTCTTCTCCTTGTTTTCGGAGGTCTTTACTCAATAATAAAAGTGAAGAAACACTAAGTTATTTTGAAAAAGGCTTTTTGTTTATACGGTACATAAAGTGGTTGTGCTAGACTAGCTGTATAGAAGTAATGATTTTATGCTTTTAATATTCTGCTTTCCATTGAACCATATCTCTTGCTAATCTAGTTGATCTTGTCGATGAATTCCTAAGCTATAAGCTGCAAAAATGTGCATACTTCATTATGTTGATGGGTGCTTTCCATATTCATCTCAGCCTACTATCTGCCCCAAAATGCTGGCGACATTGCTCGGAAGTATATCAAGGATACTGAATTGTTATCTTTTATTGATGCTGAGGTTTGCTTGCACTCAGTTTTACCAAAATCCTAGCCTATTTAGTTATGAATAAACCAAACCTTTTTACTAAAATTAATTAATTTGTGTCAACGGTTTCTTTGTTTTCAGTGTTTCATTGTGAGTACAGTTAATGCTATGGCGGACACCTATGATCAATGCAAGCATGGTAATCTATTTTAATTCTTTCTCCATTTCTATTTTTCATTCATGTTTTGTGTTCTGATTTCTCTCTTTCCGGTAGGTTTTATGTGATAGACATTTTGGTGGAATCAACTATCCAGTCGGAGGAGTTGGAGAAATTGCAAAGTCATTAGCAAAGGGTTTGACTAATCAGGGGAGTGAGATACTCTATAAGGAAAATGCAACCAGCATTATCATAGAAGACGGAAAAGCCGTAAGTTCACCTGCAACTGCCATCAACTTTGTATTTCATGGTGTGTTTCCCTGAGATCATTAAGAAAGAAAAGACAGGGTTCGCTTGTCTCGTTTTATAGGTAGGGGTGAAGCTATCAGATGGAAGGCAATTCTCTGCTAAAACCATAATTTCAAATGCCACTAGATGGGATACCTTTGGTGAGTTAAGAGTGTCAATAGTTTCCGGTGTTAAGAGTGTCAATAGTTTTTGCTGTTTGAGAACCAATATTCTATTGTTTTAATACTTTAAGTACCATAACTAGTCACATATGCCAAAGGGCCTACATTTAATGTCGTATTAGCCACCTTCCACCCTAAGCAAAAGACATGACAGGTTACGAAGGTGTATATTAGTCATATAACTATAGTAGCTTTAACATGGTCGTATCTCTTGTGTCATTCAGATTCCTAACTATGAGATCATGAACAGGTCAACTGAGCAATTCTCAGGCATACCATACGTGATGACATTGCTCAACTGTTTGCTTGCTGCTTGGTAACTTTTATTCCTCCAGAATAAACTCCCCTTTTTAGTAAAAGAGACAAGATATTAATCACGTTGTCGAGATTTAAATTTCTAAACTTACATCAGTTTAGCAACCTGGCTTAATTAATTATCTATGTACATGAATGCCCCTAAACCCCTTAATATCATTTTATATATAAACCCCTTAATATCATTGGTGTTCTAGATGCAGTTATTGTGACAATTTTCTTTCATTATTTTTTATATTCTTTGTGGAGAGAAACACTGAAGGGTTTTTTCATTTGTAGGATCATTAGTCATTACTTCGTAACTTCGTTATGGGCGTTTTTGCGATGCCCTATGTGAAATTTTCGGAAGATTGAGGACTCGAACAAAATATTTTACAGATAGAAGGATCCTACTTCTATTTTCTGGCAGAAATCGAATAAATCAAAGTAAGCTATTGAGGATAATTAGAGAATCAGTTTAGCTTAATTTCCAATCGAGTCTTCGCCGGAGGGTAAATGAAGCCCGACTTCTTGGCCATGGCTTGTGTGCTTAGAGCTTTAATTAATAAGGTTATAAAAATATTTTTCTTTTTTGTTTTTTTTTATATATCTAATTTATAGCGGGGAATATTTGATAAAAATGGAGGGAATATATATATATATATAGAAGTATATATTCAATAAAAACAAGCGTAAAAATTGTGATGCTGAGCTGTTAAGATGTAATTATCATGACATGACATGACATAATCTTATATGCATGTTGTGCAATCAAATGTTGTTGCCGCCTCCGACCATTAAATATATTATATTACCTAGGACAAGTTGATTAATTAATAAAGATGGCATTTGGCGACCATTAATGATTTGGGCGCACGTGGAGTTTGAATCCTAATTTTCTCTAAATGTCTCCTCCTATATACATACATGGTACATGCATGTACACATACAAATACACATACATGTGCTTGACTTTGTGTGTGTATATATATTATATCGACTAACAGTGGCAAACAGGAGTGAGGGCCCTGTGCTCCTCACCAGCTAGGCAGTGATATCCACCGCCCCAGTACTTCATTCACCTACAACTACAATAATTTATATATTATTGCCTGCTTTCTCATCTGAAAATATTGATAATTTACAGAATTCAAATAGAAGAGATGTGACAGATTGCAGAAGATTCAGCTGCTTCCAAATCTTGACTTTTCACTAAACTTACATATATAAACCCCTTAATATCATTTTATATATAAACTTACATCAGTTTAGTAACCTGGCTTAATTAAATATATATGTACATGTGTTTCTACTCTCTACTCATGACAGGAAGCATTTCAAAACTTGTTGCACAAGAGATGGAGATAGGTCGAATGGAGTATCCGTCACTGTCACCGGCATCAATATTTCCTTTATGTTGGTCCAAATGTTAGATCTCTAATCGGTGCTTAAGGGTTCTGTAATGTGTATTTTTATCTACAATCTTTATCGACTTTGACTGGTTTGTTTGATGTCAACTACGCAAAACAACTTGATTCAAACTCATTCTATTTGATGATTACCATTTATAGTGAATTTAAATGATACTTGAGAAGTTGTTAGTGAAATTAATCGAAGTGTGGAATATTTCTGCAGGTAATCCTAGCAAGTTGGCTGGACAACACTTTCTGCAGATGCTCAGCCGTGATGATATGGCCTTCGATAACCTCTTTTGTGTCACTGTACCGAAACTATTAATTGCTTCGATAACCTCTTTTGTATAGTGATTTTGTAGCTGTAATGAAAACAGATTGTATATTTTTGAATAGTGATTTTGAACGTAGTGCAAGTATATTTTAATCTCATTTGCTTGTGCGTTATTAATTGTACGTGTTTAAATAAAGAAATTAACTACGGTTGAAATTGAAAACCGTAGTTGTTATTAAATCGACTACGGTTGTAATAGAAAAGCGTAGTAAATTTGGCATTAAAACCGTAGTAAATAAACTCAAAACCGTAGTTAATACATATAGACTACGCTCGAAAGCGTAGTGTATGTGCGAAATTTTGTGATGCAGTGGGGTATAGACTACGCGTAAAAGCGTAGTCTATGTGCGGCGTAGTCTATAGGTGGGTATAGACTACGACAAAAAGCGTAGTGTATGTGCGAAATTTTGTGTGTTCGTCGGTATAGACTACGCAAAAAGCGTAGTCTATGTGCGGCGTAGTCTATAGTGGGTATAGACTACGCCGAAAGCGTAGTGTATGTGCGAAATTTTGTGTGTTCATCGGTATAGACTACGGCGTGCGTAGTCTATGTGCGGCGTGGTCTATAGTGGTATAGACTACGATAAAAAGCGTGAGTGTATGCGCCTATTTTTCTCTACACCACTTTTCTACACTCCGAACGCATATAGACTACACATATAACGCGTAGTCTATCTTGATTTTTGTAGTAGTGATACTTGAGCCTATCGACAAATCTCGGTAAGTCACCAAATTTTCGAACTTTTATCATGGAGAAAATATTCTTTGAAACTTTTTGCAAAACCCCGCTAATCATTGGCAAACGACATGTAAGTCGTTGGATACCATCCTCATTTGTCACTTTATAACTTTGAGCGTCCATCTAGAGGTGTAAAATTTTCTCCAATCTGTTCTAAATCCATGCCTAGCTCATAATAAAAGAAATCTTGTCACTGTGTGAGTTCCATGCTTGTAGGCCCGTGGTTAATCTCTTTTCCGTTAAACTTCCGTTTTACGCCATTTGTAAACGGATATTTCTAGATGAGTCCGACTTAATTTAAGCAATGGAGGAATTTTTAACAAGAAGGATCTCTTGAGGAAGTATACACTTTAAGACGTATATAACCCGTAGACTACTTATGACACAACTCACGACACTCATCTTAATACTCATTTAACGTCTACACCCTTAGTGTATATCGCTTAAATTTATTCGCATGTGCGAATAGTGGGTACTAATATCCTGTCGCTTAAAACCTTTTAACGAAAAGATTTGGCCGTGCCACCGATCACGTGAATGACAAACCATTTACTTAAACTTCTTGTCTCTAAAATTATATCTCGTTCCTCATAGATAAAATTATTCAAATCATTGGATAGAATTTTAGGCGATTCTAGGCTCGATTCTACGCTGAGCAACTCTTTGCGATGGCCATGATTTTCAGATAGGTAAGGAGGTTCTAAATCTTGATCGCTTTACCCTAAATTGGGTTCCATCGCTTTTGCGTGCTTGCGCATTGTCAAAAAGCGAAGCACCTAATTGAACAAAATCTTATAGGTATTCGAGAAAATTTCCTTATACCTATCCTGCCTTTTGGGTTTTGTTTGTTACATTTTCGGTGCGATGTATAGGCTTTGGTCTACGGTGTTCCCGTTTATTCAAGTAAACATCTATTTCATATGTCATTGTCCTTTCCATTGGGACATTATGTTCCTTGCTATGGCCTTCATTGCCTCATTCACCTCATACTTCGGTATATCGTATCGTTATGCTTTTACCATAGCATTTGTGGTTAGGTCTACATCAACCTATCCGTTGGTATTGATATTTCGATAATTAAGTCTTATCGTAGAGATCGTCGTGTCTCTATCACTATTATTCATTCCTATTCCAATATGAATGACTTAATTCCCTTTACTCATCGATCTTAGAATATATTTCTCATATGTCCTTGTTTTAACTCTTTCAAGGAAACTCTTATTTATCAAGTCATATGTCTTTGAAGCTTATATCGTGTCAGACTATCTTATAATTGTATAGCTCATAGTTTCTTCCGCTATTTCCGACTTTTGTCCCTTTTTCGGGCACGGTATTTGAAAGTAATCTTACTTTCGTTATACTTGATTCACCTTCGTGACTAGAACCGTTATCATTGTCGTATGGCTTGGTAGGTCGCATATTCTGTACACCATAACTTAAATTCCAAGCATCTTTCTTCCATGTCTTGGCTTTGAAGATATTTTCTTCACACTTGATTTACATACTAGGGCTATCCTCGCTCGTTCACACAATCTCAAAGATTATGATTCCTTAATCTCATTATCATTTGTTTAACCAAGTTTCAATTACTTGGAATCGATTATGCTCAAGCACAATCTCATCGATCGAGGTATATGGCGAGAGATCTATTTTCCGAGATGCTATCATTTCCTATATATATATATATTTCTTGAAAAGAATATCTTGTATGCATCTTTATTCATTTAAACATGTACAACCTATTAACGAGGTTTCGAGGACAACCAACTATCTTAAAGATAAGTTGTAATCTCTCGGTTATGACATAAAAGGAGTTCATATCCCACGGATATCATATACTTTTCTTGCTTTCACTCTTGCATTCAATGCTAAAGAGTATCTTATTCATAACTTGATTATCGCAATGATCGTATAAAGGTATAACTTCTCGTTATCAATCTTCGTAAAGCCCATCGAGGTCATCACATCCATGTGTATCATAGGGAAAATATCTCGTCTCATCGAGATTTTTCTTACATCCCGATTTGATGTCATCACTTTCTTGATGCGAAACTTTTGGGTGGTGAAATAAGTCAACCTATTTCATGCCTCGATGTTTATCGCTTCACTAATTCGTACTTAGGTGACAAGGTAAGTCTACGTTCATCATACTTGATGGTTTCAAGAGTGAGAAAGAATTATCACGACTACTTGCAAAAGGCGTTGTCTCACAAATCGAAATAACATCTTCTCAAAGATTGAATCGATATGCTTTTAGACCGAATAAATGGGGCTCTAGGTCCGAAGGCGAATGACGACTCTTGAGATTTCTTTGGTCATATGGGCTGGCGGACCGTCACAAATATTTTCTCATCACGCTAGGATTTGGGTTCAAAAGGACACTTTATGAATTTTGGGTTGAAAATTTTCTTGTAAGAGTGAGAAACTCGAATGAATTCTCAATTGGAACTAGGTCATAGAGTTAAACTCAACGACGTAAATTGGGTGATGAATATAATTTTGAAAGCTTATATACCTATAATAGGTTATCAACCAAGGTTCTTATGTACGTCGTGCCTCTACTTGTATTGTCGGCAATCTTACTTTCTTAGTAACATTCTAAGATTCGTATCATACTATAATGTTCTTACTTTCTATAAATCATAGAGCTAGCTTCAACTGATCCTCGTGAATCCTGGAGTAGGAATCAGGAATTTGGTCCTTCATAAGAAATGAAGTACAGTACATTAGGGGCATGTAGGCGAAAACCGTACGTAAATCGGAGTTCACACGATCGAGAACTAATCAAAACAAAATCACTGCGCAGTGCAGGAAAAATTTACGCGCTCGCGCCGAGGTCATAAGCGATGCCGACGCCAAGGTCGTGCATGCCGTTACCGATGCCGAGGTAGTACAGAGAAATGCCCGCCGAGGTCGCATAAGCTACCAAAGTTGATATGTCAAAGTCGACGTTATAAATTCCCGAAATCAAAGTCGACAGCTTGCACATGCCGAGGTTGAAGTCGAGGTCGCACAATTTCGTATAAATCTTTTGCTTTTCGATATTCAAGATGGAATGAAGTTCTCAAATCCATCGTTACTCTTGTTCTTGTAATGGAAGGAAGTTCTTACTTCTATGTTCTTTCGTAAAAGGGATCATGCTTCTTAAAAGTCTACGTTCATTGAGCTAAGATGCTCATCATCATAAACAACTTTGAAGTTTGAAGTAAAACTTCAAATATTCATACGTAGCTCATTTATGCGATGTAATTCGGTCAATTTCACGAATTCAACATATCATTTTGACAAATCGTGTCCAATCTCAATCACTTTAAAGCATGAATAACATAACTTTGTTCATAATAATGAACCCTTATCAATTTCGAGATTTCAAATATTTCATTTTGGCATATCATGCGAAACTTTCTCTCATCATTGTCATCATCTCCTTATATCTTCCTTCCTTTCATAACTTTCTCGACAAATAATTTGTCATAACATTCATTCTCAACCTTTCTCATAGCTTTCATTTCTTTTGAAAGATCATTTCAATCATCCTTCACTTCAAACTTTTCGATTTCAAAACCGAGAAAATCATTTATCTATCTTAAATCAAATCCTTTAAGTTTCCTTAAATATGCGCCTCATACCGCATATTGTGGGAATCTTTTGAGTTTTCCTAAATATGCAATCACATACCGCATATTGTGGAATCTCTTTTGAAAAAATCATTTCCATCCTTTTTCACTTTCATCTTTTCATTTTATTTGAATAAAAATCATTTCATAAACATTCATCTGGCGAGGGTAATTTTCAAAACTTTGGAAAAAGAATCATTTACCTCATTTCGGTTGAGCTTGATGTGATGGAGTGTTGAGTATTGTCAGCTGACCTTTAGAAGTCTAGTGACTCAATCTAGACTTAACCTTAAAGGAGATTTTGGGTTCAAGAGCTAACCGCTCTGAAACCACTCTGTCACATCCCCTCAATCCTAAGTAGGATTTAGAAGGGATTGTAACTCTAAATAGGTATAATTAAACAGGGGAATTCTCCTTAACAAAAGCCGTAATTCATATGACAAGCATGTTCTTGGACTTTAGTACATAACTTAAGTTCTTGCAATGAAAACATGTGATATGTACATATGACAATGTACTATCAAGGTATAAACTTTTCAAATGACAATATTCCTATTGCTCAACACCGCTCCATCCATCATCTGCTCAACCTACACATTTAAAAACAAACATGCAGGGCTGAGTACAAGAAATGCACTCAGTGAACTCATGCCAAAAACATTTGATAATTGAATTACATCGCCAATATCATGGTAAGACACGGGGTTTTAGTTGAAATGTCTCATGCTTACTAAAACATTTTCGCTCAGAAAGTCGCTTGCCAAGCATTTTCTTGGTGTGTATGATCCGTATCCCATAGTCACAATTCATAACAATATCAAAGATCAAACGTCGAGAGGGAGGCCTCCCTTCTACGACGCCTTGATCGGCCGTAATCCCATACAGCACACAGTCACTCTTTAATGTATATGTTAACATATCATATAGTTCCAACCTTCACGCCAATCCTAGCCAGGCATTAAACTTCCGGCACAGGACCCGATATTAATAAAAGGTTGGGCGCGACCCAACAAATGACATAACCTATCATAATATAGTTCCAACAATCGCCACAGCCCTACCCGGGCATAACAGATAGGATCCATACACAAAACAGAATATTTTGGCAGGTAATGTAATAAACATTTATCAACAGTTGCAAAATAACATTTGTAAAAGAATTCATTTTGGAAGAACAGTAAAGTCACATTTTGTTTGAAGAGTAAGCCCACCTGGTCTTGAGATTGTCTAACCGATTTCTTGGATTGCGAGTCCTAGGCTTAGCCTATCTATTCTTGGCTTTGAGGTTTTGGAGATGAAACATCCATCGGGTCTTAGAACCCATATTTCTACTTGAGTGTATATCATGGCATGATATACAATCAATTGATCATGTAGTAGCACCTAGTCAAATATTTCACGTTAAGACGTCTTGGTAAAAATATCATATTATTGTTTTATCCTAAATTGTGTATCTTATTAATGCTTTAATGTACCTTGCGACATATCATAATGAATGCATCAATTAATAGCATGTTAGTCATATAAGGCATATTTCACATAGGGAGTTTCCACATTTAGTCAAATTTCAGTGTTTAATTTTCAAAGAAACAAATTAAAACAACCCAAGTGTCATACTTTGACGATTTATAACTCTCGATTCAAAATACGTATGACCGCACAAAGATACATTCTGAAACCTCTAAATATGTACTGTAAGTTATAAGAAGGAAGTCGACCCAAAAGAGTCGTGATTCGGAGATATAGGGTCTCAAAGTGGGCAACTCGAATCGACTTCTATACTTAGAATATTTTTCTAATTTCCAGTTTAGAGTGTCATACTTTGACGATTCATAACTCTTGATTAAAAATACGTATGACCGCACAAAGACACATTTGGAAACCTCTAAATATGTAATATAAGTTCTAAGAAGGAAGTCGACCCAAACGAGTCGTGGTTCGGAGATATAGGCTCAAAGTGGGCAACTCGAATGACTTCTTCTATACTTTATGGGCTCGTAACTTTTGACTCACAATACCAAAATGACTGCAGAATATCATTTTCGACACCTTGTAACCAGGACTACATATTTCATGAAGAAAGTACTAGAAGATATCTGATGCATCGAGAAATACGTAAGTTCAAAGCTGCCTAGTTGGAATGGACAATTTTCAAGTAGGTAACTTTGGGTCAGTGAAAGGTATACCTATAAAACTTGGTTTGAGATCAAACTTTCCAGATCACAACTATACATGGTAAGGAACATTTCTTATGAAGAAACCAAAGTCAAAGTCGGGCTACAAACGGCTTGAACATCTCACGTAAAAGTCGTACACGAACAGTTGATTAACATAGAAATTTACTAAGGCAGTTTGTCCAGAAAAGCTTACTGTAATGCGTCAACTTTAAAAATTCACCGTGAGTTCATTATAAGGAATCTGGGAATGCAACCAATCATATTGAAAATCCACTTAAGTCTAGTTTAATCCAGAAAAAGCCTAACTCAATGATTCAAAATAGATTGGGAGATAAAAATATTTTACCACAAGCTTTCACTCCCATGATAGTTTTGTGCAGTTATCTTGTAAAATCTGGAATAAATAGTAAAATTTTTTAGAAAATTCTGAAAATTTACATAAATCTTCTAGACATGCTAAGTTATGTTTATGCCAATTTTTAGAGTTTTACCATTAGCCAAACTTGAAACGAAAGCCACGGACCGTGGGTGATGAACACCGAAATTTTACAGATTTGTGCAGTGTTTTTGAAAAATAGAATTAAAATAGCAAATCAAGTTGGATTGACTTGAAATTTTACAGAGACGTAGTAGACATGTTTAATTTCAACATAGTAAAATTTAAAATTCATCTGACCACTGTAACTTAGTCAAATAATTTTATTAAGTTACTGTTTTCGTAACATACTTCCAATTTTCAATTTTAAGCTTATTCTTCTTGTATGCATTTCATATAACCACGAAAATGGTGAATCTATCATCCCAAATCACCACCAAGATCATCAATCTAAGCATGCAAGTATGATTTAGTCATGTCCAAGAGTCATAGGAGGTAGTTATATCTCAGCCACGAATTTGAAGATGAATGCGAGAGATGGAGCTTGAGCTCTCTTCCATGGTGGAAATGGTGTAGGAGAAGAAGAGAGAGGAGAGAGGAGATGGGAGGGCGCCTGAAAATTTTGGGAGAGAGAGAGAAAATGGCTGATCCAAAGGGAAGAGAGGTATGGGGTGGTGTTGGGTGACAAGTGTCTCTACATACACATGCATGTCTACACTGTCACTACCCTCCCACGCACCTCTACACTTGTCACTACCCTCCCATGCACCTATACACTTGTCACACACTCTCTCTATACACTCACATGCACGTTTTATATATATATATATATCTATGTATATATCTGATTTTAATTGATTAGTTAGGCTATTTAATTAATCCAATGTCACTTAGATACATGTAATAGGAAAATCAACAAGATAAACTTGTATACATAAGTGTATAGTTTTCGCTATTACATTATGTCAATGGGTCAAATTTTATTTTCATGCCAAACATTGATATATGTTATAACATATAGTTTAGATGATAATTAATATCATAGGATAAATTAGCGGCATCAAATTATGCGATAAAACCCTAAAATTCGAAACTAGGGTTTTCGAAATTGAGGAATTTGATCAAATAATTCCTTAATGATCTAGCATTGATTTAATGCTAAATAATACTGTAATTACATATAATAATCATAGGAAATTAATTACTATAATTCCTTGATCATTAAACTCACTTTCTATTTCGTCTTTAAACGTTAACGTTTGAAACGTTGCAAAACGTTAATTATCGACTCATCTCGAAATGGTCGTAATAAAGTTGCAATCACTTTATTAATTTATTCCATTAATAATGGAATTTAATTCTAAGCTTAATTGCTTAGAAAATTTCATGAAATTTTAACTATCGATACGCAATCGACGTTAAAATAATAATGTCGATACGCTTTATAAACTTCTATTTCTAGATTCACAATTCTCAGTGAATGTTAAAATAGGAATTCATTCATTCGTAAATAATCGAAATCATTATTCGATTTCCTACTGTTTGAATCATCTTAGCAAATTTCTAATTTACGGGTTTTAAATACCGTAATTAGGCATCTAATTCTGCGGGATATTACAACAGCTTATAAGTTGTGAAAATAAGATCCAACAGCTTATAAGTTCCCTTAAAAATAAGTTTATCAACCATAACTTATTTTTTTATAATTAAACTTATAAACAACCATAAATTTATGCAAAAAAGTAATGTTGGCCTAAATTTGTTATCTTTCATAAATTTAAAGATGTTCCGATAATTAGTATGTATTACGTACTATAAGGGTTTGGGACAAAAATCGTGTTGTCATTGTCCGTTTTTATTTATTTTCTCTATTATTTCATATTCTTCTTTCAATCTCACGGTGGGAGTGGATGAACAATTTTGAAATTATCCTTCCAACACATGATATATATGCGATCACATGGCTGATTTTATGTTGCAAATGTATATGAAAGCAATTACCGACGAGATGCACAACAAGCATTGTAGCTCCCTGGTATTCATCTCTTATATAAGGATGAAGGAGTAGGCTTTGTAGCTTCCTAGATTGACTGTATTCTTGCAATATATTAAAGTAATTAATTATAATAAGATATTGTGTGTATAGATTAATCTATGTCGTGTAAGCAAATTGATCTTGTAAACAAAGATGATGGGGAGAATTTGGTTGAACATTTATTGTTTAGAAGGTTTATGGGGTTGATTGATAACAATAATTAGACTATGATCTATTCTTTTTATAATAGCTTCAGATCTGAAGTATGCTAACCATAATTATTAGTATCTAATAAAAATTCTATGTTCATTATTCAATAGACATTCATATATTAATATCAATCTCTTTCAAAATTTATTGTTCATGTTGGAAAAATTTCTAAGTATCGGGAATGTTGGAAAAATTTGGGAAGATTTCTATGTATAAAAAAATTAATCTATTTTAACTGTATGTTTTGATTAGATATCAAAACTTCTGATAATTGTATTGCTGAAATAACTAATGCTACTAATTAGTTTTGAAGATAGATGTTTATGTTATAGTTATTGGAAAAGTTCATAAGTATCAGAAATGTTGGAAAAATTCATGAGTATCAGGTATTAATCTATCTTAACTGTGTGTTTTGAATATAACCCAAGACCTCTGATGATTGTCTTGCTGAAGTAATTAATGCTACTGACTTGTTTTGGAGTTAGAAGTTTATGTTATAGGTTTCGGCAGTGGAACTACAAGCTTAGACATATCCAAAACTGAAGAAGTTCAAACAGTACTGAGAGTTTGTCATATTGATATGAGTATCAGTATAAGCACAAATGATGACAGTTCAACTGAAGAACCACGATACTGAAGAGTGACGGAAGGCCAACTGATGTTTAAAGATGAAAGTGCAAGTGATGCTGATGACTAGAGCAACTGGAGTAAAGTCCAAGACTGAAGCCTGAAGATCGAATACTGAGACTTAACGTCGATAGACGAGACGGGTCATGATATGACTAAGTATCATATCGGCAACAGACTGTCCTTGCGGAAGTCAAAGCTAGGTACCAAAAGTCAAAGCTAACTACCAAGAGTCAAAGCTGGTGTTAGGAGTCAAAACTGTCTATCGATAAACAAAGCTGGAGATAAGTAGTCAATGCTAGCTATATTAAGTCAAAACTGGCAGATGAAAGATCAAAGCTAACTATCAGTATCTACGTCTGATTGAATGCACCATACTGACTCATGAATTCTAAGCTGACAAAAGATAGAGTCCAGACTGCTGATGAAATGAATGCAGCTTCGACTATCTGCTGATGAAATGAATGCATCTTCGACTATCTGGTGAAATGAATGCCTAAAGTTCCAATGTTAATCTTGAAACATGGAGTCAACTCAACTAAAGAAACACATAATGATTTAAGCCTTTAGTGTTTGAATCGCCACGTGTAGTAGCGTATCTGCAGAGGATCCTGACATACCATTCTACATTTTAAGAGTTGTAGAGCTATAGTGTACGATGATGCGATCTTTGTCAGAAGACATACGGGGATTCTCAACGGAAAGAATTCAGACGACAAATAGAAGAATTGAATGGTAGTTCCTTCAACGGCTCTATTCTTATTCATCTCTATATATTAAATACGAGGATTCGTAAGTCTAAATACAAGTTCGACTCAACTTCGATAATAAAGGGGTAAGTCAGCATTTGTTATCTAATAGAATGATTAAATGTTTATGAATTAATTTATGTTATAGGTTTAACATAAGATAAATGTTATGGGTTTAACATATGATAATTAATTCATTTAAGTCTCATTTTATTCCTTGTATTTGATCTCTCGACTGACTCATCAAGGCTTATTCTGTTATGATTAATGTATTATTTGTTTAATACATCTCCTAGTCTAGATATACATTATTAGATATCAACAGATAATTATTCTTGAAATGAATTATCTTCAGGGAATAAGATAATTATAATATTTATTAGATGTGTCAGAGTCCTATCACAATAAGCTTCTAGAGAGAACACTATATATGCATGGTAGGAGAAAATAAGATCATTCCATTCCTCAGAGGTGATTTTTGAAAATCACCAAATACTCATAGGGGGCGAAAATTTGTAGTGTTCTTCATAGATTACTCTCACTCAGATGGAAATCAGATATCCGGGACACAGTCCAGAAGATCAAAGTTGGAGTCAATAGTTGATCAAATTTGCTAGAAATTCGCAGGTAAACACGATAAAATTCATATGTGATATATAATTAATTATATAAGAGCATTCTAGGAATATAATCAATATATGATGAATTAAACATCAAAGAATTGATCATCGGAAGCACAGATAAATTCAGATTTCCCATCATATATCTTAACAGAAATATAAAAAGTTAGCAGTTACGTATATTTGTTGGTCTAGTAATATACTCCCTCTGTCCAACTAGCTTGAGTCGTTTCTATAAATTGAAATAATTAAGAAAAAATAAGGGATTTTAATTGCAATTAACAGTTAACTAATTGGGTTGATTATTGGCTAATTAAATTAAATTAATTTATTTTAATATGCTAATTTTAACTAAAAAAATTATTTATTTATTTATTTAAAAAATTAATTAATTTATTTAATTTAAAAATTAATTTATTTAAAAAATTAAATTAATTTATTTTAATATGCTAATTTTAACTAAAAAATTTATTTATTTAAAAATCGATTTATTTATTTAATTTAAAAACTAAATTAAATTAAAAAATTAATTTATTTAAAAAATTAAATTAAGTTATTTAATATGCTAATTTTAATAAAAATTAATTAATTTATTTATTTAAAAAATTAAATTAATTTATTTTAATATGCTAATTTAAAATTTTAAATTAAATTAAATTAACTAAAAAATTAAATTAATTTTAATATGCTAATTAAATTAAGGATAATTTAAAATAAATTTATTATGTAAATAAATAAATTTAAATATAAAATAAAATAAAAACAAAATATATATACCTAACACATAAACCACTTTATTACCAATACACTTTAAACACTAAACTCTCTCCTTAATTCCCGTGCCAAAAGAAGTGCCTCAAGTATAGTAATTAATATTTGATGTCAAAGGTTTTAAACTCGAATCCACAGTGACATGAACTATAAATTTTATGTATTAATTGATAAAAAAAAATGTTAACATTTTAGATAAATCTAAAAGGAATATCAAAATAGTTCAATTAGAAAAACTAAAATTGTAACAAATTTAACGACTTATTTTCGGAAAATTGTAGTGCAACAATTTATAACTAATTACATATCAATGTATGATTTTTGAACTTTGGAAGTAATAATAAATGTCAAAAGAATCTGAATTTTTTGGAAACAAATTTTCTATAGATGATATATATTCTGAAGGCGTTAATTTACAATAAATAGTGTTGATAGTTTTGAGTAGGTATTGGATTATTTCTTTTTTAATTTTAGAAAGAAAAAAACTACAATAACTTTGAAAACATTATAATCACTTAGGAGATCTAGTCCAAGTGGCAAGCTAAGAACACTAAAAATTTCTTCGTAGTGTACATATGCTCTTGTTTAGTGTGATGAATATTTTATTGTTTACGAATATAGATCGTGTAGAAAATGGTTAATATAAATATCTTTCACCAAAATTTGGAATGAAATATATACTATTAAATGTTTGAGCTTCTCTTTAATTTAGATGTTATCATATGCAATATATGTGTTATATAATAAATAAATACTCAACAAGATTAATTGAAAAGTATATATTTGTATCCAGTAATCCTTGCCAGAATAGTTGATCAATTATGTGTTTTTTTTTTTATCTTGAATTTGTTTTCTTGTTCTTCGATTAATTAATTTGCAATGAGGAAATTTGTCAAACAACTTTATTATTTTTCATTCCACTCACGTGAAGACATCCAACTTGGTTGCATTCATCTTGAAAAGATTCAAGTGGGCTTTAATCAGCATGTAAGAGTTTAAGGATTGGACGAGGTAACAAATGAAAAGAAGTGACCAAAAATATTCATATTCATTCTCAATCCAAATGGTGGTCTTTTTAGTAGTTGGAGAAACCAAAAAATAAAAATGTGCGTATCTTCAACTCCTGTAGTAGGCACACTTTTTCGTGCCTTAGCAACGTGTTTTTTGAAGCTCTACAATCTTATATGTGTGGATCGCCTTTTGATAGATCTGATACCATTCTGTGATACATCGAGCTCATATCGGGCCTAATTACAATATGATGGTTCAAAATACTACATCTCCAACCTGGGTTAGGGAGAGCTAAGCCCCTACAATCGAAAAATATATGAATTCATATAGAAGTCATCATAATTATTTTATAACAACTGTATTTATGATACCACTTGTAACGCATTGAATTTATGAGGATTTGATCTAATTATAATATGACATGTTAAAAGAATACTTCAACAATCAAGAGTCAGGAACCTAAAAATTCTTATGAATACATATAGAAGTCGCCATAAGTTTTTTACAATAACCATCCTCGTAACATTAGAAAAAGTGGAGTCCGTGTGTGTGTGTTGGCCAGTGGTAGAGTCAACATTTTTTCAGATAATCCAAAAAAAAAGTGGAGTCCTCAACATTTTTTTCCAAGTCATATATATCACTATCCATAACTAGGGATGTTAATAGGTGAGTTTTACCCGGACCAAAACCAATAACTAAGTAATGGTTCTGGTTCTGAAACCGATCGGACCATCAACTATGGGTCTTAAACGGTAAAGATATGAGCGGGTTTGTAATCAAAATCGGAACCGAAACCGTTGCTTTATAATTTAATGGACTATGAGTGATTTCAGATCAATATGGATAAAACTAACTCATTGACAAGCCTATTTAAACTTAGGTTTGTCAATAGACGGATTTTACTCGGACCAGAATCAATAAATAAGTATTGGTCCTGAAACCGGAACCAGATCCTGACCGGACCATCAAACTATGGATCTAAACGGTCCGAGTCTAAAGCAGGTCTGGAACCGGAACCAGAATCACTGCTTTAAAATTTAATGATTTTAAACGGTTCTAGATCGATTCGGATAAGACCCACCCATTGATATTTCTATCCACAACTACTCAAAGCGTATCCTTGATATTTCCCTTGTAACTTTGGACATCATGTCATGTGCTGCCAGGTAGTGTAGAAATTTGAGATTTCCAATGCGAAATTTATGCAGAAGGTGGCATTTCTCTAATATAAAACTTTTATCTAGTAGTTGGGTAAGCTTCCATTTATAGTATGTTTTCGCAATCTTTGAGATTCAAGTAAACTGAGAAGCTTCAAGAGGAAAGGTAACCACTATCTTATTTGTCTGCATTTATATTCTCCATGCTGCAGCTAAACTGAGATGTTAAACATCATTAAGCTTTGAAATTATTGATCAATCATCTTCTTTTTCTAGGAAATACCTAACCTCTAATTACATTCTTAAATGATTAGAATATAAACCATGTTCTGGCTGCAGGTGACCTTAAAGAGCACTAGGTCAATGGAGTCATTACAGGAAGAGATAATAATAGATGATGTTTCATTTACAGTGAGTTATAAAAGACTGTATACTACTATTATAAATTTCCATTTTTTGCCATTCTAAATATGAAATCATATGGACAGAAATCCCAGGTTCTTGGCATCAAAGGAAAGAATGTGTGTTGTTACCAGCAAGTGGAGATGCCCGAGAGCCCTATTCGAGCTACGGGTTTCCACAGTAGATTTTGGAGCCATTTAGCATCTGATTTCATGCAAATATTCACAACCAATGTGAGAATCTTTGTATTGTGTGAATAAAATACCTCATATAGTTTACTCCCAATGAAGCAATTTAGGTAACTGTGCTACTACTCAGATCTTGAGAATTAAAAAATGTTTACAACTCGTCACTATCTTATTAAATCACATATACTATTCATTAAATTCACAGAATTCATTGCTGCCAAATGACACAAATGAACAAGATAATGACAACTTCGAAAGTGCAAAATCAACTCCCAGAGCCTCACTGAAGCAGGAAAACAACATACAGGTAACAACACCACCAGATTTCAAATCCAAATTCAAAACTTTCAAAACCATAAAATCTGTCCATCTTGCAACAGATGGACTCAAAGCAGCCAAGAACATGGCTGAGGGGCCAGTTCCTGACCAGCCTATTCCGCTCGAGGAACGAGAGCAAGAAAGAGGAGACGCGGCTCCAGACAGCCCAGCTGCATGCGGCCCTCTCCCTCACGCAGCTAGCCTCAGCCATTGCCGGGATCAGCAGCACCACGAGCAAGGAAGAGGGCTCCCCGTTCCAAAACGGGATAATAGAAGCAGGCACGTCATGCCAGGACATGGGCAACGTGGTGTCCTCTGCTGCAGCGCTCGTTGCCAATGTTTGTGCAGAGGCAGCAGAGTCCCTCGGCGCCAACAGGGCTCAGATCCGAGCTGCTGTCGACGCTGGGGCGGCCATCCAGACCCCGATCGAGATGATAGCCATCACAGCCACAGTAGCAACATGTAATTTAACACAAATCTAAACATACATTTATTAGTTATACATACACACAACTCCTCCACATCCACACTAAATAAGATCAAGATTTGCCTTGTGCTTAAACTAGGTTTAAGAGGAGCTTCCTTTCTGAAATCGAGGGCCATGGCGATGCCCTTTCTAGAGTCCAAGAAATGCTTAAGATAAGCGTTGAGATACGCACAATCATGCCTTCTGGTACGTAATCTATTAATACATCAACTCCAAATGTCTCAAGATGAAAATCCAAGTCCGAGAAAACACAGAGAAACTACGTTGCAGGGCGGAAAGAGTGCACGAGGGTGAGCATCTACCTAAAGCGTCAACATCTCATGTTCTGCTTCAGAAAGAAGCATCTAAGAGGAGCCCTGACATCCACAAAAGAGTGTACTTACCTTCAATACGTTGCTCGTATACTTTTTTCGTGATTTTTTTTGCAAGAACAAGATTATTACACTCTCATTTTGCAGATCAGGTAACTAATATCACTCAGGAGAGAAGAGAACTGCAGGGGAATTGCTTGCTATGTCTGAAGACGAAGAATGGGGTTATAAAGCTACTATTTGAAGATGAGTTGCAATCTAAGATTTGGATATCAACCATTCTCAATCTCTGGGAGATGCAGAACATTCATAAATATTGATTATTATTATTATTATTATTTTGTAGATTTCTTTCATGTAAATTTGCTTGTTCTGTTTTGTTTACTTTGGTAACTCAAGAAATTCTACAAAATGAACAAACACTAATCAAATAGCTAAATTACAGCACATAATCAATTAATCTTGCCATCAGCTTCCACAACTGGCCTTAATTACTTCACATGCTCATCAAACCTATATCAGAAATTGCAATTTCTAGGACATAACTATGAATTAATTTAAATGTCAATCAACTAATAGGAACTTTTAAAATATTTATTAAAACTAAACTATCATATTTTGTATCCAAAATATGATAGTTTAATTTGTATCAAATATGATAGTTTGATTTTAATAGATATTTTGAAAGTTCAGATATTTTTGATAAAACATATATAGTTCAAATTGATATTTACTTAATTTAATCTAAAAATGCTACCACGGTGAACATCATATATCTTAAATTTAAACTCGTGTGTAAGCAACTATAGTTAAAAATAAAACTAAAGACCATCTATTTAATTTATTTTTCGACATCTTACAACTCATCTTGTCCTTCATGAGTTGATACATCATACATTGAATATGTACACCTACTCGACAATTTTATATATATTAAGCTACCATTTTGGTGAAATTAGTACATTTTTTGTCAAACATATTAAATTAAAATGTTAATTAGTCATACTTAGCAAACTTCATACTCAAATATTGAGTGAGAGTTATACAAAGGTTCAAGACTTTAATACTAAGTCCCATATATATAAAACTATCTAGTCCATAAACTTTATTGTTTATCTGGACCATTTTGACTTCATGAAATTCAAGTAAATCACACTATGAGCCCCATTTTTATCTCTTTTTCTTTTTTGCTGAGAATTGATACTTCATCCGTTCACGATAAATATATTATTAGTTGATGTCACAAGTTTTAATAAAATTGTTAGTGAATGTTATTTGAATGAAAAAAAATCCCACCATATATTAGATTGTAAGTGATAGAAATTATTTTTAGTAAATAACGAGTGATTGTGAGGTTGAATAATAAAAAGTAGTGTCTTAACAAGGAAAGTAATATACTTTTCATAGATGTCGAATAAATCAATTGTAATACTCTTATCGTAAACGGATAGAGTACTATTTCTTTCATTGTCATCATTTTATACACGTACATGAATTTATTATAGAAACTAAAGAATAAGTACGATACCAAAATGATATAAAACCATCCAATAAATCCAATGCTTTTCATTAGCCAATATAACGTATATAACGATCATTTCACATAATTAAGAGTGCTATTTCAAATTTCAAATAGTACAAACTTTTTTGATAAAAAAAACTCAGCCCGTCGTAACCCCACTCTCCGTCCTAGTATTTATTTCTCTTCCTCTCTGAACCAGTAATACATTAAATATATTATTTAACAATTAACATGACACAGTTACTAAATTCGAACCTAACCCACCACTAGAGTCAGAAACCATCCTCATTAAAATACATAAAAAATAATAATATTTTATAAGTTTCAAATTAGCAAGTTTCTAGGTGGCAGAAGTCCAACCAAGTTGTTAAAACTTAGGCGTGAGGTTTCTTCAAATTTTCCCGAATTTTTAACAGTGTCTTGTCAATTTCTTTGGGAAATATAGGATTGCTACGTTATCTTTCTCCCATCTATCAAACACCAAACACCATACGGAAACACAAATATTTAATAATTTCCTTTTTAGTAAATTAGTAAGACGTACTTTGATGTGTATGTGTCAATCATCAACCTTGGACAAATGTGGCTAAGAATAGCATTCATCACGTAACCAATTTTTTTTTATTTGTACTAAAGAAGAGTGTAAACAACTCAAGTTGACCCATATCCGTATTATTACGTCCATTAATATTTTTATTCAACTTTGGAAAAGTATAGTTAAGTTTAATTATTTAACAATCCAACCGTATCTTTCAGAAGTTCGACACTATTTGAGGCCCAACAATTTATTTATTTGACATGTATATTGTATATTATACTCATCGAGTGAAAGTAGTGAAGCTTTAAATTTATCCAACACAAAGATATTCTCTAAATTGTCTGTATTTGCTTGATGAATCAAGTTGAGAGAAGGAAAAAAGAAATACAAAAAAGAAATAGTTTAGGGTGTGTTTGTATTTTGAAAATGGACTCAATGAAAATCCACATCTGTGTACTTTGTTTCGTGGATTTTCATTTTTCCAATCTACTTTTCTGTTCTGGGTCATGAATGGGGCCCACGACCCAACTTTTTCTCTGACTTCCTCTTAGTTTATCACTCTATCTCTCTCCACGTACGTGTCTATCTCTTGGCTATCCTAATTAGGATTAAGTATTCGATTATCTCGTCCGGATTTGATAGGTCATTTTGGTTAGTTCATTTTATTCGAATTCTTAATTTATAATTTGAATAAATAATCATTATTAATAGACAAAAACTTGGTGAGCCCTCATCGTGAGCTCATCCTTGTTTTTTGGTAAAATAATTAGTGTCAATAGGAAAACTACACAAATCCCATAAAAGGTATGAACAAATACCCAATCGTTATAAAACATACAAAATCGTGAAGATATACCCCAAATAGCCTTGAAAAACATTGTTCGATGAACGAGGTGATCGAAACAAAAAGTCACAATGTTCTGAAAGTTGATCGAGAGAATCCGACCGGACGATCGGATTCAATCGATTTTCTCACCGATCGGATCCGATCGGATTCAAGATTGAAAACAAACGAGTTGACACAAAGCACAAGACGCGAAAAGGCCGCAAATCCTGTGGAATCTTTGATCGAGTGGAATCCGATCGGACCGATCGGACGATCGATTCGATCGGATTCTTCTCATCCGATCGATTCCTCCCAATATATACCGACACTCCCGCCTCTCATTTCACCCTCCCGGATTCGAGACTCCCCACTCTCCCTCCCGTAAATCACTCTCACCGCCGCCTCTCTTCGCCTTCCTGACGGATAGCTCGTCGCCGAATTCTCGCACCACGGCTTCTCGTGCACGCCGCCTTTCGCTTTCCTCGACGGAATCCGATCGGTCCGCTTGACGGAATCCGATCGGTGTTTATGAATCCGACCGTCAAACCGGACCGATCGGATTTCTTATTTCGTTAGTTAGTTTAGTTATTATTTAGTTAGTTAAACGTGCTTATGCTATTATTCGAATTTATTAGTTAAACGCGTGCTTATTATCATAGTTTATTAGTTAAATCGCTTATCATAATTAAACCCGCTTATCTTAGTTTATTAATTAAATCGCTTATCATAATTAACCTTGCTTATCATAGTTTATCATAGTTTATTATGGTTTATTAGTTAGTTAAATCGCTTATCATAATTTATTAATTTTAAACGTGCTTATCTACAAATGCAAAAGTAAATAAGACCCACACACGCCGCCTTAACCTGCTTATCATAATTTATTAGTTAAACGTGCTTATTTATTGATAATATCATAATTTATTAGTTAAATGTGCTTATTTATTGATAATATCATAATGTATTAATTAAACATGCTTATTTATTAGTTAATCCTGCTACTTAATTAGCACACATGCGTTTAATATGCTATTATTTATTTAATATGTTAAAATGTATATTATGATTTATTATGCTTAATTATGCTAAACGTGTTATTATGCTTTATTATATGTTTTATTTTATGATATTTATACACTTTATTGTTTTTATTGTTAGGGTTATGTTGATTATGTGAGACCCGAGATGATTAATGTTGTGGTCCAAATTAGCACATATTATAGGATCAATTATTTAGATATCATTAAGACTAGATTATTGGAGATTGGTGGTGAAGAGTTACTTGGATAGGTTTGGTAGTGGATGTTTGGTCATTTACTGACCGAAGCCTCGTGCAAAAATATCACGGCTTTGCACCACGTGATTTCCGCCGATTATGACGAATGATGGTCAAGTATGGTTTCATATGAACGGACGAGCATTTGTTTTATCGTTCATGACTATGCACTAGTCACCGGTTTAAGTTTTGGAAGCTCGTCTTTCAATCTTAGTAGAGAACACCGTTGCAACGTGTTCGAGTGTTTAGAGCTTTCTGCTCGACCATATATCTATTATGGACTTAGTAGAGCGTTTTTCGACAGGGCGTGCATATAGATGATGCGGATGGTAGTTTATACCTCCGCAAAGACATATTATTATGTTATACGGGATGCTATTATCTCGAGATCCCGAGTACCGTGGAGTCGTGGTCCGCATTGGTCGATGATTCGATTTATTCTCTAGATTTACGTGGGTGCATATTCGTATCGGTGTATGCGCTACTACTTATTTCAAATTCAACCAAGAAGAAATACCATTTTATGGACCAACTTGGGCATTGGTTGTTTGGTCGCCGAGATCATACCGTCCGGTGGGTCATGGGAAATATGTAGACCGGTTTACACCCTAGATGCTTGAGATGGAGGTTCAAGAGCAAGTCCTCAATGATGATTTATCGATTTTGTTTGAATCTCGTACTACTTTTTACATATCCTAAAATTTGTGTTATAATTTTTATTATAATTTTGATTAAGTCTTGTTTATTTGAATTGTATATAGGATTATCAAGATATTCGGATGATCGCTACGGAAGAAGAAATGGACACATGGTATCGGGTATCACTCCGACACGACGAGGCGCTTGGTGTGCCTTATATAGAGCCACAAAATCCGCTGAGGATGGGGAACAGCTTCCCACGAGCACGAGTGATTAGTGATGACGATGTGGGAATTCTCGCCTCGAGGTACTTCTCGCTCGCATCCGAGACGTGGCGCGCGACGGCATATTATTGAGGAGTCGAGCACGCACACATGGTATCGAGGGCTCGATCGGAGAGCACCGTCCACATCTCGTCGAGCGGAGCGACGTAAACGGGCCATCCTCCCACTTCTTCCTCGAGCAACGATCACCCACGACCTAGTGATCGCCGGTTCCTAGAGGACCTATCGAGAGGCATGCTCGAGGGTGATCGAGCTATCGAGGAAGCACTCGACGAGGTCGAGGTACGGATGACGACGAAGTTGAAGGGTTGGTTTAAGGAGTTGATTGGTGCTTACCGTCATCGTCCTTCACGACGCACACCGACCCATTCTCCATCCGATCATCATACTCATCCCGTGGCACGGCAATCGCTGATGAGGCACGGAATCACCGATGGCGTACATGCACGCCGCCACCGACATTCGTGCACGAGTTTGGTAGGATCGAGGCCATGCCATCCTATCGTGAGCCACCTCGTGCTTCCTATCGTGAGCCACCTCGTGCTTCCTATCGCCACCACCTCCTGCTTACTATCGTGAGCCACCTCCTCCTATCGCCAGCCACCTCCTCGCTACTATCGTGAGCCACCTCCTTCTTCTTATCGCCAGCCCACCTTCGCCTTTATTCACCGATATGTTTGATATTTTTAGTGATTGTGGACAAGTAAGTGTAATTTAATTAAATAATTTAAATATTTTGTGTTTATTTAAATATTTCTAAGTCAAATGATATTTTCTACGCAGATTGTGTCGATTGGGATGACATCCGAAGTCCCGCAGCAGTCCACTACTATAGGAATGTCCGATTATGGACACCAGTGGATGACTTTAGGGATGCCCGGCTCAGGGATCACATCGGGACGACCGGAGATGAGCGAGCACTGTGGTGACACCAGTGCATGTACCCAGGAAGAGTGGCCGACAGCTATTCCCATCGATGGCTCTAGCATCTCCATATGTTGTTACTGGCAAACCGCGTGAACTTGATCTGACGTTAGTACAGAACTTCAATGTCTTCCTTAAAGCCCGCCCTCCACGTACGGTGATGCTTTCCGAGAGTGGTGGAGTTCTTAGTCGGTCATTTTTCATGGATATTCTTAAGCCGACCAACTTATTATCTTCGACGTAAGTATTTTGAATTTCTAAGTATTCGAATTTATTTTAGTTGAATTGATTGATTAATACTTATACATTCAATTGTTCTTATTGTAGACGATCGATCCGCTCACGACGAGTAGAGAGTGAGGTCGATCAAGGGCGATAATTGTATTGTCCACCATGAACAATGCAAACACGATTGTATTGGACACCGACTTCTATGTAAGTATTGATTTCCAATAATTTACATTTATTTATTTATTGCTTTGCTCAATTCAATGTCCGATTAAATCATTTGAATGTCTCAATAGCGAATCCTTCAAGTTGGTTGGGAATCTTGTTCAAGCGGTTGGAGGGTCCCCGAGAGTATTATTTCCCTGATCAGGGGCACGACGGGAGTATCCACTATGACCGATTGGTCCAGCATGCAACATGTGATTTTTGTAATTCAATATCATGTTATATTTAAATTTTAATATATTTGTTTTAATAATTCATATATTTTGTAATAATTGTGTTATATAGGTGATTATACCTATCCTTATCGATGGACACTACGTCGTCATTGTTATCGAATGCTTGATCGGACGCTGATCTATATGATTCGATATATTGAGATTAGAAGATCATGCGAAGAGAAAACGCCCACCAGATGGATGGATATTGCATTTATTTGGATTCGTCTTGGATGAAGTCGATTATTGGAGGTTCAACGATACGGCATATCGAAAAAACCGTGCCACTTGAATTATCTATCCCGTCACCGCTAACCGCTTCTCCCAAAAGACGGCCGCTAGGTCCATATGCATGCATGTACGTTGAACGTGTGATATCCTAATCGCGAGTATTACTTGGGGAATACTCATATACCAAAGATATAGGAAAATTATAGTTGCTTCTATTTTTGAGTTGTGTGAAGACACTTAGATATGTAAATTTAAATGTGTAATATCTTAAATTTCAGTTTTATTAATATTTGTAAATTAATAACTATTTAAGATTTTAAACTCTATAGTTGCTTCTATTTTTATTTATTTAAACTCCTAACTATTTAAGATTTTAAAAATCAACGTGTAATTTAGTTCATGTTTTTATACGATACATGATCACGCTTTGTACGATACGATACATTTCAAACTTCACATTTAGTACGTAAGGAAATATCCAAGTAAACCTAGTATAGTCATCAACAAAATGTATGTAATACTTGAACCCTTCAATAGACGTGGTAGAACTTGGACCCCAAAGATCCGTATGCACTAATTGAAAGGGTGAAGAAGTTTTATTATTATTATTATTATTATTATTATTATTATTATTATTATTATTATAGCACAACACAATGTATAAAATTGAATGATATAAAGAAGAATAACAATAAAAGGTGCCGAATACAATATTTTGAAATATTAAAAAAAATACAACAACTTTAATTAATCGCTTATGCCTTCATTTATTCGATTTGGACATTTCCTTCGTGTATGTCCTGGTTCCCTACAATGACTGCATTTCTTTGGTGCTCGGCGTCTCATGTTAGACGATTCTCCCATATCGCTTGTAGGCACTCTTCTTGTAGACCTTTCACCACCGGATGGAATCCGACTTGTTCTAGGTCGTCCACTGCCTTGTCACAATAGGAGGCAATACATTCGCTGAGCTACCTCATTTGGAACCACCACTCATTGTATTGAGGGACATGATTCATCGCACCACCGTATGTCTCAATTAAAGTGTTGGTCGTGTAGTATGATTCGACGTAATTGTGGATGGATTCTCCGGCCTCCGTCAATGAAAAGTATTAGTATGAGTTACATGAAAATAAAACGACGGTAGTATTAGTATTAAAACTTACTTAATGGCAGCAATTGCGTGTGAACACGGCATCCCGTCTTGGTTAAATTCTCGACAATCACACGATTTTAGTTGAAGATCGACCAGGAAGTTCCTAACGCCAGACTGCACCCTATATTTTGCATTTGTAGACCTCGTCGTAGAGTAACGACGACTTTTGGACACCGCTACTGTAAGCTTTTTCACTGTTTCCTCAGTGAGATAGTTGTCCGACCTACATGCTGCTGCTCGTCTATCGTTGAACCACTGCTCAATTACAAGTCTGATTGCCTCCAACATTGAGCATATTGGAAGACGCCTCGCCCATAATAATCGAGAGTTAAATGACTCTGCTGCATTTGATGTTAAGAAGCTAAAACGGCTCACGGGGGACTTTGAACGGGCCCATTTTTCTGGTCCTACACGGAGCAGTTTGTGGTATGCTTTATCATTTATGCTTTCGATAGCAGACATAGCACGTTGGTATTGTCTGGGCTCGTATGCATAAGCAGCTTCTTGGAACATTTCACCACGCATCGCCACGAAACTGCTTGATCTTGTTCGAGAAGTGGTAGAAGCATAAGGCGTGATGAGCTTGTGGAAATACTCTCGATGGCGTTAGCTATGGACACGCAGCGTCCGAGACAATTAAGAGTTTTCCAAGATTTCAAATACCGTTGATGCGTGTGATAAACCATGACCAAGATTCATCATTCTCAATCGCCCAACACCATACGCCAACGGAACACTTGCTCATTGGCATCCTTCACATCGCAACAAATAAAATTCTCTTATTCTTTCCTCGAGGTGAGTACCATCTACGACGATCATTGGTCTCAAACAAAAATAGAAGGGCAATAGATGCAGCGAGCAACGAATGATGCCGAATCGACCATCACCATCGACCTCATAATCGCGAAATGTACCGGATTCGTTTGTGTCAACATCTGCAGATAACCCGCAACATTTGAATGACCGATCATGCCGACCGTATATCAACTCAATCGCAGTATGTCGGTCTCAACGCCACATCATAACTGATGCGGATACCAAAATCATGTTTCAACTCACCATAATTGATTTAGGCTTCATGATTTCACCACAGCGATTTTTCGAGCATAATACTGCTGACTATCTTTGAATGAACCTTCAATGGTCCAACACAACCCAAATCACGGTGGCATTTGTGTTCGATATAAACTTATAAACTTTCCAAATATTACCTCGTTGGGCAGCTCGTAACTCAAAATTACACCTCTCGAGTGCTTGCATTTAAATGTCGATCGTGTTGTATCCGAACGACCAACAACGATTCCGCCCCCGCCCATACGCCACACACCAACAGAAGATAGAGGTCATCTTTGCTATAGTAATATGAATTACTACTCAATTCTTCATCCCTTGTCGGGTCCATTTCACTAGCAACAAGTGAGGTTGCGGCGTTGAGCGGAATGACCGAACTAACCGCTTAGTTAGTTCTTCAAAGATCGCGGGTCGACATCTTCCGGATAGGTGCTTGGATTAATCAAAGATAATAGTTTGGGAAGTCCTCCTTCTCTCGAATCCATCCCGCAAAATCAATAAACGATTATTTAAAATTGATTGTTCGGGATGGTCGTCGAGGCATCCGAGTCGGTCTCTTCGAGATCTTCGATCTCGTGTACATATTCTTCTTCTTCTTCGCCTCCATCAACATCATCATTCGAATAGGAGTTGTTGGCCTTGTTGTTTCCGTAGCGTGCCTTTGGGATTCGTAAAACCAATCACCGTAAAGCATACTTGGAACATTTTGTAAATATTCTTCTTGCAAATGATTGGGCTCTCTCGGTTTGATCCACTCGCAATATTTGTAGTGTTGTGAACTACATAAACGCGTGGATATTCTTCGCATACGCACAATCGAGCAAGCAGTTCATTATCGGTTAACAATGATTTTATTATCCGACCATATCGTGATGTGGATAAATAAAATAATTGATAATCCGTGCTCAATTCATTGGCTCGCAATACGTGATTGATATAGTATATGAGGTTGCAAAGAAAACGATCCGAATTTGGGCAATTTGTTGACACCCGCCAATATACGCACAATCACTATCAAACTCTCCACCATAATTCACATGAATGAATTTCCAATTGTCCATCTACATAAAGAAAGAATAAATAAAAATATTAAAACAAAATTCTCAATCAAAATATACGATATGTAAATATAATATATTATTCTTTGGGGTTCTTTGGCGAATTACCTTTGATATTGGAAATGATTGAATTCTCCGTGGTTTTCCTTCAAATACCGCTTGAACTTCAATAGAAAATTTTGGAAAATGAAGATATGAGATGTGAATGAATGAATGAATGAATTCGTCAAATTTTATAGAATGTAAACAACAACAAATAATGGATGTCTCAGTATCATTCACGTGAAATTACTGTAGCTACAATGAATTCGACTCATTATTGTACAAATTTCATCGTAACAACAAGAAAATCGCACCTATTATTGTACTAAATTGCACCTATTATATCGCTTTCACGTGAATGAATTGAATGCTACAATAATTTGAGAGAAAATTCAAAGCACTTATCGAGGCGAAACAATTAAAAAAAAAATCGGATCGGCATCCGGTCGGATTCGGTCGCATCGATCGAATCGATCTCACCGATCGGATTCCGGTCTTTCCATCGAATCCGACCGAGCTCCCTTTTCATTTTTAATCCGCCGTTATTTTACACGTAAAACAAAGTCACCATGAGGGTATATTTGTCCATACAATATAAACCTACCTGATTTTGCATGTTTTTATCCCATTGGGTATATATGCATATCTCTTATGAGATCTGGGTATACGTGCATCCGCCCCAAATAATTATATATTAATTATGATGAGTAACGATAATTAAATTTTATTAATTTATAATTAAATTTATTAATTTTTAATTATAATTTTAATTCAAAATTAGAATTTATTAATTCATAATTATGGTTTATTAATTCATAAATAATGTTTATTAATTCATAATAAAGGTTTATTAATTCATAATTAGGGTTTATTGGGGTTTATTATTCAAATGAGGGTTTATTAATTCAAAACTATGGTTTATTAATTTAAAATTAGGATTTATTAATTCAAAATTAAAATTTATTATTCAAATTAGAATTTATTAATTCATTTTATTAATTAACAAATTAGATTTATTAAATTAATTAATTTTAATTAGAATTAATTTAATAATTAATTAATTAAGTGGTCTCATTGTACGCGTGCGCGTAGCAGCGCGCATAGGAGACCACCCCTTATTAATAATATCACATACATATACATTAATATATATATATATATATATATATATATATATATATATATATATATATATATATATGCACACACGTTAGCTTTTAATATTAATATGTATATTAATTATAATTCAGTTTGTTCGATCTAAAAAATATTAAACCAACGACACTGATATTATGAATTTTCTATTAAAAATCGAATGGAATAAACCGAATTATTTTAACAAAACGTGTTCATTTACGTTAGATTTTCATTTTTATTCAAATATCTTGATTTTTGAATACTTACAAATTTCTCGATTTTCCTTTCACATTTTAATTATGTATTCTGTTATTTTGTGAAATTAGCCTACAATTCATACACACGCGTATCAGTAAGTATGCTACGCTTAGGGATGTATTGGGCGATTTCGTGATCGAATATTACAATTTATGATTTTAGTTTCAACCAATTTATTTTTTTTAATTAACTTATTATCAAATCCACTCATCACAAAAAATGAATATTTTTTTGGTATATAGTTATTCCCGTACGATCATATGAGTTTTTCTTAGAGTAAGTTTTTAAGTTTATCAAAAGCAAACACACTATTTAGTTATTTGCTAACACTAAAGAAAAAACCAATAATTTAAATTACAAAACCATATGCAAACTTGAAACAAACGGATCTTTAATGTCAAGTCGTTTCTACACCAAATAGTTCAATTTTTTTTTCCAGCCATAACTCATTTTAATTTAGAAATCAAAGAATCATATCGTTGGAGGCTTCCTTTATTAGTTGTTTTCCTTCATTTATTGGTATTGCAATTTTCATAGCTTGGCATACCAAATTAAAACATGTCTATATCAAGGTTAGAATGAAAACCTACGAGGCCTAACTTGAATTCGTTCTAAAATTTTAAAAAGTAAAAAGAAAAAAAAATGATATCATAACTGGAATAAATAGCTGCCCCACTAAAAATCTAATAGAGCCTAATATATATAATTCGACTGGACTGGATATTTTGTTCATCGACAAAGAAAACAAAATAAACGATCATACAAAAACTTGGTGATAATTTAATTTGGAGTTTGGTGATAATTTACATCAGCCAAAACTTACAAGTTCAATTAATTTTACAAATTAGACAGATAAAATAAATGCATATTCGACAAGACTAATGATAAAGGGTCACATACTGGGTTAAATAAAAAGGTTACATGCAAAAAAACACCAAATTTTATTTTAGATATGTTTTATAAATAATTACAGTAATAATATATTTTTTGATTTCTACCAAAATAGATATGCCTAAATTTTATAGGGGATAGAATAAAGATGGGACGTGGTTTTTTTTTAATGTCACCGTCCAAAATACACGTTAGATTTTGTTTTGCATGAATTAAAATTCACAGCAAGTTATTTTTCCAACTGTCCAAAGAGTTTTTGTGTAAATTTTATATATATATACAAATCGACAATGTGTTATTATTTCAATGATGCATAAATATGTTTAAATCGAAATGAGTGAATTTTGTAGCTATTAACCCAACAATAAATTCGTCTCGAATAATATTGAAGTGTAACTTCTACAAAATCCTAAAATAAAAAGTGAGACCGGAGAAACTAAAATATTTTTCCTTCTCTAAAATTTATTCATAATTTTTCTTCTTGATAAATTCTTAAAATTTGTTCAATTTCTATTCTACAAAATACTCTCTACTCAATACTATTTATTTATATATTTTATTATTTATGCAACACTATTAATTAATTTAATACTATATTAATACATGATCTTTATTCTATTCAAAACATTCTAATAATTTTTATTAAAACTCAATATCGAGTGTCCGAGCATCTGACCCCACCCTACCAAAGTACCACCAAGCCCACCCACTTGTCGAATATACCAAAAAGCCCCCCAATTCTTATTAAAATATATGCAGAAGCATTTTTATTTTTCCACAATAGGAAACGAAAAGATACCCCTCGCATTTGCACCCCAAAACTCATATCGATCCGTTATATCGGAAAATCTCGCAATCACCTGATTGATCTGACGGTCACCGTCTTCCGATGGAAAACTCGCCGGTGGAATCACCGGCTGTTGGCATCTCGGCGCTGGCGGAGCAAGCCAAGGAGCTGCAGGAGACGGCGTCCTCGCTCATCTCCCGCACCTCCCGCGAGGAAGACGCGCTTCGCCAGCGCGTCGCCGCACTCGACGCCCGCATCAACTCGTTTCGTTCTTCCCTCCGCGGCTCTAAGGATTTCGATAAAGTATGATCTGCATCGATTTCTGCGCATGCATGCGAGTATTCTTTTTTCTTTCTGTAAATCATTTTCGTGTGCTGATTTTTGGATTGGATTTTTGGGAATTGCAAAGTTGGAAGAGGAGCTGACGAGAGTGAGGTATATATTGAGTGAGGGAGATGCAGCGGCATTTCTTCCGAGCAAATCTCATGGTTTGTTTGATTACTCTTATTTGGTTTAATTATGCTGCATATGTGAGAAATGGATGATGATTGTGAGTTTTATTTGTTGTGTGATTAGGGATGTTTTTGAGGATGTTTTTGGGGCCTATTAATGTGAGAGCTAATAGGAAGGATGTGCAGTTGAAAGTGAAAGAGGAATACAATAATTTCAGGGTATGATCCCATCTGGTAAATTAGTTAATTTCGAGTCCTTTTACTCCATCGTGATCTTAATTTGGTTGGGGATGTATATTTTTAAATCAATTTTGTAGCTTTTTGGACACAATAATGTGCAAATTGTTCATCCCAAGTATCATTTCATGATGAATGAAACAGTTATTAGCTATAGACTGCTAGAAGACTTGGTATATTCAATCTATAACTTAGGTGTATGTCAAGAATAGCTCTAAGTAATACTAGTAAGACAAGATTCGGTAAGCCCTCATCATGGTCTCGATTTTTTTATCCCATCACATGAATGTGGGAGTCTATTCTTAATGATAAAAACTTGATGACTAATGTATGTTACAATGAACCAATCTTTCAGGTCAAGTCATGGATTTTAGGTAACACCAAAGTCTAATTATACGTTTTAAGCACCGAGGCGTAAGTCTCGAGGCCGTCTGAGGTGTAAAACCTAGGCGTAAATTAAAAAAAATATGAAATTTATAACTAATACAATAAAAACATATAAAAAACATAAAAATTAAGACAATACAAACTTTATACATATAAAAACTTTATACATATAAAAGTTAATACAAAACAAACTTTATACAATATTATAACTAATACAATAAAAACATAACAAAAAGCATATAAAAATTATAGATCTTAAAAAGCAAACTTTATAGGAATAGAAGTTGTTGCCAGTCGGTGTGTTGTTGCCTGCCGGTCTACTGTTGCTTCCTATCGGAGGGCATCGCTGAGTCGCCGGAGAGGAAGGGGGTGGAGAGGCAGAGCGCGAGAGAGGGAGAGCGAGGGAGCAGGTGCGTGAAGGAGTGAGAGGACGGTCAGCTATAAAAATTATAGATCTTAAAAAGAAAACTTTATAGAAATAGAAGCTGTTGTCGGTCGGTCTGCTGCTGGCTGCTGCCTGCCGGTCTGCTGTTGCTTCCTGTCGGAGGGCGTTGTTGAGTCGCCGCAGAGGAAGGGAGATGGAGAGGCAAAGCGCGGGAGAGGGAAAACGAGAGAGTAGGTATGTGAAAGAGGGAGAGGATGGTCTGCTGCCCCCTGCCGGTCTGTTGCTGCTGTTTCTTGCCGGACGGTGTCGATGAGTCGCCAGAGAGGAAGGGAGATGGAGAGCAGAGCGCGGGAGAGAGAGAGCGAGGGAGCATGAGCGTGAAGAGGGGAGATGACACGTAGGCGCAGGAGTCGATTCTTTCAATTTGGGAATAAATTAGGTTAATTATTGAGTCAATTCTTTCAATTTGGGTTGTTTTTTAACAAGCTCATTACTAATTAAACCTAATTAATGAAAGCCCATGACTGTTTCACAAAAAATAAGCCAAAAAAGACTGAAATTACCTTAGAATAGAGAGGCGCACACCTCGGACCGCCTCACCGCCTTGGAACGCCTCGCCTTGGACCACCTAAGGCGTATGTACAGGGGACTACAGGTGAGGCGGTGCCTCGAAGGCGATTTTCCGACGCCTCGCACCGAGGCTCGCCTCACCACTGAATTTTTAAACCATGGGTGATTACTAGCTTCTAGGATTCGAATACACATCAATTTTCGAGCCCCGCTATTATCCGCTACATTTAAATGGGTCTGAGGTTGAATCATATAAATTTTTGAATCTATTCTTCCAATGCAAAAGATGAAGAAAATAAAAGAAATACTTTTTGTGTAAGTATAAAAAAATAGGTGGTTTTATTTCATTCCCAAGACTCATTTATGTACGTTCTACATTTTTAGCCCGAAATAATAAATTGAGTTCGTATAGGTAATTTGGATGCTCCTAGTAAAATAGTCCTTTTAGCTATATTTTCGGTTACTCCACCCATTTCATATAATATTCGTCCCGATTTAACAACAACTACCCAATATTCAGGGGATCCTTTCTCCGAACCCATATGTGTTTCAGCAGGTCTTACTGTAACTGATTTGTCTGGAAAGAGGCGGACCACTGGGTTGGAACGACAATCAGCTCTAGATTTAGGGGCTCTTGCTATAGCTGAACGCGGGGGAAAGATCATTTATATCGATACTGACAAAACCTTTTATCGGGGAATGGAGATACTCTAAGCATTTCATTAGTTATGTATGACCATTCCAACAAAAATACTTGTATGCATCAAAAACCCTAGGTTCAGCGGGATAAATGCATTAAAAGGAACAAATTTTAGCAGATGGTGCTGCTACGGTTGGTGGCGAACTTGCTTTGGGGAAAAACGTATTTAGCAGCTTATATGCCATGGGATGGTTACAATTCTGAAGATGCGGTACTCATTAGCGAGCGTTTGGTATATGAAGATGTTTATACTTCTTTTCACATACGGAACACAAGCAAAACTGTGCAGACTGCTGATCATGTGTATCATGTTGTGATTAATGAAACAGTGATTTGCTGGAGACTACTGAAAGACTAATTAGTTGTGTATGCCAAGTCTAGCTTTTGATACTAATAACATGAGATCAGATAATCACACATCATGATCTTGATCTATCATCACATGATAGGAACATGCACATAACATTTGTAAGCATCTGCTAGAATTTTATTATTTAAAATATTAAATCTAGATGAAATCTGATATTCATGAGAGTTCTTGATCTGAAAGCCATATTAGAAATAATCTAGTTTGCTTAGAGTGCCTGCCTGCTTATCCAGAACTTGAATTATTTTCTTAACTGTTGCTGCAAAAGCATACACCTTTTTGCTGTAATTGAAGATGTTTGTACTGATGACAGGATAGAACAGCATTTTTGTTCCTCTGTCTGCCATCAATATTGCTTATTTTAAGGTCATGGATTTGGGATGGATGCCTACCAGCATTACCAGTTCAACTTTATCAGGTATCATATGCCAAAACTCTCTTCTTCTGAACTTGAACTCTTTTGTGGCATTATCTTTTTCTTTGGTGGTGTATATGCATAACTTATGTCAGCCATTTTTTTTCCAGGCATGGTTGCTATATCTCTACACTGGTTTGGCTTTGAGAGAAAACATCTTGAGAGTTAATGGAAGTGATATACGTCCATGGTATTTAAATGTTCCTTTAATTCCCTTTCTTTCTAGAAGTGGAGTTCTTTTTATACTAGTTAAAATATTGATTGTTCAAACTTTCTGCTTTAGCTCTTGTGTTGACATGTGGATAGATGAAGAAAATGTTGACAAGATAATCAAATGCAATCCAACTTCATATAGCAATAGTTTTATATTTTGGCTAAAGGGTTTTTTCTGGGTCTTAGCTATTCTTTTTTTCTTGGCCATCATTTTAATATTTGTTTTATTCTTTTTGAAGTTTGGATGTGAAGAAAGAGCCCATGGTTCAATCTAGTCATGTTTTTACTTATGCAGGTGGATTAAACACCATTATTTTGCCATGGCTATGGCTCTCATCAGTCTAACTTGGGAGATAGACCAAGGGCCTGATTGTGCTCAAAAACAGGTAGTCAATGCATATCAATGTTTCTACCCCACGTAAAAAGCAAGTGCTCCAACCCACCAAATGACATGAATATGGCCATTGCAGATAGGTGTCCAACTATTTCTTAAATGGGCAATAATGCAAGGAGTTGCTATGATGCTTCAGAATAGATACCAAAGGCAAAGACTTTATACACGCATAGCGCTTGGCAAGGTAGTTTTAGCTTGCCTGGGATATTTGATTTCTGTACCACCAACTTTTCCATATGCTCATTTTTACATATATTCAAAAAAATTGACTCCTTTGTTTGGTGCCCTAATACAGAATAAATGCCAAGATCTCTACAACATGTAAACTTGCAAAGTGGTTGTCTGGTTAATTATCCTTTTACAGATTATTAGTTTGTAACCTTTTTGTTTTATGTGTGATATTCAACATGATCTATTGCCTTCGGCCCTTCAGTAATGGGCTAGAGGGAAATTGCCCTTCCAATTGATTGAGGCACAGTACTTTAACATATCCCGTCTATAATGTTCTACTTTTGCTAAATGTAGGCTAGGAGGATGGATGTTGTTTGGGGAGAAACTGCTGGAGTGGAGGGCCAGCTATTGCTGCTATGCCCTATACTTTTTGTTTTGCAGGTCTGTTAAGTGCCTTCTTCTTGTCCAAAAAATAATGCAACTTTTACACTTGTTTATATTTTATTGGAATCAACTCCTTGTGTGAATCCATATGGACTTTGTAGGCTCATTAAGTCGAGACCCCATGAATCTTTTCATAACCACTCTTCTTGCTTCTTCTGGATGACTATACTTGTGATTTCATTACGGCCAACGCTTTTCCTCAAAGTCATGACCATTATCCTCTCTGTGTTCAGGGTTTCGAAGCTTATGTTGGGGTCTTGTTGCTTAATACTGCTCTGAATGGATTCAATTTGGATTGGCAGGTAAGATAATTGTTTAAACATATGACTTGGTGGAATTATTGTTGCTTTCTTCCTCAATATTGTATATGTCGATATCCAAGTTCACGGTCATCAAATGTTTTTCCTATTATTATTATGGTATCTTATTCACCTACATAAATTCATATACTAATTTCAGGTAATTACATGTGGGGTTCTTCTCATAGTCATGGCTGTCGGAAATTTTGCTAACACGGTGGAGACACTAATAACGAAATCTAGGGTTAAGGCAAAAATTAAGAGAGGTAAAAGCAGGCAAGAACTGCATCAACTGAATCAGGGATCTGATGATAAGAGTTTGTAATTGAGGAAAAATCAGCAATTTCAAGTTTTGCTAATATTTGTGCAGTTTCTTTTCTCACAGCAGGTTTTTGCTTTTATGTTTTAAAGTTGTTTTATGATATTAAACTTGGATATTAGGAGTCAGATATCTATATTTGTCTTTATGTTATAGGATTTCTGCACTCACTGTTTTGGTTTCATATTGAGAGCTTTATCTTCGATGAAGCCTGTGCCCTTTATTGGGATAGTCCGAACCCATTACCGGGCATTTGTTTCATCAATACACGTCATGTGCATTGTACATTGTATAGACATAAAATAAAGTACAAGTCTACAGGATGAAGTAAAAATTTGCAACAACTAAAATGAATTCATAAGTATTTAAAATTATCTCAAAATCAACTGCTAGAGTTGTAACAAATTTATGAGAAACGTATGAAACTACAAGTAATTGGTAGTATTGAGGGAAACAAACTTAATTCGGTAGAGGGGCCCCATAACTAGCAAAAACTTGTTGCAGTTCCAACAAAATCGCCAACCTCCATTATACAACTAACATATCACTCAAAGGCCCAGAGTCTTAACAATAAAGAGAAAGAGAGACTTGCATTCAATAAGACGTCCATGACGAGCCAACCGGTTGCATCTCTAGCCCAACTACGTTAGGAGCCACTGAGCTCGGCTCGAACAGGCCAAGCTTCTCCAGCAGGCGCTCGACTAGTCCGCCGGCAGCGTACGACACGCCCGAGACCAGGATCCCAAGAATCAAGAAGGTCATGACTGTTTTCAAGTAAGACTTTGGGGGTCTTTGCACATAGGCCTTTCCCACTGTTAGCACTAGTATGCACAAAAGGGAAGCTGCTGCCACCATCAAGAGCTTCAGCTGTTTGTCGTCCGACTTGCGGAACGAGAAGCCGTATACAACTGGAGGCACCAACCCGAATATGATGTACGATAGTATGGAGACTATGGCATGAAGCGCAAAATTCTGTCTCCGGCCTAAGAGCTGTCGGTAGCGATCCGCTTGCTCGGTTATTTGGTTGAGGAGCTGCTCCTCAACTCGGTCGCATCTTAAATCCCACAGCTGCAGCGCTTAGCAGAAAATAAATCTATGAGGGGGCTATTTTGGATGATAGATTAGATTGATAATAAATATTACTGTGTTAAAAGGATTAGACGATCAAACAAGCTCAGCTAAGATGTATAAACACCCCTGATATTTAAAAAGTACACCTCCTAAAGTATTTTTGGCGTGAAACCAAATCCCAAGTCCGGAATTCCGTGCAATTATATGCTCGACTTTGGCCATTAACATCGGTTAACGCACTACCAAGTTCTCCATCCAATTATTTTGTTGTCCAACATCCAATCATGAAGGCGTACTGTTCGATAGCCCATGACAAGATCTTTCTAATGGTACTCATATTTACGGATATCCTCACAGGAGGCACACATGTGAATGCGTGTGTGTGTGTGACTATCCTGACCAATTTCAAATCGCTTCCAGTAAGGATAACAAGAAATATAGGTAACGTTAGAAAGATCTTGTCACGGACTTTCCAACAATACCTTCAACTTCAATTTAATTATTGGATCTCAGGCGTTGAAGTAATTGATGAAGAAGTTGATAATGCACAAGTATCTATTAATTCATTAATTTTGGGGGGATTTGGACTTTTCTGCGCCAAAATATACTTTTGGGGAAATTTTGCGATAAAAAAGAGAGACGTTAAGATATCTTGATTGATGAAGCTTTACGTAAGACAATTATAAATCTACAACTTACATTGTGAGCAATGATAAAAAGTCCTCCAATCAGATTTGCAGCTCCCAGAGTCAACACATTCACTGCAAATGACATTGTAGAAGTTTCAGACCAAAAAAGCAACGTTTGTTCATATTTTACCAGTGAACAGTAGCATATTCCTGTTGAGATTACAGTATATGAACTAGTAGAGATTGTGTGCAGCATACTCACATGTGGCCGCACCACCACCAGCGGCTGATGATACGACACTAAGGCTAGTCATGGTCTCGGCTAGCCCACCGTAAACTATACTTTTGATCACTTCAATTTTGCGTTCTTCTATCGCTCCACGTCCTTCCCTATCAGCAGTACTAGTTTGAGTTCCTGACTGGGATACTGCCGGAGGCGTTATAGTTATACCTTCATCAATACGAGGCAACACAGGTGGATGTGTATCTATAGTTATTCTGGTGTCACTGCCTGCACCTGCATCAAGATTTCATGATAGTTAGCTCGAGAAACACGAGGACCTCATTCGTCTCTCTAAACTGTAAACATGCAATTTTAGGCATATCTATTTCCAATATTGTAACTCTTACCTTGTGCAGCTGGTGCATCTCCTATTTCTGAAGTCATTTCAGTTCTGAGTGGCTTGTTGTGATGAAAGTCGAATATCGTTGTAGTCGTCAACTGCTGAGGCACTTCAGCAGGGTAGACCTCACCTGCAGGTCCGGAGAAGAATGCTACCACTTTTATACACATTTTCATCAATTCAATCCGATATCATACTCAGGATAGCAAGATTTTGTAGTAGAAGAAATATTTGGCAAGAATATTACCGTTATCACTGCTTTTGGAATCAATGTTTCTGCTGTCAAAGATAGATGTAGTAACAATTGTGGCTCTAACATCCTGCTCGTCATGAGGGACAGATACTGAAATGTTCAAAGTGCCATCCCCATCTTCAACCGTTGAGACTGATGATGTTGGGAGCTGGTCGACGTTCTTGTCTCGACTGGTGTGAACTTCTCGGCTAGGTTTCGATTCCATTTGTTGATCCATGGTTAAAACATCGGACTTCGCAGCATCTGCCGCACGAGAAGGCTAAATTATCACGGTTTCAAATGGGATTTTACTCCAGATTTCTGAGTGAAATAATTTGAAAAACAGTACCTACTAACAACGGGAGCTTTAGGTTGTACAGGTCGGGAAGAGTTAGATCCTGGCCTTCGTGTGTAGCAGTTTTAGCCATAACTCTGTCAAGTCCTTCAGAAACACGAGCAGGTAAACTGGTTTCTTTTTGGCCACTTTCACGAGGAAGGTCAGACGACGGAATGGGTGAACTAACTTGTTGCATGTTCGTCTCAGAACTACTTCCTACATGTGAAAGAATCGAGTTATATGAACATGTAAAAGCAATTCAGACGTCGTTTTCACAAATAAAACTACTTCTCAAGATGCAAGATAAATATCTTCCATTCTCAATGCCTCATTAATTAAGCTAACAAATGCATATTCGAGCTTCCAGCTGATCAAATGGTATTTTGTTTTTCAACACGATTCAAGCCGTGCACAAAAATAATAAATTTATCTCACATCATGAAGATATATTCAAAGAAGAGTAAATAATTTGAACAAGGAACTAATATATCCAAATTTTGTAAAAAGAACTCGTGATGTATGCATTAACAAGGAAAAGGAAGAGAAGAAGAAAGAAAAAGAGTACCTTCCTCAACGGGTGTTTTCTGCCTGTTTGTTCTAAATATGTCGAACCAGTTCTTTTTTATGCCCAGTTCTTGCCCGTCCTGTACATTTTCCGTCCCACTTTTGCCACCAGATGATCGGAACAATCTGAACCCGTCCCCTGCATTATTTCCCACTCAATAAGTAGCAAACGGAAACATTATTAGAACAAAAATATCCAAACAGAAAAAAGAAAAAATGCTTACCAGTTGGAATGAAAATGCTGAAGCATGATAAGCATCTAAATATAGCAGGCCCTCTCTCACTTTCCTCTTCATCGACTGCTGGTGTTTGAGCATCATCATTACCAACTTCCCTTTCTTGATGAACTTGATTCTCGGATGGAACAGTACCTACGGCTGCAGTTCCTGTTTTGGGGTGCTTAACCTCCTCATCGGAACTCCTTATTCTACGCTTTCTTTTGCTAAGAATAACCCTTTTTGTGATGCAAGACTTGCAATTAGGGCAGTATAGATCATGTGTGGTTTGCTTCTGTATGATTCTTTCGACATGTAATTCTGTTATTTCCAAATCATCCTTGTTTATCAGCTCCGTTTCTGCACTTTCGATCTCTTTGGAAGGCTCATAACTTGTTTGAATGTTTGAACTAGAAATCCTGTTATTCTCAATCTCTTCCTGGTATTGATTGCTTATGACAGAAGCACCATGGAACTCAATAGCGGGATCAAGAGATGAGAGCTTGCATTTTATAGGCCCTTTCAAGATTGGCTCCTTTATTGTACATGTAGATGTGGAATTAACACCTGCAACCAAACAATGTGAGTAAGCTAAATTGTAAATTTCAGATCATTCTCATTTTTGAGGACGATTTCTGCATGTTCGATTTCTTTAAAAGGCTCGTATCACAACTTGTTTTACCTTCTTGAGATGAACTGTCAGAAGGCTGAACGTTTGAGCTAGAAATGCCATGTTCCCCGATCTCTTCCTCGTATTGATTGTTTGTTACAGAAGTACCATTCGACTGAGTAGCAGGATCAAGAGACGAGACGTCGTATTTTGTATGTGCAGGACCATCCACGATTAGCGTCTTACAAATGTACGTAGATATAGGATGATTAACACCTAAATCTACAAAACAACACAAGCAAACAATTGTAAACACGGTACACTTAATATAACCGTATGTCCATACAATTCTGCCCATCAACTTGCACAGCAGAGAAGTACGAGACTGAAACAGGAAAAGGTAGGACAAAAGTGTGGGTGCTTTTTTGTTCAATGCATCCCATTAACATATTATAAGCATAAATGTGCAAAGAGTGATTTGGATGAATAATGTGAGAACCACCACTCATCCTTCCAGGAATCGAGCGTTTCTAGTTAGCGGATAAGGTAGAAAAGTATCGAACACACGTATTGGAAACATGAAGGAAAGCAACAACTGGAATCACAAGATGGTAAAATCCCGGTACTCGATATAAAGCGTACAAACTAACATAGGAATACTTTTGCTGTTAATGATTTCAGTTACCACATAAAGTTCATATGTTATTATCTTTCCCCATTTCTTTACAATACATAAACATGTTATAGCAGAAATTTCTACAATCTTCAAAAATGCTTCTCAGCCTTTCATAGGTATGCTTGACAAGATCTGCAACTGAGAAACCTATTGACTAGCATTTTAAAGTTATATAAATGGTTTGAAGGATAAAGACACTTTGACATCTATGTACTTTAACGACGACACCTTTGTACAATTCTAGTATCTACTGACCTTCAGATATAAAGTTTAAAGTTTTGATATTGGTCAGGTTATGCAACAGTCCTCTATGATTCCGAATATTATCAACACAGACACTTCGATTGCCATATGCCCAAGTGCAGATTCGACACTTCCATATTCCTTCATCCAGAAAAACAGAAACAAGTGATGCAATTGTAATAAACAGCGTGCAGTTGCTATTTCACTACAACGTCATTTAGAACAAAAAACAGAATGCTGCAATAAGTTAATATTTTGCGGAAAGTTGGTAACTATTGTTCAAGGTTCGATCCACTGCCTAAAGGCTAACTACCCTCATTTGTTACTCTAAACGGCAATTATTAAAGCCTAATTACCTCACCAAACTACCAGCGTGCAGTTGCTATTTCACTACCCGTGCTTCGGATAACTCGATTATATATATTGATTGTTTTCTTGGTTTCCATAGAAGCAAGCAAGGGCTTACTTTTGCTAAGTAGAACTAAAATCTGAGAAAGAAAAAAAACCATCAATCATTGACAGCATTTCTTTCCAAGAATTTAACTCCACACACAACACAAAATTGTGAGAGAAAAACCAATTTTTAATTCCTCCAAGCAAAAGGAGATTTCACGAGCAAAATTTTGCTCTCAACTGTTAATCCGATAAAATCTAGAAAATAAAGGATTTCTAACAGACCACATTCCATATGTATACTGAAAAACAATATAAATAGTGAAGAGGGCCCTTTTACTTTTTTCACATATTTTACAGACAGTTAGGTATGAATGGGTCGCATCTGATTAGGTTCAGATTTATATTCTATTTTTTTTGCTTGGATTCGGATCCGATACAGATCTATTGGATCCAAAAAAATTAGATTCAGATCCATATCTATAAGATCTACAGGGTACAGGGTCTAGACTCGGATCCATATGTTTTCGCTTCTAAAATAAATTCTAAATCAATTATAATTCACAGTAACATAATAATAATATAAATATATAATAATACTATAACAATTATTTAGAATTTCTACAATTATCACTATATTGGAAGACGTTAGTTACAAATTTATTATAAGATAGAAAACAACAAATAACTCGATTGTTGGTGATGTAAGTGGCACGATCCACCGTAAATAACGATTGATACATAATTGAAAGAATTTGAAATGAAATTGGGAACAGATTTGTTTTGGGAGAATTTGAAAAAGAAAATTAAAGAGTTTTAAGTTGGAGTTAGGTATTTAATTATAATAAAAATAATATATATATAAAACTAACGGATCTGCTGATCGGACCTGGATCGAATTCGGATCTCAAAAACTAAATCCCAAATTCAGATCCGAAATATGGGAGTAGGATCTAGATCCATCCAGATCCATCGAATCCAAATTTTTGAAGATTCAGATCCTGAAAAATGAATTCAAATCCACAAATCTAAATCGGATTCGGAATCCATTGACATCTCTACATGTAGGATTATGAAGTGGGGTTAAAGGCACAAGACTACTAAGGTACTGTTCAATTTTATATATCTTCATACTTTTATTATTAAAAAAAGGAACTATAAACTTTGCAAAATCTTTAAAAAAAATTGAATCTTGATGAACAAAAAAATGCTTGTATTACTAATAAATTAATTATACCTTTAACTTTGTCATGGAAAACAAGATTTTCCTTTGACTTCTTCTTCCCATTTATGGCTTCTGCTCCATTTTCAAGAACACTACTACTCTCCTCCATTTCCTCCTCTCCATTTATGGTTTCTGTGGACTCATTTTCAAGAACCCAATGACTCTCCTCCATTTTCTGCTCTTTTGCGTCATGGATTATTAGCTCTTCATTTTCATTTTCATCTCCATTTTGATACTGAATTTCGTCGTCGCTATTTCTCACAGAGACTCCATTACTCACTTCACCGTCTTTTTTAACAGCATATTTTGCAAGGATTTTGCTATCATCTCCGTTTCTTGAATTTCTCACTAATGGAGTGGTTTCCTCAGCTTCTTGCTCCTCCACCTCTGCCTGCTCTTCCTTTTCCATTTTCACACGCACGCACACACACACACACTGAGAGAGAGAGAGAGAGAGAGAGTTTCTCTTTATATAACAAACAAGGCGTTGCTCACGTCTAATTATGGAGGAAAAAAGGATGTCAAGCGCAATGTATTGCGTGCAAATGGTGCAGAAAACCAAAAAAAATAGTTTATTACATGCACTATAAATGCAAGAGTTGAAGTGGTTGTCGAGAGAGAGAGAGACTTATCTCTAAGGGAGTTGTCAAAATATTTAATATATGCAATTTTTCTAGAAAAATATGAAGCCAAATTGAGGGATTGTGAGAGGTGACAGTGTAAACAATAGATTCTCCCATAACCCATAAATGCTAAACAATTAGGAACACAATAAATTGGGGAGATTATTGTGTGAAAACTTGGGGGCACTGAGGTGTGGGATCTGTCGAGGAAGGATGTTGAATTGATGATGGCAACGTGTTTGGCATTTATGAATATCAGTCTTTAGTTTACATATGAAAAGTTGTCATAACAAAGAATCTTCAAAGATGTAATAGCCCGCCTTTTAGAGACTTGGATTAGCCTTTTTTATGGGTTGACCAATTAGGAGGATGGTACATGAATGAAACTATTCAAAAAATAGATATATTGTATTTTATCTTTGAAGAATTTTAGATATGAAACAATTCTTAACTTATATTAAATAATATATATATAAGATATAAAAGAATTTTAGGATATTAAACTATCCTAAAAATGAAAATAGATAAGGATATTATAGTATATTTATAAAACAATACTTTTCTATAACAGTATACAAATTATGATTTTAATAAAAAAAACTATTGTAATGTAATGACACTATAATTAACTTTACTACGTAAATCTTAAAGTTTATGAAATTATATATCCTAATCATGGAATGGTCAATTATTAATTGAAAAAAAAAGATTCGGTACTAAAAATACTTCACCCGTCCACCAAATACGTTCATTTAATTACATTTAGTTCGTCCATAAAAAATGTTCACTTTTCTTTTTAAAACACCAACTTCATATTTTTATCCTAAACATATCCACTTATTTACAAAAAAATCACTCATGGCCCATCTTTTTACATCTATTATCTATTAATATATTCATTTATTATCCTCATAACCCATCTTTTTACATTCATTTACTTTATATTTATTATAATTTATTAAAATCTATGCCACTAAAATCAAGAAACGAATTTAATAGATGGAGGAGTAATTATGAATTCCAAGTGGACATAATGAATCGTAATCAATAGTTATAGAATTAAATTAAGATGCAAGAGATTGGAATTCAAGGACAATAAACTAAAATTAAAGAACTAAAAAGAAATGTGAGATAAATGATATCTCATTTATTTTTTGTTTGACTTAATAATTAACCTGGATTTGAGTTGACGAAGCAGAGGTTGGATTAGACAGCTTCAAATTGGAACTCTTTTGTCTTTTTTCCCTAAAAATGAAAAGGGATGACATCCATTTGATTTCAGCAAAAAATGAAGATGTGATTTTTCATCCCAGTGAATCATAAATGGGGGGAAACAATAGGGAATAAAGCCGTGTCTATGAATGTCCAAATCTAGAAATTATTGATTTTCAACCAAATGGAGAAAAAAGAAAATTACTTTAGGGTTGTTTAAATGGATATCTGATATCGGTTATTATCGAAATGAATCGAAATCGACCGATTCTCGATATCCAATAACCGATTAATTCGATATTCAGATTGTTTAATGGTTTGGGGTTAATTTACGGTTAACGGGTATACCGATAATAGAACGAGTATACCCAAATAATCGAATATAATAATTATTAATTTATTATTATTATTATTATTAAATTATAGACAAATTAGCCTAAATTTAATTAGATTCGATTAACTTTTTATTATAATTGTTAATAAATTATTATTTTTTAAATTCGATTAATTTTGATTATTCAATGACTGAACCGATTAACCGATTGATTAATCGAATAATCGATTAACCAATCAATATTGAAATTTGCCATTTCGATTTCAGTTTCGATTAATCGAAACAGATCTAATAAACGGTCCTAATTACTTTTTGGCGAAATATATACAGACTATTTTATAGGAGCGAGAATTATTTAATACGCATTCTAAACAACGACTTTGGATTATCTTCGTCACAAAAGCATGAGCAAGGTTTATTTAAAATACACTCCGAGAGTCCGAATAGCAAGAAATTACTACTATTTTACAACCACACGGTGGGATAAACAAAACATAAAGATAATAAAATTTGTGGGTGAGATTTCAAGCAGTCTTCAATATTGAAATAACTATGGAAATTACTAGATCTCCAGCTTTCTACTGCACTACCTACTTGACTATGAGTAGACCATAAATGTTGCAATTATAATGGTAGGAGCTAGAAACTCTTAGAAGATGACAGTATCATTATTTTTATCAATAGTATATGTTAGTGAATAAGTTACATTGCTTTATAGATATGATTTTCTTTAAGGCAATAATGGGATTTCATTATTGAGAAACATCTAGCCTAAGCAAGCATCATATAGAAATTTCCACATCCCAAATCAAGTATTAAGCAACTCTGATAATTATTCATTGCTGAACCTAAAACTATGCAGTAATTATTTGATGTTTTAAGCAAGCATATAATCTTGGGGTAGAATTTTACTTAAAGATTTCATTTAACTGTATCTCTGAACTTGAATTTATTGTTTCAAATATCTTAATAAAATACGTTTTAATGAGCTAAAATATCTTAACTATTGAGTATTACTACTACACGATAGAGACTTGCGAGACATATTGCAAGTTGAGATATCTTCATTCTCTAATTAACCAACAAATAAATACATAATCTATCAGAATCAATATACATGTTTTCACCAAATAAAAAACAAAAAAATATTTCTAGATCTCTATACTATTCAAAAGTAAATTTCAGTTATTATTGTACTTTTCTTTCGTTCTAGTAAATCTCTATACATTCAATATGTCCTTTTTAATTTATTTATCTTAGAACAAAACGACCTCTTGAAGTGCAAACTAAAAGTAAAAATACTTAATTTATGAAAACTAAAATGAAATGTAGAAAGTTACATAGGAAAAAAATGTAAATTTTCTCACACTTACAATTGCATAAGCCATAAGCCCACCACTTTGTATTTCCTCTCGCTCTCTCCCCCTCCTTGTATTTATTACAGTTGTAGGTACCGTGGTAACCGTGGCTTTAGCTACACTTGTAAAGGAAAAAAAAAAAAAATTAAACAAAATAATAATAAAATATATGATAGAATGATGAAATTTATGCAAGATTATGGAAGCAGATTATCCTAAGTGATATTTGTGACTTGAATTTATTAGAAGAGTGTCTTTAAGATTTTGTAGAAGTTGTAATCGTATATGAATTGACTAAATAAAGTTTACTATTACAAACTATTTTCCATATTTTGTTACTCAATAACTATAAAAGTAACATACATATGTATTAAATTTTTATTTTAGTAAATCCTTTTACATTTTTGGTCTTTTAGTAGGTCATTTTAACAGTAATGCTACCTAGCAGTTTACATATCATTCAAAAACAATATTTTGGGATAAAATATAGAAATATAAAAATTTATTGACACACAAAAGGAGTACAATGGATTATATGTAGGAATAAGTACAGCTTGTGTCCTCAATTTTATGATATTTTGAAAATAAATGTCTTACACTGATGCAGCGTATGTGGATAAAAGGAAGAACAATATCAAAATTCGTTGATTCTACAGAATACCGAAGATTGACAGATTGAGGAAACCTCGTTTTTATTAATAATCAAAAACTGCGTTCCAAAGACAACTAATAATGCTTAAATAATAAACTCTAATCGTGCAAAAGAAAGGAAAAAAAGAAAAAATCCAAAACTAAAACGAAATTACGAAAAAACCCCGAAAAATTTGATAAATTACAAATTTGACCCTCAAGATGAAGGAATTTGCCCGAAATCCGTCATCAGTCATAGCAAAGCGATGTGCATTGCTCAGAAGGCTGTTTCTGCTTGAAAAACACTAGGCCCTCGTCGAAATCTGACATTTACGTGAATTCTTCGGATGATCCGCACGCCGCATTTAATTTAACTCAATTTGCGCTGCATCATTCCCTCCAGGGCAGAGAAGATTCGACCTCGACTTTGGAGCCGCATCATCATCATCAGAGGAATAATCATCAATAAAAGAAACAAGATGTTTCACATTGAACACATCGGAGGTGTGAATATGGCTCGATAAGAGGAGACGATAAGCATTAGGGTTGATCTTTTCTACGATTTCCACTAGACCAATCTCCTTAGCAGCAAGCTTACTATACTCATGAGTCGGAAAACGATCTTTGGTCAGAATAGCCCAAACAAAATCACCAACCTCAAACTCAACAGCCCGACGCTTAAGGTCCGCTTGTGCCTTGTATTTAGCCGTGTTAGCCACCAACTGAGCATGTGTTTGGTCATGAACCTGATGCAATTGGGTAACAAAGTCTTCAGCAGTAGCATGAGTGCGACCTTACTGGGTAAGGCTAGCAGGTCGAGAGGGCCCTGTGGGGACAGTCCATACACCACATGAAACAGGCTAAAACCAGTCGTGCAGTTAACGACATGATTATATGCGAACTCGGCCTGGGGTAGCTTCAGGTCCCACACCTTGGGCTGATCCTCCACCAAACTGCGCAAGAGACTGCCGAGGGAGTGGTTAACAACCTCAGTCTAGCCATCCGTTTGAGGATGGTAAGCACTACTGAAGTTCAACTGAGTATTAACAGCGCTTCACAAACTTAATAGAGACAGGCATACCAGAGGGGATATACATCACGAAAGTAGAGATGAGCAACATCAACAACATCAGAAGTCTTCTTACATGGGATAAAATGAGCCATCTTGGAGAAACGATCAACCACCACATAAATAGAGTCACTTCCACGTTGGGTACGAGGAAGGCTAAGGACAAAATCCATACTGGCATCAGACCAAGGCTGTGTGGGAATAGGGAGAGGCATGTATAATCCGCGTTAGTAGAAGCTCCTTTGGCCAATTGACATACACGGCAGCGAGCCACAAATTTTTCAACTTCTTTGCGCATAAAAGGCCAATAGTAGGAACAAACAAGCAGCTGAAAAATATGATCACGACCAACATGACCCTCATTATAAAGCTCCTGAATCATCTTCATGCATAGGCTGCAGGTAGGGATGCACAGTTGGGTCCCTCGAATAAGAAATCCATCCTCCAAGATAAAATCACGGTTCACCTTGTTGGATTTTTGCTAGCACATGAGAAAAGAAAGGGTCATACACATAAAATTTCAGGAAAGAATCAAAACCATGCACACGTATTTCCGTAAGAAGGCCATTGCGGCGACTCAGCGCATCAGCTACACGATTAGAGACACATGCCTTGTGTTTAATCACAAAAGTGAACTGCTGTAAATAAGAGATCCAAAAGGCATGGCGATGTGAGATCTTATCTTAGTTACAAAGATGCTTGAGGGATTCATGATCAGTGTAGAGAACAAATTCACGCTGAAAGAGGTAATGACGCCAATGCTTGATAGCTTGCACAATCGCGTAGAACTCACTATCAAACATACTAAAACGAAGCTTTGCACCAGAAAGCTTCTCACTGAAATAAGAAACATGACGACTACATTGGCTACGAACAACACCAATACCCGATTTGGAAGCATCGCAATGGAGTTCGAAGGGTGGAGAAAAATCTAGAAGGACAAGGATAGGAGCCGAGATTAAGCGATGTTTGATCTCATGAAAAGCAGCTTCAGCTTTAGCAGTCCATTGAAACTTGTTCCCCTTCATGCAGTCAGTAATAGGGGCCATAATACCACTAAAGTGAGGGATGAAACGATGATAAAAGGATGCCAACCCATGAAAGCTACAGACTTCAGTAATGGAAGAAGGTTGTTGTAATATCCCTAACTTTTTAATTAGTAATTAATCGATGCTTAAAGACTAAACAGGGCATTGCATCCTTAATAAAAATGAAATTATATATGCTTAAGATCCAAATTATTTAATTTCACTTAGCAAAATGAAATGTGATCGACAATTGAATTCTAAAACTTTGAATAAAAGATTTTGTTTAGAAATTTCAAATATTATGTAGATTGATTATTTGATCCTAATGATCGAATAAAATCCTATTAACTATAGGAAAGTTTAAATTTTGCTATTATATATATTATATTTTCATGTTATATGGTAAACATTATTTCATAAATGTAAGATTATAATGTGAGTATTTTATTTCATAGAAGTCATGAAAATAAGAAAGTAAGTATAGTATAAAGTTAGTAGTATTAAATTTAATATTTACACATGGTATATTATTAAAAATTAAAATGGAAATATATGAACTAATGAGCATTAAGTAAGAAAGCTCTAGAAAAGCATGACTAAGCATACATATTTATTATCCTTGGTGATCAAGCAATAGCATTTAATAAAATTTGATGAATAATCATGTATTTAAATAAAGTAAAATAAAATAACATTTAATACATATTCAAATCATCTTTTAACTATAGGAAGACTTCACAATTCACCATTCTCTTCCAAACTCACACATGCACACACAACACACACTAAGACAAAATTTTTAATTAAGCTATTTTCTTTGTAATTCCTACTTCCAAGTTTAATCCCAAAGGTGAAAGAAGGTATAATTCTATTCTTTCTTGAATATTGAAGTTTAATTATTGTGGTTTATATTTTTGAAAATATTGAGAATGTTGGTTGAAGAATTTTGTATGTTATGTTATAAATATTGATATTATATGATGATATTGATGAATTAATGTAGAAATAGTGAAGTATTGATGGTTTAATTTCAAGATTTAAGTTAGAACTACAAACCCTAACTTTTGAACCTTGAATGAAAGTGATGATAGTTAATGACTATGTGGAGCTTAGCTTGTAATTATATGATTAAACATGTTTAGGTAGGTAATTTGAAAGAAAAGATAACAAAAATAAATTTAGAACATATATGTATATTTTCGAAAATTTCGAAAATATTATGTTGATTTTATTTTCTTCAATTAACTTGATATATGAGTTTAATATGATGATTTAAACATCATGTGAATTAATTAGAATTTTCCAAGTTCATATGTTGAAAATGGAAAATTTTAGTTTATGTGTTTAGTTGTCATGTTTATGCTAAGGTTGATATATGCTATTATTATTGATGTTTCAAGTTGATATATGATAAATAAATGAGAAATTGAAAGAAAGTTGAAGAAAAATATCATTTATACTTTTGACTTAATTTTCGAAAAATTATGAGGAAAAAGGGAAAAATTAAAGTTTGATGTTATTCTTTATAAATCTTACGGATTATGAATCTATTATGTAAATAAGATAAAATGTGAATAAAGTTTAAAAAAAAAAATAGAAGGATGCAATGACCCGAAAGAATTAAATTTCTTATAGGTAAAAGCTTAAACAAAATGTCTAAGCAAAACATAAGAAAAGAAGAGAATAAATAAAAAGAATTCATATGTGTTTGATAGATAAGAAATGCCCTTTATATGAGTACTGATATTATCGAATAATTTAAGGTACATCGAAAAAGGGCAAGGCGATTAAAGGGGAAGAAGAAGAAGAAAAAGGGAAATTTATTAAATTTATCGAGTAAAGTCTACAGGTGGGCTTTCTAAAAACTTATAGCATGTGCTAATTTATATTATTTCATTATGTACTGCATGACTTCTAAATTCATTGACTTGCCAAATGTTTGAGCATCAGCATGATGCATTACATGTCCACGGAAATAGAAAGAAAGAAAGAAGAATGAAAGAATTTACCGACGTCGGATAGCGACCTTCGGGTCATAGCGTGTTTGAGAAGGAGGCCTACTTCTCAACACATAGATGATTCCGTGGATATGGGAAGAAAGATGTCTGCGACATAGATCATGCATATGTATTTGTTTTAATGCTATGAAAATGAAAGCAAGTAAGTGTTTTATTATGAAAAGCATGCATGTGTTTTCACTAAAACCCCTGTGTATGACAAAGTTATGGCAAGTCAATCTTATAGCTCTAAGAGCAAAGTTTTAAATGTTTTCGGCATGTGTCCACTGAGTGCTTATGTACTCACGCCCTGCATGAATTTCTAAACATGCAGGTTGAGCTGAGAGTTTGGAGATGGAATTGGAAGAAGGAACACTATGGTTATCTTGGTTTGTGACTTCCGTCATATATGTTTACAACATCTCTTATTATTCCGTTTGTTTTGTACATTTGGTTATGATCGTTGGGATTAAACTCCTTGATATCTCTTGTTGTTGGAGTTGAACTCCGATATATATATATATAAATATATACATATATCCTCTGTTGCTTGAAGTAGACTTGAATTTATAGTTTACCAAGACTTGATTGAAAATGTTGAGTCGGACTTGTTATGAAGTTGTGTTGTTTGAAAGTTATCTTAAACCCATGTTGATGCTATTGCGTCTTGTTGTTAAGTGAAAACTTTGATGCTTGTTGTTGTAAGTTGATGCCCGAGTTATATGTCCTCATACATATAACCTAACTACCCTTCATTGCACGCTCTGAATTGAATGATCGTTATGTTGTTGTTACAATTGAAAAGGAAAACCCTTTTGATCAAAAGTCGAATGTTTTGATTATCCTTCTACCATTATTCCTTTTATTCATTCGACTTCATGCAAACAAATCATTTTGTTCTATTTGAAATTAAGACGTCATCCAATATTTATTCTTCATACATTATTGTCATATCCCTTATTGAATTCTTTGTATCGTCATAAGTGCTAATAGTTCATGTAAAGTCATTAGTCACGGCCTAATCTCTTGATTAAGAAGTTGGGTTGTGACAGATTGGTATCAGAGCTTCGGTTCTATTGGGTCAGTTAATATGAGAAGTTGTTTCAATTCCTAATGTAAGTAGAGTCCGTAAAGCACAGTGTTCCAAATCCATCTCCGCCAGCTCAACCAGGTAAGTAAGATGAAAATTTTATAATGAGCATTTAGAAAGGAAAGCTATTTGATAAAGTCATGCTTTTGATAAAGTCATGCGTTTCACAAAAACATTCATATGATCAAGTTCTTTATATGATTGATAAAGCATGTATATGATAAGTTATGAGAAGTATGTGTTGAACTATGATAAGTATAAAATTTTTAAGCTTCAAGTATTTAAGTATATTAAGACAAGAACATTGTAGTTAGTAATTACGTTTTATGTTAGGATGGCAAGGACTCGATCAACACCCAAAAAGAGTACAGCACCAAGACCCCTTACTATTGGAAGGACATACCAATTCTATGAATATCGTATGGAGGAAACTCAGAACTTAGTAGAGTTTCTAGATAGATTTGTGGAATTATGGACGTAAGTTAGGGGAGTAGCTGTGACAGACCTGGATGGTATCATGCAATTGGTACTAGTGTTACCCTCAGGATGGCAGGAGTGGGTAGCTGTAGTTTCCCTAGACTACGTTGCTGAACATCACAATTTCGCTGAACTTTCGGAATTTGTAGAAATTATCCGAAGACAATATCATGCTACCCAGAATCCACCTCTTGGTAACTATCCTCCGGTGGAAGGCTTTGTTTTTGCTATCTATGATATCCTATCATCAGATATTTCCATTGAAAGTACTGAACCTCAATTTGAAATAGGCGAATCTAGTACTTCTGCCGTAATAGATTCGGCCATTTTTGAATCTTTGATGGAAACCTCTGATACTTATCTTTATGAAGATCAAGTTGTACCAACTGATACTATTACCAACTGATACTATCATTTTTTCTGACCAGCTCACATCTGTTGATGTCCCTACTTCTTTTGAGCTAAGTCCTATTGTTCCTGACAACTATATAACTCTTCTTGAACAAGAATTTCCCATTGAAGAACTTGTCGAAGAGGAACTTCCTCTTGAAGAACCCGATTATATTGACCTTGACTTTGATATGAATGTCATCGATTTAAGATTGTATGATCAGCCTGTTGCTGTAAATGTTTCTTCACTTCACTCATTACCATATGAATCTCAACCTGAAACCCCACCCACATCTCTTTTCGAAGGAAAGGAGTTTGAAAGCGAGGTTGGATCATCTAGACCAACCGGAACTACCCGATCTTTCAAATACGAACTCAATTTTACAACCCATTGGTACTAGCCAATTAAAGCCTCTTCGACTAAGTGACATGTCGTTTATCACATATCCTTCTCTTTTAGACACTGAGATCAGTTATTCTCATCCTACTTCTTTGGCCAACCGTTCTTCTGAACTTCCACCAGAGGATGAATGTGTTGAGGAGATATCAGACGAAGAGAATATGAAAGATATACCGGATGTGAATGTAGGAGTAGAAGGAATGGATAAAGAAAATGAGATGTTTGGTCCAGGCAATGGAGATGATACAACATCAAGGATGGACTAGTAATGTGACGTGATATTGTACATTTGTAAATAGAAAGTTAAGTAGGACTGATGTAGACAGTGATGGATGTATAACCTAGACTAACCGGAATAGTTTCTGATGCCTACTCTGCCAAGGCAAAATTTTTCTCTATGTAAAATGTCCTCTAAGAGGCAATTTTTCCATGATATAAAAATAAAATTTGAAGATATTTACGTTATGTTGATTGTTTTCCTTGCTTACCTTGAACCTATTGTTTATAGAATTACATGAAATTATTCATATGTGAACCTATTTGCTAAACATGACATTCTACTTGCTTTCTTATAAATCTCTTACCTACATACTGCATATATTGTTCTCATTAACCTGAAATGCAGTATGCCACCAAGACGTCGAAATCGAATTCCTGTGGTAGAAGAACAAGAAAGTGAAAACATACCTCAACCTACCCCTGAACCTACCCCTCCTCCAAACACCAGAAAAATTTTTGAACTATTCCTTCGACAAAACCCACCTTCTTTCAGTGGAACTGGTAACCCTGCCGAGGCAGAGGAATGGATTCGGGCAATGGAATGAATTTTTAAATTTTTGGAATACTTAGATAAGGAATGCCTTTTGTGCATTTCCTTTCAATTAAAAGGACCAACTGATTTCTGGTGGAAATCACGCCAGAAGACTCTCACTCCTGAAAGATTGGAAGATTTTACATGTGAACAATTTAAAGAAGAGTTATTTGCCAAGTATATTCTTCGGAGCTATAAGAAACAAAAGGAAATTGAGTTTATGAATTTAAAACAAGGAAAGAAAACGGTGGCATAGTACGATAGATAATTTTGCAACCTACCTCGTTATGCTTCGTACAAGATAGAAACAGACGAGAAGATGGCTGAATTGTTTCGTTTAGGTTTACGTCAAGAAATAAGGATCATTTTAGCAAGCCAACCTACCCTATCATATGCTGAGACGTTAAATAAGGCTTTAGACATGGAATTAGAAATGCAGTTGGAAAAGATGGCCTCTGAGTCAAATCCAACTTCATCCCAAATTCAAACCCCACAAAAGATAATGCCTCAAAAATCAAAGGTTCAAAAGAAAACAAAGATGGGAACCAAGAGATTTTCCAAATAAGAAACCTTGGCAAAGACCAAACCAACTTGTTTCAAATTCTTTCCGACCACCCTTTCAAAATCAACCACAAACACTTCCAAATCCTCCAAAAATGCCTTTGTGCCCAAGATGCAATAAAGCTCATTCTGGAATTTGTAGATGGGGCACCAATAGTTGTTACAATTGTGGCCAAGTAGGTCATTATGCTAACTACTGCCCAACCAGAAAAAGACCATCGGGAAGTGGAAGAAAGTCAACTTCCGCTAAACAAGTGCCACAAATAAAAGCTATAGGTGGTAGTTCTCAACAGCAAGCCCGGTTGACATCGGTGCCACAACACCAAATGATTTTACCACCTCAACTTCAACAAACTCAACCTCAATATCAGAGGGCATTCGCCTTAAACTCAAGGTGACAAGAGCAGAATGCTGAAAATCTGGCATGTATAGGAACATTAAACGGCATACCTATTGTAATTCTCTTTGATCACGGAGCTTCGCATTCTTTTATCTCTACAACATGTGTAAATGTTTTTCAGCTAAACATAGAGCGAAGTAACAAGGATCTGAAAGTAATGACTCTTTTAGGTAAATCTACAGTAATTTCCCACATATGTTCCAACTTAGAATTTGAGTTGGGAACTCTCAAATTGAAAGCAAGATCTTTACAAGTAATATCAATGTGGGATGTAGATATTATTATAGGAATGGGTTGGTTAACATAAAATCAGGCCGTAATTCGATGCGAACGACGAGAAATTTCGTTCCATCCTCCAGGAAAAGAACCCACCTGTTTTTATGGTGTGGAAATGAAGGAAAGAAGAATTCCCATAATCTCAACATTGAGTGCTGAGAAACTGATGAGGAATAAGGAAACTTGTGCCTATTTGGTATATTTGAATCTTGATGACAAGAAGAAGGAACGAAGAATTGAGGACGTGCCTGTAGTTCAAGAATGTCCAGATGTTTTTCCTGAAACGTTACTGGGATTACCTCAAGATAGATAATTGGAATTTACGATTGATCTAGAACCCGGATCGGCACCTATTTCAAAGGCACCCTACCGTATGGCACCCAAAGAGTTACAAGAGTTGAAAATTCAACTTCAAGAACTCTTGGACTTAAGATTTATTCGACCCAGTGTATCTCCATGGGGAGCACCCATCTTGTTCGTGAAGAAGAAAGATGGTACCTTAAGTATGTATATAGATTATAGAGAATTGAACAAGCTCACCTTGAAAAACAAATATCTGTTGCCTCGGATAGATGATCTATTTGATCAATTGAAGGGAGCTAGTATTTTCTCTAAGATTGATTTAAGATCAGGGTACCACCAGTTAAAAATTTGATCAGAAGATATTTCTAAGACCGTTTTTTAACACGAATGATGCCTTCGGACTAACAAATGCCCTGCGGTATTCATGGACTTAATGAATCATGTTTCTCACAATTACCTTGATAAATTTGTCCTAGTATTTATCGATGATATTTTAGTATATTCGAAGAGATGAACAAGAACACGAAGGCATCTAAGAGTTGTATTAGAAACTCTAAAAGTCGAAAAGCTATATGCCAAATTTAGTAAATGTGAATTTTGGTTGAAGGAAGTAAACTTCCTTGGACATATCGTATCAGTCGAAGGAATCAAAGTAGATCCTGCTAAGGTGCAAGCTGTACAAGAATGGAGATCGCCTACGACACCGAATGAAATTCGAAGTTTCTTAGGACTGGCAGGTTACTACCGACGATTCATCGAAGGATTCTCCAAAATAGTAAAACCAATGACTCAATTACTCCGGAAGGGAGTAAAATTTCAATGGACCCAAGAATGTGAAGAAAGTTTTCAAGAACTCAAAAAGCGATTGACTACAAGACCAGATTGACGGTACGTGATGCCGAAACAGGCGGATTTACCACAGATACCGATGCTTCAAAGAATGGACTAGGATGCATACTTATGCAGGAAGGAAAAGTCATCGCTTATGCTTCACGACAACTGAGACCGCACGAACTTAACTATCCAACGCATGATCTAGAATTAGTTGCGGTAGTCCATGCGCTAAAAAAAAATTTGGAGGCATTATTTGTATGGATCGAGATGTGAAATTTTCACAGATCATAAGAGCTTAAAGTACTTCTTTGAGCAAAAAGATTTGAACATGCGTCAAAGAAGGTGGCTTGAACTCGTCAAAGATTATGATTGTGAAATCAAATATCACCCTGGAAAAGCAAACGTGGTAGCAGATGCTTTGAGTCGAAAAGGTCAAGGGCAGTTAGGAATGATTCTCACCCAAGAACAAGAGTTGATCAAAGACTTCAAGAAATTGAAGATAGAAGTAATACTCTCACCCGCTACCACGGCGAGTATCATATCAACGTTAGTGGTTGTACCAGACTTAAGGGCGAGGATTGTAAATGCTCAACGACAAGATGAACAATTGGAAAAGTTACGAGCCAAAATCAGAACTGAAGGATTACAAGATTACTACGAGGCTCGAGACAACGCCATTATGTTCCGAAACATGATAGTGATACCTAACAACCAGGAATTGAAGGATGAAATTATTAGCGAAGCTCATAACTCGCTTTATACATCGCATCCTGGAAGCACGAAGATGTATCAAGATCTCAAACAACAATTTGTGTGGACGGGAATGAAGCAGGAGATAGCATTATTCGTGGAGCGGTGTCTAACATGTCAACAAGTCAAAGCTCTACATCGAGGACCATATGGGAAGCTGCAACCCCTAGAGATTCCTGAATGGAAATGGGACCACATAGCTATGGATTTTGTAACAGGACTACCCAGATCGAAGCGTGGAAACACTGCTACATGGGTAATTGTGGATCGTCTCACCAAATGCGCACATTTTATTCCAATTCCTGTTACTTATGGAGCTAACAAATTAGCCCAGATATATGTTCGTGAAATAGTACGGTTACATGGAGTACCTGTATCTATCACCTTAGATAGAGACTCCAAATTTACCTCGAGATTTTGGTCAAGCTTCCAGGAAGAATTGGGACGCAATTGAATTTTAGTACAGCTTTCCACCCTCAAACGGATGATCAGACAGAAAGAACTATTCAAACGCTTGAGGATATGCTTCGAACCGTAATACTAGATCGAGGCGAACAATGGGAACAAGCCTTACCGTTAGTAAAATTCGCTTATAACAATAGTTATCAAGCTACAATTAACATGGTGCCATACGAAGCTCTCTACGGTAAGAAATGTCGATCGCCTCTCTATTGGGACGAAGTCGGAGAAAGAAAAGTACTGGGACCGGAAGCAATCGAAGAAATGATTGAAATCGTACGACAAATAAAGCAAAGAATCTAAGAAGCTCAAGATCGCCAAAAATCGTACGTAGATGCTCGCCGTATAGAACTCAGCTTCGAAATTTGAGACAAAGTTTTTCTAAAAGTTTCTCCAACCAAAGGCGTACATCGATTTGGCATAAAAAGGAAACTGAAACCAAGATTTATAGGACCATATGAAGTGTTGGAAGAATCGGACTGTGGCATAGAGCTTGCATTGCCACCAAATTTTGGCAATGTACATAACGTGTTTCATGTGTCGCAATTACAAAAATATGTGTTTGATCCAAAACACATCATTCATCAAGAAGAGATAGTTCCTGAGCCAAATCTAAGTTATGAAGAAAGACCAGAGTGTATTTTGGATTAGAAAGAACAGCGACTAAGGAATAAATCTATTCCTTTAGTTAAAGTCGATAGAAGCATCATGGCTCGTAAGAGCGACATGAGAACTAGAAGAACAAATGAAACAGAAATATCCCGAACTATTTATCTAAGGTACTAAATTTCGGGACGAAATTTCTTTAAGGGGGAGGGAATGTAATATCCCTAACTTTTTAATTAGTAATTAATCGATGCTTAAAGACTAAACAGGGCATTGCATCCTTAATAAAAATGAAATTATATATGCTTAAGATCCAAATTATTTAATTCCACTTAGCAAAATGAAATGTGATCGACAATTGAATTCTAAAACTTTGAATAAAAGATTTTGTTTAGAAATTTCAAATATTATGTAGATTGATTATTTGATCCTAATGATCGAATAAAATCCTATTAACTATAGGAAAGTTTAAATTTTGCTATTATATATATTATATTTTCATGTTATATGGTAAACATTATTTCATAAATGTAAGATTATAATGTGAGTATTTTATTTCATAGAAGTCATGAAAATAAGAAAGTAAGTATAGTATAAAGTTAGTAGTATTAAATTTAATATTTACACATGGTATATTATTAAAATTAAAATGGAAATATATGAACTAATGAGCATTAAGTAAGAAAGCTCTAGAAAAGCATGACTAAGCATACATATTTATTATCCTTGGTGATCAAGCAATAGCATTTAATAAAATTTGATGAATAATCATGTATTTAAATAAAGTAAAAATAAAATAACATTTAATACATATTCACATCATCTTTTAACTATAGGAAGACTTCCACAATTCACCATTCTCTCTTCCAAACTCACACATGCACACACAAACACACACTAAGACAAAATTTTTAATTAAGCTATTTTCTTTGTAATTCCTACTTCCAAGTTTAATCCCAAAGGTGAAAGAAGGTATAATTCTATTCTTTCTTGAATATTGAAGTTTAATTATTGTGGTTTATATTTTTGAAAATATTGAGAATGTTGGTTGAAGAATTTTGTATGTTATGTTATAAATATTGATATTATATGATGATATTGATGAATTAATGTAGAAATAGTGAAGTATTGATGGTTTAATTTCAAGATTTAAGTTAGAACTACAAACCCTAACTTTTGAACCTTGAATGAAAGTGATGATAGTTAATGACTATGTGGAGCTTAGCTTGTAATTATATGATTAAACATGTTTAGGTAGGTAATTTGAAAGAAAAGATAACAAAAATAAATTTAGAACATATATGTATATTTTCGAAAATTTCGAAAATATTATGTTGATTTTATTTTCTTCAATTAACTTGATATATGAGTTTAATATGATGATTTAAACATCATGTGAATTAATTAGAATTTTCCAAGTTCATATGTTGAAAATGGAAAATTTTAGTTTATGTGTTTAGTTGTCATGTTTATGCTAAGGTTGATATATGCTATTATTATTGATGTTTCAAGTTGATATATGATAAATAAATGAGAATTTGAAAGAAAGTTGAAGAAAAATATCATTTATACTTTTGACTTAATTTTCAAAAATTATGAGGAAAAGGGAAAATTAAAGTTTGATGTTATTCTTTATAAATCTTACGGATTATGAATCTATTATGTAAATAAGATAAAATGTGAATAAAGTTTAAAAAAAAATAGAAGGATGCAATGACCGGAAAGAATTAAATTTCTTATAGGTAAAAGCTTAAACAAAATGTCTAAGCAAAACATAAGAAAAGAAGAGAATAAATAAAAAGAATTCATATGTGTTTGATAGATAAGAAATGCCTTTATATAGTCTTGATATTATCGAATAATTTAAGGTACATCGAAAAAGGGCAAGGCGATTAAAGGGGAAGAAGAAGAAGAAAAAGGGAAATTTATTAAATTTATCGAGTAAAGTCTACAGGTGGGCTTTCTAAAAACTTATAGCATGTGCTAATTTATATTATTTCATTATGTACTGCATGACTTCTAAATTCATTGACTTGCCAAATGTTTGAGCATCAGCATGATGCATTACATGTCCACGGAAATAGAAAGAAAGAAAGAAGAATGAAAGAATTTACCGACGTCGGATAGCGACCTTCGGGTCATAGCGTGTTTGAGAAGGAGGCCTACTTCTCAACACATAGACAGATTCCGTGGATATGGGAAGAGAAAGATGTCTGCAGACATAGATCATGCATATGTATTTGTTTTAATGCTATGAAAATGAAAGCAAGTAAGTGTTTTATTGCGAAAAGCATGCACAGGTTTTTCACTAAAACCCCTGTGTATGACAAAGTTATGGCAAGTCAATCTTATAGCTCTAAGAGCAAAGTTTTAAATGTTTTCGGCATGTGTCCACTGAGTGCTTATATACTCACGCCCTGCATGAATTTCTAAACATGCAGGTTGAGCTGGGAGTTTGGAGATGGAATTGGAAGAAGGAACACTATGGTTATCTTGGTTTGTGACTTCCGTCATATATGTTTACAACATCTCTTATTATTCCGTTTGTTTTGTACATTTGGTTATGATCGTTGGGATTAAACTCCTTGATATCTCTTGTTGTTGGAGTTGAACTCCGATATATATATATATATAAATATATACATATATCCTATGTTGCTTGAAGTAGACTTGAATTGATAGTTTACCAAGACTTGATTGAAAATGTTGGAGTCGGACTTGTTATGAAGTTGTGTTGTTTGAAAGTTATCTTAAACCCATGTTGATGCCTATTGCGTCTTGTTGTTAAGTGAAAACTTTGATGCTTGTTGTTGTAAGTTGATGCCCAGAGTTATATGTCCTCATACATATAACCCAACTACCCTTTCTGTTGCCACACTCTGAATTGAATGATCGTTATGTTGTTGTTACAATTGAAAAAGGAAAAACCCTTTTTGATCAAAAGTCGAATGTTTTGATTATCCTTCTACCATTATTCCTTTTATTCATTCGACTTCATGCAAACAAATCATTTTGTTCTATTTGAAATTAAGACGTCATCCAATATTTATTCTTCATACATTATTGTCATATCCCTTATTGAATTCTTTGTATCGTCATAAGTGTTAATAGTTCATGTAAAGTCATTAGTCACGGCCTAATCTCTTGATTAAGAAGTTGGGTTGTGACAGTTGTGGCCATTTGTCAACAGCAACAACTTTATCAAGGTCAACCATGAGGTCGTCACTAGAAACCACATAACCCAAGAACTGAATGGAGGCAGTCAGAAACGCACACTTCGCAGTAACAACATAGAATTTATCTCGGCGGAGAACGAGTAACACTTCCCTCAAATGTTGAAGATGCACAGCCGGGTCAGAACTATATATCAGAATATCATCGAAATAAATGACGACAAACTTGCCAATGAAAGGGCGTAAAGCTTGGTTCATAACCCGCATGAAAGTGCTAGGGGCATTGAGAGGCCGAACGACATCACCAACCACTCATATAGGCCTTCACAGGTCTTAAATGTTGTTTTCCACTCGTTCCCCATGCGAATATGAATCTGATGGTATCCGCTCTTCAAATCCAGTTTGCTAAACACACAAGCACCACCCAACTGATCCAACAAATCATCCAATCGAGGAATTGAAAAGCGATAACAGACCATAATCTTGTTGATAGCCCGACTATCCACAATGGCACTGCACAAGGACTAAGGCTCTCTCGAATGTGGCCCTTGGCAAGGAGTTCTTCTACATGTCTCTGCAACTCTTCGTGTTTCTTCGGAGTCATACGATAATAGGGCATGTTTGGTAAAGCAGCACCAGGCACCAAGTCAATGTGGTGCTGAATGTCCCGCAGCGGTGGCAAGTCTGAGGGTAACGACTCGGGGAACACATCTGCAAACTCCTATAACAACGGTTGAACCTCATCTGGAGGAGCAATAGGAAGATCAGTAACTATCGGCTGGGAGAACAAGACAAAGACCATGTTTGATTCCTCCATGGCATTCTGAAAAGGAACTCGAGACAAGAGGGCAGTGGGCGTCGGTTGATCAATGGTAGGAGATTTGCTCTTGGGTTTGATTGGGACCAACACAATCTTCTTTCCATGAAACATAAAAGAATAAGTATTAAAACGCCCATCGTGCTGAACATTATGGTCATATTGTCACGGGCGCTCGAGCAGTAAATGACAAGCATCCATAAGAACCACATCACAGTATATGGCATCATGATAAGTTGACCCAATGGAAAAGTTCGCTAAAACACGTTTAGAGACCATAACATCCGTACCTTGACTGAGCCAGGATAGTCGATAAGGCTTGGGATGGGGCTCCGTCGCGAGGCCCAATTTAGAAATAGCAACCTCAGAGATAACATTCTCACAACTGCTTGCATCAATAATAAACGTGCAAATTTTTCCACCAATAGTACAAGTGGAGTGGAAAAGGTTATTGCGCAACCATTTCGTCTCAGGGGCACGAGGGGATAAGAAGGTTCAACGTAACATCAAAAGGGGACCAATATCACCTGCCACATATTCCTCAACCACATCCTCGACTTCATCATCATAAATAGGGTTATCAAACATAGGGGCAGATTCAGATTCAATAGTATCAGTAAAAAGACCACGATTACCAGAGGGTGCTCTACGGCATTCAGATTTCCTATGGCTGAATTCACCACAATTAAAACACCGTAAGCCACTGTTGCATCCCGGTGCGGGGACTGAATACCCGCGAGTCGGGGCAGGGGGAGGCTGTGCATCAGCAGGAATTGTCGGGGCCGGGGTAGAGGAACTGGGACCATCTACTGTGCCAGAAAACTGGTGAAAACTGGTGCTCGCACGCCAAGCCAACTGTTTTTCCATCTGGGAGGATCGTTGATGTGCTTCTGCAATCGTTAAAGGGTCAAACATATCGAGCACGTCCTATAATTGGAGGTGCATACCACCAATATATCGAGAAACCAGTTGAATTGGGGACTCATTGATATCGACACGGGCGAGGAATTCATAGAATTCCATGGAATAATCATCGACAGAGCGAGAACCCTGACGTAGATTCTGGAACCGCTGGTATAATTCCCTCTCAAAATTGTAGGATAAAAATGCAGCCCTAATATGCTTCTTGAATTTGTCCCAACTCGAGATCTTGTTCTTGCCACGACGCGTATCGGTTCGCTTCAACTGCTGCCACCACGATTGTGCGCGACCATGCAAGTGCATCGTAACCACGGAAACACGGCGTTCATCTGGAACCTCCTTGAATTCCAGGATCTCTTCAACCTCTCAAAGCCAATCGATGAGCTCTTCAGTTTTAAGACTGTCATTAAACGGGGAAATCTCCACCTTGAAACCCTGTTCCCATCTATGACTAGGGCGTGGGGGGGAATGATTCCGGAGACCACCAAAAGGTTTTTCATCCGTGACAGTAACATCATCATCGTCACGATGATGGAAGTTGATGAATTCATCCAATCGGTGCGTCAAAAGTTCAACCTGTCGATGTAGATCGGCGTTGTCGCGACGCAAATCAGCAATATCAGCATTGTCATCAACATCGTTGTCGTCGGGGCGGCATGATGCAGGAACGGCTGGATACTAATATCACTCTGATGTAGGGATAAACAGGAAGAACAATATCAAAATTCGTTGATTCTACAGAATACCGAAGATTGACAGATTGAGGAAACCTCGTTTTTATTAATAATCAAAAGTTGTGTTCTAAAGACAACTAACAATGCTTAAATAATAAACTCTAATCGTGCAAAAGAAAGGAAAAAAGAAAAAGTCCAAAACTAAAACGAAATTACGAAATACCCCGGAAAAACTGATAAATTGCAAATTTGACCCTCCAGACGAAGGAATTTGCTCGAAATTCGCCATCAGTTTTGGCAAAGCAATGAGTATTGCTTAGAAGGTCGTTTCTGCTTGAATTTGCGCCGCATCACCGCCTCACGGAGAACTCGAACCCGAGACCTTTGACCTCGAACATTAACCACTCTACCACTAGGCAAACAAGTCGAAGAAAACCATTATTAACCTATTTTTCTATTATAATTTATTTGATTTCGAAAACTTCTTCCAATGAATTGTATAAATACATCACTTCAAATAAAGTATCGACATTTATTCTTTAAGTTTATACTTATAACGTAAAGTGGTTTTCCGTCTAAACTCGATGGGTTACGTAGTAGTTGTTATTTAAAAAAAATGTCAACAAATTACCTTCGAAGCAGTGATGGATGCATGCCCACTTTAGAAGACGAGAAATTTTGCGCTCACGGATAAATTTTTATTTTATATATGTTGATGTAATTATATTTTCTAACATCTAGATAATCTTGAGTGAGTTTAATAATTTTGGAAATTGAAATTATGAAGTTTATTTGGATCATGCCGTAATATTTTTTATTCGATATATCCACCTTATTAACCATACTATCCCGACTTTCAAAAGACTTGCTACCGATTTTCTTTTCTCTTTTTAACATTTTATTTGATATCTCTTAAAAATTTCCAATTTCACTTATCCAAATAATTTTTCTGTATTTGAACCTACACTTGATTATGAACATTTGATATTCGCATAAGACGACGGCCTTATTTGGTTAGAATAACAATAAATGTTATTTTAAGTGTCACTATTTTCTTCCCTGAAAACTACTCCTCCGTCCCTACCGGCTTGAGGCAATTCTTTTGGGCACGGGAATTAAGGAGAGAGTGTTTAGTATTTAAAGTGTATTGATAATAAAGTGGTTTATGTGTTAGGTATATATATTTTGTTTTTATTTTATTTTACATTTAAATTTATTTATTTACATAATAAATTTATTATAAATTATCCTTAATTTAATTAGCATATTAAAATTAATTTAATTTTTTAGTTAATTTAATTTAATTTAATTTTTAAATTAGCATATTAAATTAAATAAATTAATTTTTAAATAAATAAATAATTTTTTAGTTAAAATTAGCATATTAAAATAAATTAATTTTTAATTTAATTTAATTTTTAAATTAAATAAATAAATAAATTTTTAAATAAATAATAGTTACAATTAGCATATTAAAATAATTAATTTTTAATTTAATTTAATTTTTAAATTAAATTAATTAATTAATTTTTAGTTAAAATTAGCATATTAAAATAAATTAAATTCTTTAATTTAATTTAATTTTTAAATTAAATAAATAAATAAATTTTTAAATTAATTTTTTAGTTAAAATTAGCATATTAAAATAAATTAATTTAATTGAATTAGCCAATAATCATTTAATTAGTTAATTGTTAATTACAATTAAAATTCCTTAATTTTCTTAATTATTTCCATTTATAGAAACGACTCATCATTTTTAAAATGAGATCTGACTAAGCCTAGTTGGCTGAGAGTACTATTTATTCATCACACATGTTTGTAAATCAATTTAGGACAAATTCAGAACATGAACTTAATAATGTCTAACTCAAGACACCTAGTCACTTACGTGGCGGTTGGAATGCAGAAATGAAATAAAAACAGAATGGTGATTTCTGCATTTATTTTTAATCTTATGGTTGTGAAAATTTTTACAATAGAAATCATCATTTTTGAAGGAATGCTTATTCTCATAAACATAAGATTAGTTATCCATCTTCTTCTTCATGGTATTAGCTATTCCCATAAACATGAGATTAGCCAAATTTATTTATTTTTTCTAACAAAATTATTCTTATTTATTTTTTATCTTATAAAATTAATAATAATAATATAAAAATATTTATGATAATAAATAAATAGTAATTTTAACAATAAATAATTATAATATAATAATATTGATAAAATTATAGTTACTAATAATATTAACATAATAGATAATGATTAATACAATAAACAATTACATTAAAATAATAATAATATTATTAATATAATAAATAATAATATAAAAATAGTAAAATAATAAGAATGATAATAAATATTATTAATTAATTAATAATATTATTATATATATATATATATATATATATATATATATATATATAACATAAGAAAAATAATTAATGCTAATAAACATTTTATTAAAATAATGGTATTAATATTATTAATTAATTACTTAATAATGACAACAATAATAACAACAACAACAACAATAATAATAATATTGATATTAATAATAATAATAATAATTATTATTATTATTATTATTATTATTATTATTATTATTATTATTATTATTACAGTAAGAATAACATAAATTATAAAAATAATAATTATTTCATTCATTTCACTTCTATTTATTCATTCCTTATACATACCAACCATTGGTAATCACATATTTTATTTCATTCCATTACAAAATTCATTCATCATTACATTCCTATTTAATTTCATTCATACGTATCAGCTATCACCTTATGAATTTAATGTCTACATGCACAAATACACATGAATTCACACACAGATACACATGAATTCACACATAATAATTTAAATTTGAAGTGAATTTTTATGCCGACATAGATATTGTTTTCCAATGCAAATAATACTTTTTATTCTGATAAATGATACTTTCTAATTTACAAGATAAAAACAAATAAAACTTTTTTTCTATGTAAATAACACTTTTCTTTAGAATTATTTACACTTTTGAACGTTTGCATAGGAGCTTTTGTGTTTATATTTAGATAGTTGATTTTGCAGCAGTTGTGAACTTCACTAGGCATAAAATCCTTACTTAATCACACAATCTAAAATTTTAAAAAATGCACCACTATCCATGATCTAGTGCAAATAACCATCCGATGAGTACCATGCCACGGCCAAACTCTTGGAAAATCACACACCACCTGCGGAAAAACTCCCTTGGCCCGACTCGAAGATATCGACTCCGACTCGGGCCAAGATTCAAAACTTAATACGAGATGAAGCACCTCCAACGCAAACTCTTTTAAACATAACCAACAAAACGACTACTCTAAAACTTGAGAACACGAGAAGAGTCTTGGTCCCGAGTCCTGAGTCAGGGGCCAAGACTAAAGCTTGAGAATATGACTATATGAGATGGAACACCTCCAACACACTCTTCGAAACACAACAAAGAAATCGATTATAACAGAATAAACTCCCAGAAGCATCACAAGACCTACGACAACACGATCCTAACCCAAGCCACAACAATTACAACGATACCAAATACAAATACAACTTTCAAGAATACTGAATCTTAGCCAAAAATAAATGAACAGATGACAAAAGTTCCATGAACTTTCGACGTTTTTGTCTAAGAAAGCAGGTACTGTTTTAATGTAAGTTCCTAAATTTAGTAATCTTATGTACAAAGCTCACTTACTGCTTCTGGATAATTAGTTCAAGTTATAATTCATCTAGAAAATAGAATTAATCAACTGTAGAAGTTACCTTGTCTAGTAAATAATGATACAACACAAAGGTGGTCAGAACTCAGTTTTTTCCTTGCTGACCAGATGAGCTGCGCTCTTGGAGAGTAGCAAATCTTTCATTTGTCGGTAAACCTTGAGTTCTTCGAAGGCATCTGACCTTTTTCGAGGCCTAAAAAACTCGGAAGCAGCTCCAACTTCTCCCTCGAACTCAGTCTTAGATGACTGAGTGTTATAGTAGCAGGATTCTTGACGGAGAGGAGGAGCTGTCTTCAGCATGTGAACGAGGGCACCAACAGCAGCATCCTGTGACTTCTTCATTGTTGACGGTGTTAGTGGAAAAAGTTCCGAACTGTTTCTCCCGTCAAGATTTGGACTGTGTGAACAAAGAAAAATTGAATGATATGAGCAAAATCACTGGAGAATGGGAGCTAACATATAATAGAGATACATTTACTTGTTATATACAAGAGTTAAAATGCAAATCAGAACATGAAAGAGTTTTTTTCAATTAAATCAAAACTTTCAATTTAAGCAATTTCATCTGTAACTTTATAATTCTTTTCAGATCTGTAAACATGTTAGATATTCGTACAAATTGAGATGATCTGTATACATGAATTGGGTGGCCACATGGATTAAGTTGATTTTTTCCCTAACAAATTGTGTATAAATAAAATATATCAAGGAAGAAACGGCCACAATTAAAGGGTTTTGTTGGAACTGCAAGAAGTGTCAATGTACGTATATTTCTCTGCAATTAACCCGACATAAAACTAATAATATGGCACATATTTTTTTCTGAACGAAATAATAAATCTAGCAACTGAACAACTTGGCATGATATTCTCATCTTTTTTATGGAAAAAGAAAGAAGCTAGTTTTGGTGAGAGAAAACACTCCATGAAGAAGCTGGAAAAGTCGCTTCGATAGTAAAAGTGGGAGAGAAATTCAGCTTAATACACGCATCCTCACGGAATGTGCAAGGGCAGACATAAATAGCATAAAACAGAATTTTACACGGAAATTACTAGTGAATCAGATAGAACGTCCATGCAAGTGATACCAATGCTTGTTTTTATTATGCCCGCTCAGAAAAAGTTGATTATTATAGATTTGACCGTAAGTCAATCATCAAACAGATGCTGTGCTGAAGAATTCTGGCCTATACAACCGGTATAACACTGAGGAGAAGTAAAGCAATCATATACAACTACAAGCAGACTATTGGACTTCTCACATCAAGAACTGCACAACTGTAATGTATCACAAATCAAGAAAAAAGAGGACAGATAATCCAACATAATTTGATCCCTTGCGCAGCCCTTGAAAGAGACAATATCTAAGGCCTTTATGAACTTGATTTTGTGAATTTCATAGATAGAAGGAAATCCTAGGAATATGTTATTCCAATGCTCTCTAAAGTAATAACTTGGAATTATCAAGAAAAGAAGGTAATCCTAATATATAGTAATGTACTGCTCTGATGAGCGTAAATTTTGGCATGGATGATTTGTGTATTACTCCCTCCGTTCACCATTTTCGTTCATTGATTTTAATAAATTGTAATGAGCTTAAAGTGAGTGTAGATAATAAATGAATAGATTAATAGATAGTGGGATTAAAAGGTGTGCCATATGGATAATAAATGAATATATTAATGGATATTGAGTGTAAAAAGGTGGGTCATGAGTAGTTTTTTTTGTAAATAAATGAGTAGGTTTAGGATAAAAATGTAAAGTTGATGTTTCTAAAAATGAAAGTGAATATTTTTTGTGGACGGATCAAAATGGAATTAAATGAACAAATATGGTGGACGGAGGGAGTATTATTTAAGCATCAATGGGAGGTAGTGATCACATTGTGCTCAATAATCTTAAAATAAGACTAAATCAAGCTTGAAAATTTACATTATTGGTAGATAATGACTGTAAAGTCAAAAATATGATGGTTGCCTACATCCTGACTTCACATGTGCAATAAAAGTTCTCGAGCCTATGTAAGAGATGCGAGCTACACAACAAGACACCACATTCTTTTGCATACATGCTTCAAATGAAAGTTCTAATTTCAAGCATTTCATGACATATTCGACATGGCAAGTGGAAATTACCTTGTTTGGTTATCAGGGGGATCCACATCGTCCACAATAAATGGACAATCACAATCGCCAAAGTCATCCTGGAAAGACAACCGACTGGAAGTCCTTGAGAATCCAACACGTGGAGAACTACTCGAAGACAGCAAACTTGAAAACCGTCCAGAGTCCTCTTTTGAGTCTCGAGACAACTACAAAATACAGAGGGATAAAACTAGCTCAGAGAGTAAGGAACAGACAAATAAACAACAAGAAGTAGAAATCATTAGCCACACTCATCAAAACCTACCCTCGGACCAGCATTCGTCGGAGTGTTGCTCAATTCTCCAGTTCTGGCCGAATCCAGTCTCCTTATTGACCTGATTCCAGATGGTGATTCATGGGATGACGAGTCGTACTTCGTGTGCCTTGGTGATAGAGGCGGAAGAGAATGCCTACTCGGATCGGATAAATTAGGAGAAAGGTATCTAGGGCTTCTAGCCATCATTGGATGAGGGATACTCATTGGAGCAGTTTCTGCATGGCGTCGGTTGTGAAAAGGAATTACACTCTTTGTTGGGGGAGACGGAGAAGGAGACGATGAGAATGGAGGGGAGAGTATTTCGTCACATGGTGCTGCTTTCTGATTAGCAGGGAACCTTTGGTTTTGATTTCTCTGGACGTAAGTCTCAGTAGGAGAAGATGAATACTCGTATGGTGAGCGATATAATGGAGGAGACGCGCTGTAGGGTTGGCCTTGTTGTGGCGAAAGCTCCCTTTGGAGACTACTGGACCAGCTGTGAGGTCGTTGAAACGGTGACGAGGGAACTGATTGCCTCCCTCTCGTCTGGAAGGACGTGGAACGACCCTTCTCAGACAAGGTACAAGGAAATGCCCTCATAGGGTCGGTAAGAGGGCTACCTACGTAATCTGTAATGATCTCAATCGGATGAGATACATAAGAATCAAGATTAAAGTCGGATAGGTCTTCACGGTACATCACAGATACAGAGAGACGGCCTTGTTGGGCGTCAATAGGGATAAAAGAATAATTCTTCATCGATTCTTCCTCTGATCTCGACAACGGAGAACCAAACGAGCAGATCTTGTAGTTGATCTCAAAGTCACAATTCTGCTTAAACGACTGTTGTTTACGGAAGGCCTTATACGCTGGAAGGAGCCTCAGCATTGAATAAACCAAGCGCAATAGTATGATTGATTTCTTGTATGTCTTCTTATAAAAGGCATCACCAATTTGAGGAGCCACTGACCTCTGATGCTCATACTGAACCACCCACCTCTCTATAACCGTCTCGGTTACCATTTCCGTGGCCAGAGAGGAGCGAGAATCGAGCTCAGAAAAGGAGTCACGCGATTCTTGAACGAGTATGATGTCGATCACCATAGGTTCCATCAAACTTCTATTCCAAAAACTTAAGCTATCCATCGCTGCAGGGCGATCCCCCAACACTAAATTAAACCATCTATCGCTCTTTCGTATCTCGCCTCCCCGGCTAGGCGGCCGGTTCATCGGAACCCTTGAATCCAAAATAATGTGCAGGCTCTTTAGAAGAAACTGATTAAATATTTGCTCAAACCTTCCATGTTCACCATGAGGGTAGCTGTGCAAATCCATTCCTTTATTTGAACCAACCCTAACCCTAGATTCCCACTGTCAAACAAAAAAATGCAACTAAACATCCAATTTATTTACAAAATTGATCAATTTACCCAAACATCTAATAGTTGTTTCTGGGTTCTACTGTTTCTTTTCCCCCTATATTTTTCTAGAAACAATCTCTCTCATATGCATGCCTCTGTATATATGCATACCTGAAAATATACCAATTAAGTAGATAAATTAAGCATATAAACAGGGATAAAGTACTGAAATGATATTAGCTTAATTAATATATTTGCAGCTGAAAATGTTGCATAATGCATTCATTCATGCAGCAGAAAGTCCATCAATTACTTGAATAAATTCGCCAACTACAGGAAAATATTTTCAGGCTCAAGATTCAATTTTTTGGTGTTAAAGAATAAACTGGAACAGAAAAATGAATCATAAGGAAAATTCAGGAATAGATCAAATGTATTAGCTAATAACAGCCCATTACTATCTCCCATCTTCAATCATAAATCTCAAGTTCTTCAACTGATTAAACGGAAATAATTTAAAATATATATACTCGAAAAAGCCAAAAAAAAAAAGTCTCTTTCATAATTCTGCAATTGAATGGTAAATTACTCAGAATGATCCGTTAAAAAAAAGACAAGACTTACTTGAGAGAGCATAATTCCTTGAAAAGATGGATTATTTGAGATCAAATTGGTGTAATTTAGAGAGAGAAAGATTGCGGATACTGCTTGCAGCAGGAGAGAAAGAGAGGGAGACAAATGCTGATTTTATAGTTTATAAAAAGTTTATATACGTCAAACTTGATATTGCTAATTCAATAATTTTAGTGTCACGTCACTTTATATTATTCTACTATATTAACTTCAAATTCTTACATCATCGAAATTATATATTGTTTCTCTGTAAAATCACAATTGATATAAATACACTGAAAAGACTTCCTACCCAAAATCGGATCGCCATTCGTATTTTACAGTGGTGACGAAAAAGGTTCGAGATATCGAACATACCAACAAACTGTTTCGAGATTGTCTCAAAAATACAATTAATTAATCTAATTGTGATTACATTGAATTTTTTTTTTTAATTTCAAAAAAATCGAAGATACATGTTCTATTTCAATTTTAAAATTTTAATTATAAAAAACAACGATTAACTAACCGAATCGATAGTTATAAATTATTTTGAAAAATATTAATCATTTATTAAATTGTCTACTAATCAAAGTGTTTAAATTTAATTTTTTCATTAACTGTGAACCGACAGCTCCAGGCTTTTTGCAATTTTTATGAGAAGAGACAAGATAGTATTTATTTGTTGATATGATGCTTATTTGCGTAAGCTTTTGAAAGAAAAATGGGCTTCCATAGGTTTCTTTAGAGCAGATAATGTCAACCCTTCTTGCTATTAATGTTTGTTTGATATAGAATTCTAAGAATTGTATATTTTTTCTTTTATATCATAAAACTATCTCATATCATTTATACATGTCAACATTTCTTTTCTTTTTCTTCAGGTGGTTTTTGGTTTCTGAAATTCAGAAAACTAATGCAAGAAAAAAAAAATGTACATTTTCTTTTCTTATGATTAACCATTGATAATCGGTTAAGCGATTTCAATTTAAGATAATCGATATAAAGATTTTCGATTTTTATTTTTCTCTTTTTAATAGTTAACTGAACCGAATAAACGGTTTACGAATTTTTATATGTCAAATGACGGATTAATTGAACCGTGCTCACCCATAGCATTTTGTGTGCATTATTTTTCAATTGCATAGCGTACTATACTAAATTCCATCTAAACATCCAATAATTAGAATATTAAGTTATTTAGTTAGCTCCCACAATAATTTTTGTTGTTTTGACTTTTAATTACATATTCTTTTCATCCCAGGGATTAAAAGTGGTTCGTTTTTCTTTTTGAGTCGTCCCACTAAAAATGGTTCACTCTAAAAAAAATCATTTTTCACCCAAAAGTATCTCGAATTTCATGAGTTACAGTTTTTATACACAAAATATAATCATCTTTAATCTAAGTGTCCAAAAGTAACATGACACTTTTAGTCGGACGGAGTGATTACTTTCTTCTTAATATTAGCAAGACATATTATTATATAGTATTTTCATTTTTTAGAAAAGTATTTTCATCTTATCTCAATCATTAATCTTGATATTATTCTACAATGAGCGACGGATCGAATATATTATTGTTTGGAACTTGCAAGTCATTAAACTCGCGCATATGAATGATAGTTTATTCAAACTATTTGGATACACACGACGGGATTCGTTTGAAAAAACTGTATTTTATTTTAAATCTCGATAGATGTATTGGGAAATTAGCATTAATTGTTTCGTTAATGACATGATTTGAAATTCTCAAAGTCTTAAGACAGGTGTTCGCTCAATGATGGCGTGATGCTTTTATTTTTCTTTTATTCCTCCACTCGATTTCCCTAAATGGATCTTAGCCATAAATTAATCATGATTATCAAAAGTGGGTCCATGCTAACTAAATCATAATAAATTAGGAAAATACAAGAAATCAAAAGCTCAAAATCAGATACAGATTACCCAATTAGGCTAATCAATTTTTGTGGTCGTGTTGCGTTACGTTACGTGGATATAGAAGTATAGCTAGGAGTGTAAACAAAACAAGTTCGTCATGAAATTATTCTTGAATGACTAAAAAAATTCATTCAAATTGCCTGCTTTGTAAACAAACAGAATTCGCTCGAACCGAGCTCGATAGGATTTTTGAGCCGAGCTCGAGCTTAGAGATATTTGGTTCATGAGCTCGCAAACAAGTTCTGTTCGAACTCAAACAAGCCAGTTCCCGAACATGTGAAATAATAAATTATTTTTACATATTTAAATAATTAAAACTAATGATAATTATAAATTATATTTTTATTGATAATTAATAAAAAATTAATAATAATATAGTCATAGTTCTAATAATAAATTATAAAATTTAATAATTTGAGCTCGAGCTCAAAACGAGCAAAGTCGAACATGAGCAGATTTCGAGCTTGAATTCGAATATGTCTCATAAACGAGTAGTTATCGAATTAAATTCGAACTGTTCGCGAGCTCAAAAATTTTACAACGAACTGAGTTAAATTGGAAATTCAGTACATGGTAAGTTTTATAAATACTTCAGGCGAGACAGTTTTGTATATATATTATTCATACATCTTTTTTCACGAAATTATTTATATATTATTAAACAACGCAATGATCACGATATTGAATTATATTGGAAAATTAATCTCGGCAAATGAGTTATGGGCTCTTTTAAATTTTTATAATTGAAACTAAGGGAGACGCATCATCTAAACGGGCTTTCTTTGTGGTCCATTGAATTTGAAGTGGGGCCCAGATAAAATCCTAACATCTTTTTAATTAATTAATATTTCCTCCATTATTCTTGAACATGCATAACTTTACTTTTTGGGCGCGACATTTGCAGTTTACAACTTGTTTAATATTTTCTCAACTAAAAGAAGACTTTTTTAATATTAAAAAGGTGTTGACAGAATTTATAAGTTGTAAATTGATTTTAAATTTAAAAAAAATTTATAAGTTATTTTGGGAATTTATAAGCTTAGTTAAACACCCTCTAAGTCATGCAAGCGAGACAGCAAGAGTCACATTTTGTATGTCGATTGTTATTTAATTAGCTTTGTTTGTCATTTAAGGTTAATATATTTTAGTTAAATGAATGTTGTTATAATTCAAATTGTATTTGTCATTTCCTGGGAAAAAAGTATTACTTGTAAGAAATGGAAGAGAGAAAAATAATTTTTAGACAAAGAAAAGAGAATTATTCCACTTTAGATTAAATCTGCAACTCTCATGAGATTAATTATACGAAAGAAAGTGAAATTCTCCTTGAATTTTTGTGGTTCAAACCCTCAGTTCCAACATAATGTGTCTCATCTCATTCGAGCTAGTCTCACTAATGAATTAATTATAAAATAAAAATTATTACAATACAATGAGCCTTAATTAACAGTTATTACCAAAAACTGGAGTTTAAAAAAATTCTAATTATAAAATAATCAATCATAATAATTAAATATTAATTACAAATTAAATTAAATATTAAAATTTACTTATCTGCCCTATTTGAATAGAATTAATCATAATTAATAATTATAAAATCCACTAAAATACAAGAAATTAAAATTAAAGAAAAAATTATCTCTTGCCATCCTTTTATTCTTCCTCTCATTTTCTTAGGGAGTCCCACAGAATTTTCTTTTTTTCTTTCTAGAATATCCTACATAACTAACATATAAAATAACAAGAAAAAAAAAGCGTTAAAATCAATAACTGGATTCCTTCTCAAATCCATTTATATATATATACTTCTAATAGTCCTATTCTTGCCCCCAACAGTTTAAAGAAGGGAAGATTCGCGCTTCGGTTCAAAACTAACCAAACCCAAAAATCGAAAACTAAATTTTTTTTGAAACTCAAACCGAATCAAACCGTTTTATATATTCAAATCGAATCGAAATATTCGGTTTTAACCGAATTTAAATTATAATTAATATAAATATTATAATATTTATAATATAATATATATATATATATATTAAATTATTAACTAATTTAAATATTAATAATATATATAATATATATATAATATAAAAAAATCGGACGATTCAGTTTGAAAACAGAATTTTTTTCCCCAAACTGAAACCGAATCGAATTAATTTTGGTTTCGAAATTTTGAAATCAAACCGAACCATTTTACTGTACAAACAGAACCAAACCATTAATTTCGATTTGATTCAATTTTTTGATTCGATTCGATTTTTGCTCACCCATAATTTAAAGGTCAATAGCTTACATGGAAACTCTACGAATCTCGAAGATTCAAACAACACGCTCAATTTGTTGAAGTACTAAAAATCAAGTTCATATTATTTAATAGTCTACACCTCTTCTTTTTATTTTTATTTTGTTAATTGGTTGAAATTTAAGATTGTATATTCAAGAAAAACACATTATACAAGACAAACTGATTTAGAAGGTGTTTGGGTAAGCTTATAAGTGTCTAAATAATTTATATATAAATATTTGAATGAGTTTATAAACTCCCAAAATAAGTTCACCAACCTCGATTTATTTTTTATAATCTTATAAGCATCAAAAAATTTACAAAAATAAACATACTATGATTTATTATTTATAACATATACCCTTTCAATTTCATTTCTCTTTAATTGATATTCTCTCTCTACTCAATTATCCAAATACTTTTACAAACTTATAAACTCTTGAGACATTACATTTTATAAACTCTTGAGATATTTTATAATTGCTTTAAAATAAACTTACCCTAGACAAATTTATTGTGATAAACTCGGACTATAAAACATCGAAATTTACTTTTAGTAACAAGCTCATCCAATTTACCACTAAACTGCACATAATAGATCCGAAGATACGTAAACTAATATTCATTTTATGTTTCTTCTTCTCGAGAGAGAGCACTCATTCACAAGCTAAGAACCTTAGATATCTAATTTTACTTTGTATCCCAATATGAGGCGATAGTAATTTTGAAGAAAATTATTAATATATCTATAGTTAATTGAAATAAACAGAATATTTTTGATATATTATATTATGTTGAACTTAGATATTTAGAACATAGAGGCGTCATCTAAATCTATTCAAAATCAAATAAAAGACTTCATAAATTAGAAATATCCATCATATTCGTCAGAAGGTCCCTATACATACATATATTTTCTTCATTGTTTTCCTCTTCAAAATTAAACTCCAAACATCGATATTTCCACCAAATCTATATTTGCCCCTTTTCACTAGCTTTTCCCAACTCACATCCCAAGAAATGAAACTAAAATCGAGGAATCCCTCCGCCGGCCCACAGCCACAAGAACCGGCACCGGAAAAACAAGAAACGCTACAGAAGAGAAGCGAAGAGATTGAGAAAGAGCTGAAGCGTAGCCTTGAAAGGGAGGAGAAAATGAGAAGAGAGCTGCAGAGCACGTGGGAACGGCTGCGGGTGGCGGAGGAGGCGGAGGAGCGGCTGTGCTCACAGCTGGCGGAGACGGAGGCGGAGGCGGTGGAGCATGCAAGGGAATATAGAGCTCATGTAATGGCATTAATGGAGCAAATTTCTCATTCGCAGGAAAAAAATCAATGATGATGATATGTTTCCGTACGTGATCATGATCTCTATTATTGATAATTTTATATACAATTATTATTCTATTTCATATATTTCAGTCCTGCAAAACGGCATCTCTGTATCTAAATTTAATTTGTGTTAATATTGTTGGTAATCGACATTTAATGTGCTTAGTAAATGAAACATAGTTAGTTATTTCAACATTGAATATGAGTGTAATGAAATTAGTATCTGATATTTAAAATATACGTACTTACGAAATATGTTCACTATGAATGAACGATGAATTAATGTGCTTCACTACGGCGCACTCACCTAAGATGCCATTTCGGACAGTGATGTCTCCTCGTGAAGAGACGCGATCTGGACTGTCGATTGAACCACTTGACCGATCCGAACTTACGCACTGATCATTTGCGAGTAGGCACATGTTGATATAAATAAACCACGTCACAAATCAATTTTGTCTTAAAGAGAAAGATTTTAACCAATGTCTCGGCTTCAAGTTCGTTTCAATATCTTATTCAGCAATTTCCAAAACAAAATTGTTGGGTGTGTTGAGCTCGCGGCCTGGTTTCCCTCTCGATGCAGCAGCAATGCAGCAGCCTTTGTGTGCAGCTCCAAAACGTCCGTTCGCAGCCACAGGAACAACAGCTACTTCAGCCTCTATACGTTCAACCCACGAGCTTCTTGCACACACAACAGACAGCAGCAAAGCAAAGGAAAAACGAACAGAAAAGAAAAGGTAAAGAGAGAAGATAAAGGAGAGATCAAAAAATGTTGCAAAATTGTACAGTGCAGTACAAAACTTGTCGGACGTATTACAACTCGAAAAATAGAAATGTAGGAGATCAAACTAAAAAGAACTTGAAACAGAAGTAAATACAATAACCGTATTCTAATGCAGAGTCGAGGAGGCCTCTTTCCGCAAGACGAGATACGCCCCGGTAGTGCTCTCGGTTGTGGTATATCGTCCCCAAAGATAAAATGACAGCGTCTCGTCGGTGGCAGCACCGCAGACCAACGAGCTCCGGCGAACTGGAACGAGGCGAGGACAAAGCTAAGTATGCAGAGAGTTTGGAATGCTGGAATGCAGGTTGACAGTAGGTAGCTAATGCTGGGGAGCCATGTCCTATTTATAGGCGTCGTCCCCCTCATGGAGAGCATGCTGGAGTCAACACCCGCATTGATGTCGGGTGTTACGAAGTTATGTCCTCCTTGAGTGCAGAGGGGGTTACGCTGCGGTTTCTGGAGATAAGGTGGGAGTTACACTCACGTTTCTCGTAGAGCCATCATGTCGGTACATTACCGACAATTACTATGAATCTGGACAACGCGTGCGTCCAGGTTCATTGGACGTATCTGGACGTCTCTTCAAGTGCACAACAAGGCCAACGGATTGGGCCACACGAGTTGGGCCTCGGACCAACTCCATCTTTGGGCTCGATCAAACGTTGATCCAAAATATACGGAACTAGGCACAAAGACCACCCAAAGACCAATTGCCAAGATCCACGATCCACGGAGCCGAGTCGGGTCTGCACCCGGCGTGGGCACGAAAGGCGGCGAGGCGCGTGGGCTTTCCAGCCCATCACTTGTGCACATAATTATACTAAGTGTTCAAAGAACCACTTATATAGACAATTAATGAAGGTACATTAATCAATGTGGGATAAAGATTAATTAATCCATACTTATCCCTAGGGCTGTTAAACGGTTCGGTTTCGGTTAACCGAACCGAATTTCTCCGAAAAAGTGAAACCGAAATCGAACCGTTTTAAATTTTCGGTTAACCGAAAACATATCGAATCCGACGGTTTGATTTTCGGTTAACCGAAAAACTGAATTAAAATTAATTAATAATGAAAATAAATAAAATGATAATTAAAATAAAAAAATAATAATTAAAAAACTGATACTTATTATAAATAAATAAAATATTTAACAAATAATTAATAAAGTAATAATTAAAATTTGATTTTAATATTTTTTAATTAATTAATTAATAATGAAAAATAAAAAACGATTTTTCGGTTCCGAACCGTTCGGTTATCGGTTAATCAATAACCAAAAAAAAATTCAACTCTGGAACCGAAACCGAACCGATAATCGAATTTGTAGGTTTCGGTTCGGTTCCGGTTCTAACCGAAAATCGAAAACCGTTTAGACACCCCTACTTATCCCCTTAAGCACATAACTTCATGTTTAAGTGACCAACTTTGATCCATTATTTCTCACTCACGGAAATCGATTTGAGAATGTGAATACACCACGATCATCTACTCAAAATGTAGATCGATCCTATACCGTTTAATTTTACAAAATTAAACGTTACGTCACTCAAAATATTGATCAAAGTAGCTTCCTGATAACTTGACCATATATATATAGAGAGAGAGAGATAGATTGGTTCAAATAAGAATCATTCTTATCCTAAAAACTAAGAACCAAATGAATTCGCTATGAAAGTTGATGAATCACGAGAAAGTTAATGAATTCAAAATTGTAATTTTCACCCGATTCGAATCCCATGAGAGGCTTAAAATTCTATTTTTTGGATTCAAGAACTTTCCCAATGGATTCATCAACTTTCACTATGAATTCATCATTTTTTTGTTCTCACGATAAAATGGTTCTCACGTTAACCTCCCATATATATATATATATATATATATATATATATATATATGGGATGGTTCTGTGAGAATGGAATAAGTGTAGAAATATGAATAGATATGTAAGTCAGCATATCTTTCATATTTGTGTAGCACAATCGTAATTAATATGTTGCATATATTAGTTTAGCACATATTTCATCTTTTCGTAGTACATATGCTAAATATATTAGTTTAGCACATATTTCATTACAACAGAAAGCACAAGAAGGGTTCTAATGTCGCACAATAATCCACGAGCACATACAATACAAAATCAGAGTAGATAACCGAATTAAATCTCAACCATTGATCCAAATAATCAAAGGCATGATTCATTCTTATTTCCTACCAAATTATCAATTCCTACCGATCAATCTCATATATATATATATATATATATATATATATACACGCTGATTTCAACAAAAAGTCAATCGGCTCAGGTGCAGTACTCCTGTTCGTCTGCACCTCCACAGCCACTTATAGGTCCAATCGAGAAGTCAATCACGTCGGCACAGCAACACCATCGGCACCCTTCCCCCTTTCATGCCCGGTAGCTCTTTCACTGAGGATGAGAGCAAGTACACATAAAGTTGCTTATGGGTAGGATGGATGTGTATCACTCTTACCACAAGAACGAAAGACATCACACATATATATAGCCCTAGGTCTGAAACTCCAAGGAAAGAACAAGAAGAAAATGAAGGAACAGAATCAGGGGAATTGCACAGATACTAGGGCACGCGGGGAAGGACAAAAAAGGGATAAGGGGGATGGGCCAATCTGTGTTGGGCCAACAAGAATTTAATAAAAATCTTTGTTAAGAAAATGTTAATTAATTTTATTATGAAACTGATGTTTGTGTAATTTGACAAACTAGTATTCCACCCATGCGTTATGTCTTTTAAAAATTAAAATCATATACAATAATGTGAAGAATCTTCACAATTTGTGAGCTTAATTACAAATAAAGAAAAGGTTTGTTATGATTGATGGGGATGAATCGTTATTAGATGTAAATAAGATATATAGTTCTGTTTACTAAATAATTATTTAGATTCTAAAAAGATACATACTCGTGTGATACTGATGAAACATTTTATGTCTTTCAAAATTTTAATTCTAAAACCATACATAAGTATGAAGAGTTTCACAATGAGCTTTTAAAAAAGTGGTAATAATAAAATAAATTAATAAATGGAGTTATCACGAAAAAGAAGAGACAAACTTAGATTATTCCCTTATATCTATCTTCTTTGATGCAAACTGTTGATAAGAAGGCCAAATTGTTGCAAGATTGAATTCTCCCAAATGCCTACCATAACACACACATGTAAGAGTTTCTACACCAAAACTCATTTATAATTAATATGTAACAGTACCATTAATAGGGGTGAGCATAACCGAACCGAGACCGAAAAACCGCACCGAATCGATTGATTTCGGTCGAGTTCGATCGGTCGAGCATAGAGTTCGGTTTCGGTTCGGTTAGAAAATGCAAAACCGAAAATATGTTCGGTCGGTTTCGGTTTTCAGAGCATGGGTATCGGAATTGACCGAACCGACCGATTAGGGTTTAGGGTAATGATTTATTTTTTTAATCCACTTACCTTTTGCTTCTTGTGCTGGCGGCTAGGGTTGAAACTTCATTCACCACACCACACACTCACCACTCACGCAGTGACGCAGGTCACGCAGACGCAGCACGCCGCGGCGCTCACCAACAGTCTGCAAATTGCCGTGAAGATTGAGAAGAGACTAGAGTTTGAATTTAGTTTAACTTGTTTTCTTTAATTATGCGACACATCAACCTGCAAATTGCCTTGAGAATGTCTTTTATTTCTTCTGTTTCCTTTTGCAGCCTGCACTCCCACTTATCTCTTTTTCCTCTCTCAATCTTTTCCTTTTTATCTTTCTTCCAAAACAAGCGTGTGCTCAGATTTCCTTCACGTCATCTAACTTTGTCCCTCTTGCCAAAAAACTTATTACTGTTCATAACATTCAATGAAATATTCTGGGTTTAAACCGGAACCGACCGAACCGAAATCATTTGGTTTCGTTCGGTTTCGGTTCGGTTCAAAGATACATAGCGGTTCGGTTCGGTCGAGAATTTATTTTTAATCGGTCGATCGGTCGAATTGGTTCGATTCGGTTTTTTGACCGAACCGACCGTTGCTCACACCTAACCATTATCAATCAAACTCCTCATGAAAATTTATAGATTTCTCCAGTCTTATACATTCGAATGGCTAGATTTCTCAATATTCAGATCCATAAACTTCCTCATTATAATTTTATGACAAATTTATAACTCATCTTAAAGCTAAGTTAATTGGACAACAATTCAAGATCGAGTCAGATGATTTACAAAATTATTGTTTTGATCTTTATTCGAGCACCTAAACACACCAAAAGCCACCAACATTAGTAAAAGGGAGAACTTTATATATAACCAAAAGAAATTGTTGGATAAGTTTTATATCAACACTCATAAAAACATGAGTTTTATAGCCATTTTGGCTTCAAAAGACATAAATATCCTTGGGTCCACTCTCTCTCTCTCTCTCTCTCTCTCCCTCTGCCGAAAATCCCAACTTTCTCTCTCTCTCTCTCTCTCTCTCTACCGAAAAATAAATGAATTACGCTAAAATTGAATGTTAAATTAAAGTTGGTAAACATTAATTGTAAAAGAGGTTGGTAAACATTTAATTTGAAAATCGGTAGATATTGAATTCAAATCACAAACAATTCATTTGTAACATTACAATTTCAAAGAGAAGAAGTGAAAATAATTAATAGAAGAAGTTGTTACCGCTTTTTTCAATCAAACGGTGGAAATCGAGCATTGCTAGTCGGATTAAGGTAAATTAAATCAGATAGAATTTTTTACGTGTTCTCGAGTACACGGTTGTACACTGCTGATTATTTAAAGCCTAAATATGTTTTTTAATACTTTTATGTTATCGAATGATAAATTTCATGTTTCAAGAAAACAAAATGCGTTCTTGAGTACACTGCTTGTACACTGTAGAAGTATTATGCATCACATATGTTATTTGTGTTGATTTTATGTTAATAAAGTGATTAATTTAATATTTAGGATCATTTAATAAGTTAAATTTAAAATATGAGATGCTAACATCGAATCGTATACAAGACACGGCTATATCGCAATCGATGAATTTCAAACCGCACAAAATTCATCAAGCATCGGGTTTATAAGCCGCACGGTCAGACACCATGCATGGTCCGTGACAAGCAGCACGATCGTGCACGGCACGCACATGCTGCATGGTCACAGATCCTTTGCACGACCGCGTGCATGGCCGCATCATATGTATCCCGCATCCTATGTATATGATCATTATCTTTATATCTTATTTTGCAACAGATGTCTCGCAACGCCTTATTATACGTCATGGTGGTAGTTGGGACAGAGCAGAGTATATAGACGGCGACGAGGTTCTCGAATACATGGTCAGAGAACGATTTCACGTGCTAATTTGCTAAGAGAGATTCATGAGAAAGTAGGCAACAATGGTGGATCGGTTTATATGCTTTTCTATACGACGAGCGCTAGTGATGGAAGAAGAATAAAAGTATCGTTGAAAACTGACACTGATTTGTTCCGATTGATTGTGGAACAAAATGATGATCCAGTTGTGTATATGATTGAAAAGGGAAAGCAGTTTGCAACCACGGTACACACAGAGATACCGGTATTATATGGTTCACAACGATCTACAGTCTTGCCCGAGTCTAATGCAAGATGTACTGGTTCAGCTATACACGAAGATGAGCCGTTGTCTTCGAATGAGGAGGAAGACGAGCTGGTGTATTCGATGAAGAGAAAGACACGAACCGACGTAGAGATATATTTGATTCATTGGCTCACGAAGTTGGTGCTTGGATTCGACAACCGTGACATCTTGATAAGGTTATCGGACAACAAGAACTTCACTTCCAAACAACAAAGATGATGGTGAGGCTCATGCTACAACTTCACGAACCGTAGAAGATGATACGGCGCATGAGTTACGCAATCGGGTTATTCCACTACTTGATTGTGACAAAGGCATTGCCATTAGATTGGGTCGAACTCAGGAGCCCATACCGACCAATTATGCATTGATTCGATATTTAAGAAGAAAGATGATTAGGCGATAGCCGTGGGATTATACCACTTGGAGAACCATGTAGAGTACGTGGTCGATCGGTCAAGTAAAACACGTTTGGGGTATGTTTGCAAGCATGGCAACGGTTGTCCTTTTAAGCTACGAGCCATCTAGAGGGCAACGATATGGAGAGTAATTAAGTTGAACAACAATCATACTTGTCACTTGATTTGAATCGACCGCCCACGACAGTGCTCGCTAAGATTGTTGGCAAGTATTTTGCACGGAAATTGGTCGATGAAGGTGTGGTAATCGTCGAAAGAGATGATTGGAGAGATGCATCGACAGCTTGGCATTGAGATGGATTACGACTTTGCTCTCCGAAGCAAGAAACGCCGCTATAGAGATGACATATGGCGATTTCGAACGGTCCTATCAATTGCTTCCATCATATTTACATCTGTTGAGAGAATCAAACCCCGGACACTATATGATATTGAGACGGCTCATGATGGCGAATTTCTATATTTGTTTCTTGCTCTTGGGCGTAGTTTGCATGCTTTCAAGCATTACCTACGGTCGGTCGTCGTTGTAGACGGACTCATCTTAAGGGAAAGAACAAAGGAATTTGTTTTGTCATCCGTTACGGCGATGGAAATGAAGGAATCTTCCCGCTGCTATCGGGTTAGGTCCGATTGAGGACGAGGAGTCATGGACTTGGTTTTTATCTCACCGCGTCGGCATTGGTCATCCCGATGATCTCTTAGTTGTGTCGATCAACATAAGGGCATCAAAAAGCCGTGGAGTCCGTGTATCCGAACGTCGCGCATGTGTTGTGCTTTTACCATTTGCGTGAAGAATATGGCGCGATTTGGATCGCATGTTTGTACAAATATCAAGTCACCGCATATGCCTATCGATCGAGGATTTCAGATTTTTTTTCGACCGGATGTTCTAAAACCGCAAGACACCATCATCTACTCTCCATTGTGGCATAGGTGGTCTAGGTTGAAGTGTCCCGTCACGACGCTATAGTTTCATGACTTCAACGCGCAGAGTTTCAATAGTCGGTTGTTGTGGGCTCGATGTCTACCGTTTGCTCGCTGCTTGAGACTTTTCGACCTATTACGGAGAAATGGTTTGACGACGACGAGCTAGTGCGCCGCAAGTCCGATGAGTCGATCAAGTAGCGCACAAAGCTACATGCCTCGTGTCGAAGGGGCATCGCTTGGTTGTTCGCTCAACGACCACACACATGTTTAAAGTCTAATAGGAAAACACATCATACGTGGTTGATTTGCGAACGGGACATGTGAATGTCGTGAGTTCGATTTGGACAAGATCCCTTGTTGTCACGCCAGTGCTTGATAAACGCGCATTTTACACGCTTATAGTTGTTATTTAAAGATGAGTTTAGATCATTTAATGTGCGCCACGTATCGCTTCTCAATGTTTTATCTATTTTAGAAGATCTCGCTCTTGGGTGTTATTTTGGTGTTTTGTAGGTTTATGTGTTGAAAATCGAAGCAAGGAACGAAGCACGAACCAAAATAGCAATCGCTTAGTTTCTAGCGACCAGCCTAGCGGTCAAATTTTGGCGCCGTTCGGGATTATTAAGATTGCATAGGAATAATTTGACGATTCGATTTATTAATTCAAGTTATATATATTATTATTTATTTTATCGCTAAATTCTCTTTTCTCGTGTGGTTTATGCGCACAAGATCTCGTGGACCTCCTCAAGTATTATTAGATCCCGAGATCGAAAGCTCTCAAAGGAGAAGAGGACGAGAGAGAGACGGCCGCAATGGCAGCCAATCCACGTAATCGGGGCATTCCTCCCGAGCAAGCCGCATGCATGCTAGCGGACTTTGCAGATGCAACGCCGATGACGAATATGGGAATCATTTTCCGCCCCGGAGGAAAGACCTCTGAATCACATGTACCGACCTCCCACCGAACAGGGGCCCAAGGAGGCGGTTAGCCCCCACGTAGATGCAAACAATTTTGAGCTAAACCGCCCCGATCAAGATGGTCCAAGGAGAAGCAGTTTGTGGAGAGTCACGGAAGACCCGAATGCGCATCTCGAGACTTTTTCGATATTTGTGACACCATCAAATGAAATGGGGTGCCACAAGACACGATCCGGATGTGCATGTTCGGTTTCGTCACAAGCCAAAGGAAAGATTGGTTCAAGAGTTTGGACCGAATCGGCATCGACACTTGGGGAAACTTTGCGAGAAGTTTCTTTCAAATACTTTCCGCCGGCGAAAGCAAGAAGATCATCGCGAAATCTCTCATTTTGCCAAACCACGACGAACCGCTATTCGAGGCATGGGAGAGATTCAGAGGTCTATTGAGACGATTTCCACAACATGGGTTCTCCATGAGCAACAAATCACACAGCTTCTACAAATGGATCGATATGGCGGATTTATGAGCATGGTGGATGCGGCGTCGGGGTCGTTTATCGAACCGACAAGTAGACGAGGCAAGTCAGACAGAGGAGATGGTCGCCAACAGCTATCAATGGACAACGAGAGAACACCAGTGTTCAAAGCATTACCGCTGAGAGTGATTCAAAATATGACGATCTCATGAAGTAGTTCACTTTTTGAAGAGTCGATCGAGACAGAACGCCACCACATCAATCGAGGAATCATCCGACTTTCCAACAACCTCCAGCAGTTTCAATGCGCGTATGGTGTGATTCAAGAGCCAAGAAGCCAAATCTAGAAGAGTTGATGCAGCAGCTTGGTTGTGAGCAACCAACAAATGACGACGAATCGAATCGATGGCCGCACGCAGTAATTGCTCATCAATACATCGCCGAGGATAACACGCTTGAATCCATCGTAGCAGCCATGGGCAAACACATGAAGATAATGGAGAACCAAATCGGACAGATAGCGACTCGCCAGAATGCACACCAAGACGGGCCACTTTTCGAGCAATACGGAGTGAACCCAAAATCGCAGTTTCACCATCCGACGAGAGTGGACGAGCCTACCCGAGCCATACCGAGGAAGAAGAGCAAGAAAGCATTCTCGCGTAAACTCACGACCGAGCTCGCGATCGCGAGTCCGATCGCGGTGAGTCCGAGATTTTTCCACGCAGCTCATGAACGACCCGCCGCATGCCACCCCGCGAGCAATCGTGCGTAACAGTTGTCGAGAAATCACATGAGACTCGCGCACCGCAAGCTCGCACGCGAAGAAGGAGTCCAACAAGCAATGTACTCATGACGCTTCCCACGGTCGCGAGGTCGACCGCGAGGCACCCCGTAAGCAAATCGTCGCACATACACCTCCGTCCCGTTGAGTCGACTTGTCAAGTCGAATATGACGAGGAGTTTGCTCGCTTCAAAGAGATTTTCAAAAGTTGAGATAAATTTGCCTCTCTTTGAAGTTACCGCGAAACATGCCGGATACATGAAATTTTAAAGACGCGCCATTGCAAGCAAGAAGAAACTGGGAAATTTGAGAAAATCACCCTATCCAAGAATGCAGGCCGTCTTGCAAAGGAAGCTCCTCCGAAGCGAAGGATCCCGCGCTTTACGTTAGAGTGCGAGATCGCCGAGCGATTTTTCCAAATGTTTTGTGCGACTTGGGGCGAGCATCAATCGATGCCGTTGAACGATTCAACCGGCTACACCTAGGAAAGATGAAGCCATTTAAGATTTCACCGATGATGGCTAACCGTCACCACATATCCAAAAGGTATCGCCAAAGACGTGTTGGTAAGAATTCGATTTTGTTTTTCCCGCCGACTTTGTTATTTTAGATATTCTCAATTCAAACAACAACCGCTAATCCTAGTAGACCTTTTCAGCAACCGGTCGTGCGTTGATTGATGTGCGGAAGGCAATCTCACGCTTCGTGTTAACGATGAGAGCTCAAGATTTCCATATCGACGCCATCAAGCAACACGACGGTGGAAAGCCTAAGATTGCCGCCGATCACGACCGCCGCCGCACACGCCTCACGCTAGAGGGTACTCGACCGATCGAGGAAGCTGCGAGAAGGAAGAAGTGACTCGCATGGAACCCGAGTGTATCGCCTGCTCGTGGGCACTTCCATAGTCGGTGGTGGTCATCCGTGAATGCTAAGTTTAGGAGGTCCACAAGTTGGGAAAGATGTCTATTGCCACAAAACACCGGATTGAAAAAGGTTAGTAATGGTCTAGCTAAAGACGTTAAATAAAGCACTTGTTGGGAGGTAACCCAACGCTTTGTTTTTGTTTTCGCTTTTGTCGTGTCTTCGCTTGTGTTGCTTTTTGTCGTGTTTCGCTTTTTTCTTTTCGTTGTTGTGTCGGTCTCATCAACGAGTTAAGTGAAGTGTGTTAATCCATGGGGCCAATGACGATAGAAAATTTTGATGAAATTTAATGATAGTGCACATGATATGTTAGAAAATGACGATTTAATCGACTTGAGATTGCTTAAACTTGTTGTTTTTCGCCAATTGCTTAACCCGTGAGACTTGATTTTCACCGATAAACATCTTGATACGCTTTTAATTGTGTGATATCGCATGTGATTATCTTCTAGAACTTACCGCTTTTTCCGTGTCGAGACCGCAATATGTGTTTCAATTTGGAAAGGATAAAGGCCATCTTTGTTAACCACATATTTTCCCAAACACTAACTTTAATGATATATACCATTTGTCGCCTTCTTTGAGCCTTTATTAGACTTTTCTTCGATTAACCGGATGATAGGAGGTGAGGATGGATATGGGAATCAAAAGGGTTGAAATTTTGATGTAGTTATGACGAGAAAAGTTTCTTTTAGAAAATACATCCGTGGTGAAGGATGGTACCGTGTGAAAAGAATAGACCCTATAAGCTCTATTACAAAGCCAAGAAAAGTAAAAGTGAAAAGAAAATTTTGTGTATAGTATGAGCATAAAGGAAGTCAATTGTCATAGTATATGGTACCTTGAGTTGCTTAAATGTGAAATAGCACGTTGAAAAGAAGAGGAAAATGGACAAAGTCCATATGAGTTGTTTGTTTAGATGGAAGTGCTTGGAGTTTACTCGAGTCACTTAGCCATATATTATCCTACCTTAACCAATGTGCCTACATTATAACCTATCAAAAGACCTCTTTGATCCTTATTTGAACACATTTGACGCGTGGAGATGTTAGAGAAATGGCAAGCCTATGGTAAGACGTTGCATTGCATTGATCTATGAGTGTATACACGCCCTTAATTTCTTTATGAGTTTGAGTGTATCCTCTATATTCTACACACATGCCTTTGTGGGTTGAAATAAATGAGTTTTGCTTTCAATCGTTGTTTGTGTTGAAGTGACTAATGTCGCCATGTGTGCTAGTTTTTCGAGAGTTGAAGTATATTTTCCGAGGCTTGATTGTGTTTATCACCTTTGCTATGCTCGTTGATCTTTGTTGTGTCCTTCGTGGTGTCTTTCTGCTCGCTTTTGTTTGAGGACAAACAATGCTTTAAGTTTGGGGTTTGATAAACGCGCATTTTACACGCTTATAGTTGTTATTTAAAGATGAGTTTAGATCATTTAATGTGCGCTACGTATCGCTTCTCAATGTTTTATCTATATTAGAAGACATCGCTCTTGGGTGTTATTTTGGTGTTTTGTAGGTTTATGTGTTGAAAATCGAAGCAAGGAACGAAGACGAACCAAAATAGCAATCGCCTAGCTTTCTAGCGACCGACCTAGCGGTCGCCAGTTGGGTCATGAGCAAACCAAATGAACGCCCGTAAGAGTAGCGACCGAGAGCTTGTGCACGCGAGCGATCCCTAGCGCCGAGAAAGCCATGGACGATTTCGCGACCGGTTCGAATTGCTAGCGACCGCTAGCCGGGTCGCTAGGTACCATGCGAGCGCAAGGAGGCGAACGCGAGCGGAAGAAGAGCGCGAGACACGCCAGCGATCGCCCCAGCATCGCGGGGGTGGTCGCGAGTCGTGGCGGCAGAGGCGCAAATTAGGTTTCCACCCTTTCTATAACAGGCAAAGCCCTTGCGCCCCATACGACCCCGCAGTGCTTTTCATTCGTGTTTTCCTCGCTTTTGTCTTTCTTTCGCCCGCTTAGTTATAACTTTAATTCTTGCATTGTTCTAGTTTAGTTTTTCATTCGCTATCGATCGGAACGCTTTGTCCGATCGCTTCATTGTTTTCCGCTCTTTCGCTGATCGATTCAAGACCAACCATTGTTCATCCAACGCTCATCACGGGTTTTATATATTTAATTTCGCTTTTATGGTTAAATAGTATTTTATTCCGCTTATTATGTCCGCTAGTTTTCGCTCTAATCTTAGGGTTTGCATGATTCGATCCTATATGTTGTGATTCCTGCTATCGCTATTTACCGTCCGTGAATTGATTCATGATTCGATTGTGCTTATTTATATGTGTTGATTTATCAATCTTGATGCATATCTAGTTGTCGGCTAATTACGAGTTGTATTAATTGTCAATCGATCTCGAATGCATGATACGAATGAGCCTCGAGTCGTAGTCGAGATAGGATATTCGTAGGAAGCATATTCTTAGTGATCCTTTTGAGTTACTTGTTTTCACCTAGAATGGTAGGAAAACTCGTAATTCACCGCCGCAATTGTCGTAATTGAAGTTGTTGGTTACATTTGTGATCTTCCATCTTGTCTCGGATTAAAATTGCTAATAGGATCGGGATAAACGACGTTGTGGATAGGATTAATGCATCCTGGGTTAGTCTTTCTTATCTGCTCTATCATCCGTGAGTTTAGTGCTTTATTTTATATTTCGCTGGTTACCTTTGCTTTGGATTAAATTCAAGCCCCAAAACCTCTCATTCTTTATCCGTGCTTGAATAATATTGAATCATCGCTGAGCTAGCTTCTATGTTTTCGTGATACAATCCTCGGATACGATACTTGCCACCCTATACTTACACCTTTTCGTGTTATAAAAGTGAGCGATCAGTGCTGCTATTAGGTACGGTATTTATCTAAACGTAAAGTCCAACTCATACGTTGTGGTTAATTTCTTGTGTTTAATTTATTTTGTGATTAATTTCTTTTTTTTAGGCGTGCTGGTTTACAAGTCACTGACTTTGTGGCTCAAGATTATAGATACCTGCTTTTTGCGGCGACTTATTCTTATCGAATCAGATCCAGATCACATCCCGGTGCATGGATTGTACCAGATGATCGAGCTAAAAACACACTCAAATTACTCTCAATCGTACGAGGTAATCGTAGCGTGATAAGTTAACACGAGTCGTCTCTCAAGGAAAACTTAACAGGGCCATTGTTCGTGTTGCGCACAGAAAGCGATTAAAATCCTAAACACACTAATACCAACATGGGTTTGAACATGCAGGAAATGAAATACGAGAAAATAAACGGCATCCTAAGCTAGGGGTTGTCAATCCCGAGCTATACTAATAAAGCGATAAATCTAAACTAGGGGTTGTCAATCCCGAGCTATACTAATAAAGCGATAAATCTAAACTAGGGTTGTCAATCTCTAGTTGAACTACGAAAGCGATAAATCAAAAGCGGTAAACAAAAGCGTATAAACCTATTCTTAGGTTCGCGAGCCCTAATCTAAGTCTACTCAGAATGAACAATAACATCAATCAACCAACAAGAACAAGAATTAAACGAAAGCAGAAATCATTAAACAATGTAAATCGACGAAACACGAGAACAATCCATTGTCACTTATGAAATTGAATCCCACAGAAACAATCAAACAAAACACTATGAAATTGATTCTGAAAGAACTGATAATCCAAAGCATAAATTGTTAAACAAGATTGTTCAATGAAACAGAAAGCAAGAATTAAAACTATGAATCTAACTCTGTTGTCTGAAGAATTCCCGGAAGGAAGCTGATGGAGAGCCGCGCCACGGCTGCGTGCCAAAAGAAAAATAAGAACTCCCCCGACGTTTTGACCTAAAACGCATATATATATTAAATGAAGTTGAGCCGTTGCTTATGCGAAGCGCAGTCGAGAATCCATTCGATTGAATATGAACGCCGGTTCAAAATGAACGCCGGCTGAGAAAATATTCTGCATTGGAATCGAACGCTGGTTGGAGACGAGCGCCGGCTGTGCGTGTTGTGGCGCTGAAAGGGTGCGCGCGCGAGGTGAGGCGGAACGGGTGAGCGCGGCATGGGCGCTGGGCGCCGGGTGAAAGCGCGCTGAGGGCAAGGGCGCGCTAGGCGGCCGAGTTCTGGGTGACGATGCGCGGAGAGGCGAGGCAAGGCACGGAAGATGCATGCGGGCAAGCGGAGGCCAAGCACCGGCTGGCGAGACGGGCGCTGGCGCTGGGCGATGCCAGCCGGATGGAATCGAGCGCCTGGCGCGGCGCGGCGAAGGTGAGCGCGAGGGAATGGCGAACGCGCCGGAGCGAGCGGCACCGGTGGCCGAGGCCGGCGCGCGCGCGGGCGCAGCGCGCGAAGGCAGCGCAGCTGGCGAGCGGCGCGCGCCATGCGACGGGCGCCGTCGCGACTTTGGTCGTTCGACTCGCTCTCCTTCGCTCGAACTCCGATTTACACACGGTTTTCGCCACGAACTCCTCGTCAAATGCTCTTCAATATATTTGATTCTTGGCGGATCCATTCATCCTATTTTTGCCGTTTTCCTACAAAACATCAAAACAAACGAAGTAAGTCCGAATCGATAAATATTAATCGAACCAAAGGCATAAATTGGACAAATCATAGAAAATGACATGTAAAACAATACCAAGAATCATCAAAAATCATACCAAACACCGACTCAGACGCGACACATTATTCGACCTCCAATCATCACACGCCAGTCAAGGCCCTAGATCGAGTATGATGCAATTGGTTGTCGAGGGTTCGCCAAGATCGCGTGTCAAATATGCACACGCTGCAAGGGTCAAGGCCACAACAAACGCTCATGCATAGCATTTATTGCCATTAGTGATGAAACATGCGTGGAAAGGACACGACGAGGAAAAATGTAGTATTTGTCGAGTGAAGAGCATACAAGGAATTTGTGTCATCAACGGCCTCGTGAGTAAGGATATTTGTTGAATTATTTTGGATTTTGTTGAATTATTTTGGATTTTGTCAATTATGTCGATTTTGTCAATTATGTTGGATTGTTGTCGATTTTGTTAAATTATTTTGATTTTGTTGAATTATGTTGGATTGTTGTCAATTATTTTGGATTGTTGTTGGATTATGTTGGATTGTTGGATTATGTTGAATTATGTTGGATTATGTTGAATTATGTTGGATTTTGTTGGATTTTGTCGATTATGTCGATTTTGTCAATTATATCGATTGTTGTTGGATTTTGTTGGATTATGTTGGATTGTTGTTGGATTTTGTTGAATTATTTTGGATTTTGTTGAATTATGTTGATTGTTGTTGAATTATTTTGGATTGTTGTCGATTATGTCGATTGTTGGATTATGTTATGTCAATTATGTCGATTTTGTTGGATTTTGTTGAATTATATTGGATTTTGTTGGATTGTTGTTGGATTGTTGTTGGATTATGTTGGTTTTGTTGAACTATGTTGGATTTTGTTGAATTATGTTAGATTTTGTTGTTGGATTAAAATTAAACTAATTCATTTTAATTAGATAAATTAAATTAAATTAATTAGGATTAATTAAGATTAATTAGTTAAATTAAATTAAATTAATTAGGATTAAAATTAAACTAATTAATTTTAATTAGTTAAATTAAATTTAATTAATTAGGATTAATTAGTTAAATTAAATTAAATTAAATATTGTTAGAGTCAATGTTGACTCCAGTCCAATGTTGAATGGGATGTTGGTAACATTCGATGTTAGTAACGTCCTGGTGCAACAACATTCCCGAGTCACCGTCGAACTTCGACTCTCCGCACGAATCGTATATAAGCAATCATTTCCTTCCTTTACGCTTTTATGTTTTATTTATTATCTAATAAACGTGGATTGCAGCTGGAACAAGTTCAATAAGTGGAGGTTAGTTAGATCATGGTTACAAGATCATGGGAAGTTAGTTCCTATTTTCTAGGAGCATGATCCCCACTAACATCTCGCAGCAGCCCGAGCAGCTTGATAACGGAGTGGATTGCAGCGTTTTAGGAGGTTTATGAACGTGGATTTGAAGCTTGAAGACCACGAAACACCTCTATAAAGTCGCAAGATAGCTCTCTCACCCGTATGTTTCGAGAGGTCAAATCAAAGAGAAATCCTACACCGATCGACTCGTCATTTTACCCGAAATGCAGAAAGAAACGCACCTTCAACCACGCTTAAACCGAGGCGGTGTTAGGCAGCCAATCAGAAACATCGATCATGGTATTGCTAGGCGAGCAGCGTGGGGTTGAAGACCGAGTCGTCTTTTTCTGCTCGTGTTGTTTGTCCGTTCTTTGTATCGGCCGCTTTGCTTGTTGGTGACATTCGTGTTGTTGTGTTAGAATAGGTAACTTATCATAGGCGGTAAGGCATCCCGTAGATAGGTTTTCATGTGTAACACTTGTAACTGCTCTAAGTTATCAATAGAGCCGGTTGTCGCGAGACAACACGGGTTATTTTCATAACCCACAAATTATCCCGTGTGTTATTTATATTTCACGTCAGCATGTTACTTGGAATGTTATTAACATTGCTAGTAACATTATTCTACTAACATTCACACAAGTGTTAATAAGTAGTAATTCGTGCATCGAATTCTTTCAATTGGTATCGAGCGGTGTTCTCGATTTAACCAAGATCATTCCCGAGTGCCATATTACTCGATGGACGCCACCAATGCTTCCGCTCGACCTCCGGCTCTTGATAGTAGTGGGAAGAACCACGCCATGTGGAAGTCGCGCATGACGATGTACTTCCGATCTATAGACGAACGTGCACGGCTTGCAGATTGAATGGTCGACTCTCCACGTGAGACGGTGAATGATGTTGTCATCAACAAACATGAGAACCAAAGGACTGTTGAAGAAAGACTTATCTCTAATCTCAATGCGAGAGCTTTAAATGCCATTTTATTCGTGTTGATGTCCTTGTTTTCGCCTCGATCTCTAACCGCATAGAAGCTCGAGATGCTTGGCTTATTCTACAGAACAATGTGAGGATCGCAAGTGTTAAAGCAACACGCAGAAGAATGTCGACTACGAGATTTGAGATGTTGAGGATGCAAGAAGATGAGACCATACCAAAGATACTATGAAAAGTCGAGTGAAATTGCTAACGAGGTCATTGGACTTGGAGAGCCTATTGCAAATGAAAAGTTGGTAAGCAAGATGATGAGATCTCTACCGTAAAGGTATAACATGAAATTTCCTCTATCAAGATTCGCTTGATGTTGCCACCACGAGGATAGGAGATCTTGTGAGTAGATTGATTACTTTTGAAATGATTCTTGACCAACAAAAGGTTAACTATAATAAGTCCAGACAAGTTGCCTTCAGTGCTGAAAACTCCAAAGTGGATTCTAATTTGTTTGATGATGTTGAGTATTCAAATCAGGAACATGAGTTCGATGAGGTTGATCGCAACATAGCGATGTTGACACAAAAATCAACAACTGTTAAACTCGAAAATGGGAAACAAAGCTCAAATCCAAGAAGGATGTCTGGAAACGCTGCTGGGAAATCTTCAAGTCCTACTAACATTCCCAATGTTACACGATCATTCAACAATCATATCTTTGAGAATAACGTTACTGACAATGTGCAAGGTATGGATGTTTAGGGATGGGACATTATGCTAATGAATGCCCTACAGTAGCGAGAAAGAAGCAAACGTCTTCTCGACAGAGTGGAAAGTCTAGCAATGTTGCTCAGGCCACTCATGTTGCTTCTTTGAGTGATGACTGCATACGTAGAAAGAGAAAGTCATCCTTATTGCAATGATTGAAGATGTTGATGAGTCGAGGTGAAATGATTGAAGCCATAGTCGATACGTAAGAATGTTATGAGGAAGTGCTCTCGACACGGATGATGTGATGAAGATGTAAGAAGATGTTGGTCGAGAACGTAACACCATGGTCAACATTGATGGACACATCTTCCCAACATCAACAACAAACTGGTATGAAATGACTCTTCTTGATGAAACTAATGTTACCCCAGAGAATGTTTGTTGTGTTGCGGTCCCTGAGGAAAATGAGTTTGATCATCTCAAAGCCATTAGTGATCTTCGAGTTCTCTGTGATGACATTGATGCTCAATGTGAGGAGCAACGAAAGGACATCCTTGTGCTGTTGGATGAAAATCAAACTTTGAAGGATCGTGTCATGAGGTTGGAAGTTCTTCTTACCAAAAAGGATGCTGAGCTTTTTGTCTTGAAAGGTAAAGTTTACAAAGCTGAGAAAACCTTTGATAGGTTTAACAAAGGCACCGCTTCTCACGAGGTGTTATCTCGTAAATCACCGATTCATGGTATTGGTTTTGATTCTGGTAACACTAATATGTTGAATGAGAACTGCAATGCTCCTGTGTTTGTTAGAGAAGGAGATGCTAATGTGTTTGTGAGGTCAAATGGAGGAAAATTCCCAAAGTCTAAGAAGAAGAACAATTTGAAAGGGAAACCCTATGTATGCCATTACTGTCAAGCACCAGGGCATATCAAACCTTATTGTGAGAAGTATTTGAATGATGTTGCTGTAACATCTGCAAATCGGATGTTTGAAGATTATCAGTCTGATGTTGGGAGTTCCTTGAAAAATATTTCTGTCATGACGAGACAACATTTTCTCCAACAAATGCAATGTTGTTTTACTTCTTCATGCTAACATTTCCTGCAATCGTACTTTGATAGTGGTTGTTCCGCATATGACAGGCAACAAGGAGTTTCTGATCGATTATGTTCAAACAAATGGTGGGAATGTTACCTTCGGAGGAGATGCCAAAGGCAAGATTGTTGGCAAGGGAACTTTGAATGTTAAAGACTTCCCAAAACTCAAGAATGTTCACCATGTTGAAGGACTGAAGGCTAATCTGATCAGTATCAGCCAATTATGTGATGATGGGATGTTTGTCGTTTGACAAGAACATTTGTGAAGTGTCCGACACAACCAACAAATGTGTGATGGTGGGTAGCAGTCCTCCGACAATCGCTACAAGATCGACAATGACAATATTTGTCATTCTATCAAGATGTGTGAAGTGGATCCGTGGCACCAACGGTGGGCATGTTAACTCAAGAATCTCTAGAAGCTTATAACAAATGATGTTGTTCGTGGACTCCCAAAGTGGTGATCAATAATGATGTTGTGTGTGACCATGTCAAAAGGAAACAGTCGAACTTCACATCCAATGTTATCGACATACAAAGACCACAAGATGTTTTGAAATCCTTCACATGGACTTGACGGGTCCCATCAAGTTGAGAGCCTTGGTGGCAAAAGGTATGTCCTTGTGTGTCTTGATGACTACTCTCGATACTTAGGTTGAGTTCATGCGTGAAAATCTGAGACCTTCTTTCGCTTCAAAAAACTTTATAAAAGGTTTCTTGCTCAATATGGTCAGAATGTTATCCGGATCAGAACTGATCATGGGAAGGAATTTGAGAATTCTGTATTCTCTGATTTTTGTGCTAACAATGGTATCTTTCATGAGTTTTCTGCTCCCAAGACACCACAACAGAATGGAGTTGCTGAGAGGAAGAATCGCACTCTCCAGGAGATGGTAAGAGCAATGTTGCACACTAAAAACCTCTCCAAAAGACTGTGGGCTGAAGCAGTTAACACTGCATGTCACATCATCAACAGAGTCTACTTGAGACCGGGTACGATGTTAACACCGTATGAGATCTTGAAGGGTAAAAAACCTAACCTCAAATATTTTCATATTTTTGGTCAGGTTTGCTATATACCGAATGATAGGGATCATTTGACCAAACTTGACTCTAAAAGTGACAAAGGAATGTTCCTTGGCTATTCAGCCAACAGTCCATGCCTATAGGGTGTACAACATTCGAACTAAGACCATTCAAGAAACTGTGAATGTGGTTTTTGATGATATGGTGAGTCTTGCATACAGGTCTGATGAAGAAGATGTTTCTGACTTACTGGAGGATCAAGCTATACTCGAGCAAACTCATGAACAACATGTTCAACCCGATGTTGGTCCAACATTCAGTGGAGATACAACATCGAATGAAGACAAAGGAAGTGGTTCTGAAAGTGATGGAGATAATGATGATGGAGATTTTCTTCATGATCCAACAAGCGTGACCTCCGTGAAGAATTAGGAAGGACCATCCCAAAATCAAATCATTAGTGAAGCCTCGGACAAATGCAAACGAGGAAGAAAGGACAAGTGAACTACCGTGATATGGTAAGAATTGCATGCATGTCTGCTGTGTGAAGAAGTTGAGTTTGCTTGTTACATGTCTTCGTTGAACCTAAGAATGTTAAGGAGGCCTTACTAGATGTTGATCGGTGAATGCTATGCATGATGAACTCAATCGCTTGTTCGCAATGATGTATAGAATCTTGTTCCTAGACCACGTGATAAAATGTGATAGGTACCAAGTGGATTTTCAAAACAAATCTAATGAGAACGGAATATTGTCGAAATAAGGCTAGACTTGTTGCTCAAGGGTATACTCAAGTTGAAAGGATAGATTTTGATGAAACATTTGCTCCTCGTTGCTAGGATTGAATCCATTAGACTCTTGTTTGCTATTGCTTGTCAACTTAGAATTTCTTTGTTGCAAATGGATGTTAAGAGTGTTTTCCTAAATGGAATGTTGTCCGAGGAGGCATATGTTGAATGTAATAGAAAGGCTTTGAGGATCCTAACAAACCCGAGCATGTTTATAAACCCAAAAAGGCCTTATATGGTTTGAAACAAGCCTCTCGTGCTTGGTATGAGCGCCTTCTCGTGTTTCTCATTGAGTTTGATTCACTAGGGACAAGTTGACAAGACTTTTTCATTAAGAAACGAGGTGTTAACATTATCATTGCTCGATATATGTTGATGACATTGTGTTTGGTGCTACTAACACCGCTCTTGTAGAAGATTTTGTGAAAGCCATGTCAACAACTTTTGAAATGAGTATGGTAGGTGAGCTTAACTACTTCCTTGGTCTACAAGTTAAGCAAACACCGTAAGGAATCTTCTTCACAAAGCAAGTATGCAAAGGGACCGTCAAAAGATTCGATTGAAAGTGCCAAGCATATGAGAACTCTCATGGGCTCCAGTGACAAACTGGGTAGAGATGATGTTGGCGTGGATGTTGATCCAACATCGTACCGAGGAATGATAGGATGTCTGTTGTACTCATCGCAGCGCGCACCGACATCATGTCTGTTGTTGGTGTGTGTGCTCGCTATCGCCCATGCCGAAAGAGTCACATCCAAGGCCGCCAAGAGGATCATCCGTTATGTTGCTGGAACAACTGAATTTGGAATGTGGTATTCTAAAGATACTAACTCTAACATTGTTGGTTTTAGTGATGCTGATTAGGCGGTGATGCGGATGATGTAAAGAGCACCGGTGGTGGATGTTACATCTTTGGGAAACAATATGGTGTCATGGTCGCAAAAGCAAAATTGTGTCTCACTCTCCACGGTCGAGTGAATACATCTCTCGCCGCAAGTCACAGTTGTGCTCAATCGCTATGGTCGAGACAGATGTTAGAAGACTATGGTATGAAAAGTGACATCCTTATCGTGTTGTGTGATAATACGAGTGCTATTGACATCTCCAAAAATCATGTACAGCATTCTCGCACTAAACACATTGACATCAGGCACCATTTCATAAGAGATCTAATTGAAAAGAACTTGATATGCATTAAATTTGTTCCAACAGAGAACCGATTGTCGACATATTCACCAAAGCCTCGATTACGAGAGATTTTCTCACCTTATGAAGTCTCTCGCCTTTGTTGCATCTAGTTTAGGTGTGTGTGGTCTGAATGTTGGGATTTAGGATTTTGTTTGGCCCCCAATATTCTGTTTTGTTGCTTGTGTTTGTTTTTTTTCTTTTTATTTAGGCATATGCATGAGTTTTTCTAATGTTGCTGCCTTTCGCATGGAGAAAGTAGTTATATTCTCACCTCAACTTATCTGTGTTAAATGCCATAAACAGATGTTGATCAAAATAACATGTGATGTTATAAGACCAGAGCACAAGAGTGAGGCTTAATGGTCGAAAACTTCACTAAAAGGGATGTTATTCAAAAGCTCTCATCTAAGTACTCGGGCACGCTGCGTCATGCGACGATGTTCTCGTGGAAAAGGGTGTTAGCAAAATAATCCCACAAAACCGTTCTAAAGAACAAAGGTTTCGTAAGGCGAATGAGATGTTGGGTGAGAATGTTGACAACGTTTGACCTAACATTGGTTACCAACATCGATGTTGTTATCGCTGTCTAGCATCCGCATAACCCTTTATCTCCTCTCTTTCCTTGTTTTCCGGTCATTGGTTAATCAAGGTGATTCAAATTTTCGGGAACTTATTTGATTCTTATCTTGAAGATTATCCTATCTCTTGATGATTGTGTGATGTTTATCCTATTGCTTAGTCATGCTTTTTCTATGGGATTTGGAGATCTTTTGTGGTTTTCTCCTTATGAGTGTGGATGTGTTTTATTATCGTGGGTTATTTATCTCTCATTTGTATTCACTAACGCCAACTAACCCTTTTGCCTCTCTAGTTTCTCGGTGTTCATCGGTTTTGTGCGTAAACGGAGCAACATAGATCCAAACCGGGCCAACTTGCTCTCATCATTAGTTAAAGACTTTGTACACCAAGTCGCCATCAAACACCTCATCTCACTCCAAAAGTGAAACGCCTCAAACCCCTCTCCAAATCCTCAATTCCTTTCTCTCAAACCTCTTCCTCAACCTTGCTCATATCCCCGTCAGTAAAATGGTCGATGGCACACAGCCCGATGTTGCTGAAACCCAGGAAGTAGGCTTGAATGTTGAGCCTATAGCGATGATCTTGCCGGAGGACATCGAGAAAAATCCCGATGATGTGCCTATCAACGTCCTGTACTCAGCCAAGGCAGACGAGAAGAGGGCTCGGGAGAAATCGGCCTCGCCAGAGAAGGAGACGGAAGCTCCGGTGATAAAGAAGGCGAAAACCTCCAAGGATGATGCTCCGGAGAATCTACAACTTGTTCTTCATGCTGCTCCAACAAGCGAGGAATCTACAAAGTCTCCGTCCAAAACCCAACATGAGTCTGGTGGTGATGAAGGTCCTGATCGTGGAAGTAAGCCATCCTCAACGACAGAGATGGAGGAAGATGTCGCTGCCCAGAATGTTGGTGATGAAAAGGTTACTGAGAAGATGTGGAACCCACTGGCGATGTTGCTAAGAAAAAGGTTCCAGAGGCTAATGTTGAACCAACAGGGGATGTTGATATAGAAACCCTTGTTGGATCGGAGGATGATGTGCAGATGATAAAGGAGACCAAATCTTCTCGAAAGGGCAAGGAAAAATTGCTTCCCATGACTCCGATGGGCCCTCGTCGCACAAGATCAAAGTCCTCTCAACCTCTTCCTCAAAGTTTGAATCTGCCCAGGCGACCGAAGGGTGGTGTTACTGCAACATCCAAGGCGAAGCCACTCAAGATCTCCATGAAGAAGGAGCCAAAAAGGAAAAGGACCAAAACTCCATCTTCTTCCCCGTCTGGTCCGAGCAGCAACTCAGACAGAGACTCCGAGTCTAATTATAAAGTAAGAAGAGGTTACTCCACTCGCTTTTATTCTCGTGAAGCTAAGAGCATCTATGAAAATCTTGTTATGAAAAGATCTTTTTTGAATGAAAGAAAGGTTGATGATGCTTTCTTCTCTAAGTATGGTTTAGATGTCTTGTTAAAAGAAATGAAGTTGTGGAAAACTGTGACTGATATCTATCCTTATGATGAGAATGTTGTGAGGGAGTTTTATACTAACATGTTGAAGGAGGTGTCTGATGTTGCATCTAAGAAATACGGGAAGGTGTATGTTCGAGGTGATCTGTATGATTTTACCCCTTCTGTTATCAACAAACTGTTCAAACTACCTGATGTTGATGATGAGAACTTCCCGGAGAAGAGTATGATGAATACTATTACTGGCAATAAGTTGTCTTCATGGAAGCTCGACAAGAAGAATCGCATTGACGATGTTATATGCAAGACCGCACAAAATAAGCATCTACAACTGGGTGCCAAGCAAGAACCATCGCCTTACCGAGATCAAGTCAATTAATTTATAAAGTTGGTAAGTCCTTGGACTTCAACTTTGGTAAGCTTGTTTTTGCTTGTATAACTCGTGCAGCATCAAAGACTCTGGGCTCCAACACTTTGCCGTTTCCAAGTCTCATCTACCATCTGCTGACGACCAATGGATTGAACACCTCCAAAGAGGAATTGGTGGAGGAAGTTAACACCTTGGAGTTTGTCAAGACAGTTCAAGCATCAGATAGGGTGAAGGATCTGCCCTACAAACCAGCGAAGGACAAGCATGTTGCTCCAACATCCAATGTGGCCAAGAAGAAAAAGAAGACTGTTGCCTCTGAGAGCTCTGACTCTTTTGAGGCACTAATGAAGGATGTTGAGCACGGGACGAAGTTGACTGTGGAGGAAGACGACGTTGAAAATTCAGCCTCTGAAGCAGGCTCGTCTTCTCCTTCTTCCCAACATGTTGATGCAGGTACCTCCAAGAAGGCTGCTAAAGGCAAAGCTTCCATAGATGTTGATGCGGACGAAGCCCCTGACATCCTGGATCTTCCTGTGGATCCCCAAGAACTTCAACATGCTATCAAGAAATTTGGTGGTGTGAAGGCCAAGCTGGACCTGATGTTGGAAGCTAGTGCGAAGCTGCACACCTACAACAAGGAGGTGGTCGGGATCATCGAGTCCCAAATTGATGTCTCGATCAAAATTCTGCATGATCAGCTCCCTTTCCTTTCTCCAACAAAAAAAGGGAAGTAGATTGCGGCCCTGCGTCCTGAAGTTGCCACTGCTTTTCTGATGTTATTTATTGTTCTGATGTTACTGGTTTTTAAGTGCTAGACACTAGGTTTTATTTATGTGCTGGACACATGTGTTTTTGGTTTTGTGATGCATGGACATCAATGTTTTTATTTATGGGTGTATGGACACCTTTGGCTTGCTGCAATAATGCAATCGTTTTTTATTTCTGTTTGTTGTTGGCTCGGTTATCATGGTGGTTGCATTGTTGTTGGATTGTGATTCTTGTTTGCAGGTACTTCTCAAGGTCCTGGCCTTCGACCGACCTTCTCATATTTAGGGGGAGTTTGATTCTCTTCCTTGTATGTTTTAGGGGGAGTGTTACTCTAACACTTTGTCTAATTGTTTAGAGGTTTTTCCTCTTGTTTGACTGAGGGGGAGCTTTAACACTTTCCTTTGATCTTTCCCTGTAAATAGAATTCTTTCCCTGTAAATAGTTTTTTTCTTTTTTGTTATTTTTTCTTGTTTTTGTTGCAGGAAGGTTCTCTCGCTTTCTTGCAGGAAGGCAAAGATTAAGGGGGAGATTGTTAGAGTCAATGTTGACTCCAGTCCAATGTTGAATGAGATGTTGGTAACATTCGATGTTAGTAACATCCTGGGTACAGTCAACATTCCTGGAGTCAGCCTTGAAGCTGAACTTCGACTTTCCAGACGTAACTGTATATAAGTAATCTTTTCCTTCCTTTACGTTTTTATGTTTTATTTATTATCTAATAAACGTGGATTGCAGTTGGAACAAGTTTGAATAAGTGGAGGTTAGTTAGATCATGGTTACAAGATCATGGGAAGTTAGTTCCTATTTTCTAGGGAGCATGATCCCCACTAACATCTGCAGTTCGCCCAGAGGGCTATAACGGAGTGGATTGCGGCGGTTTTAGGAGGTTTATGAACGTGGGATTTGAAGCTCAAGACCACGAAACACTCTCTATAAAGTCTGAAGATAGCTCTCTCACCCGACGCTTCGAGAGGTGAAATCAAAGAGAAATCCTACACCGATCGACTCGTCATTTTACCTGAAACGCAGAGAAGAAATGCACCTTCAACCACGCTTAAACTGAGGCGGTGTTAGGCGCACCAATCAGTAAACATCGACCACGGTATTGCTAGGCGAGCAAGGGTGGGGTTGAAGACCGAGTCGTCTTTTTCTGTTCAGGTTGTTTGTCCGTTCTTTGTATCGGCTGTTTTGCTTGTTGGTAACATTCAGGTTGTTGTGTTAGACTAGGTAACTTATCATAGGCGGTAGTGCATCCCGTAGATAGGTTTTCATGTGTAACACTTGTAATCTGTTCTAAGTTATCAATAGAGCTGGTTGTCGCGAGACAACACGGGTTATTTTCATAACCCACAAATTATCCTGTGTGTTATTTATATTTCCGCTGCATGTTACTTGGAATGTTATTAACATTGCTAGTAACATTACTCTACTAACATTCACACAGTGTTAATAAGTAGTAATTCGACAATTGAATTCTTTCAAATTTAATTAATTAGGATTAATTAATTTTAATTAGTTAAATTAAATTAAATTAATTAGGATTTATTAATTTTAATTAGTTAAATTAAATTAAATTAATTAGGATTAATTAAGATTCAACAATCCAACAACAATCCAACAAACCAACAACAATCCAACAAACCAAAAACCAACAACAATCCAACAATCCAAAAAACCAACAACAACAATCCAACAATCCAACAATCCAAAAAACCAACAATCCAACAATCCAAAAACCAACAACAATCCAAAAACCAACAAAATCCAAAAAAACCAACAACAATTCAACAAAAACCAACAATCCAAAAACCAACATCAATCCAAAAACCAACAAAATCCAACAATTCAACATATTCCAACAAAAACCAACAACAAGACCACAGTAACCATATCCAACAAACACAAACAAAAATATCACTAATACTGATAAAAATACTACAATATCCGTCATAAATACAAAAAAGTCGAGGAAACTAAACAAAACGAGATAGTAGCCATATCCTACGAGCTATCGATGTACGCTGAGCTAGTATGTAACGCCGACTGTTATGTAACCTCTGAGGCATACCTATGATGAGGCGATACATATAGAGGCATGCAAAGACACCGCAACTCACTGAGTCGGCCTGCATCGCTTCATCATCGGCACCTCCGCCAAGGTCAGATACCCAGACTGTGGCGTCCTCAATGGATTGTTGCTCCAAAATCCAGCTACCATCATCAGTCGAGGAAAAAGCCGAATAATGGGCAACATATGGTAATGTCTCAACGCCTGAGAGTCAGGGTTGTACGACGGTAGTCGACACCTCAAGAGTCCACGCAACAAGAGATATGCGAACTGTGACCCGATGATTGCCCAGACGTTATGTATGGCTAGTATCGCAACATTGATAATTTTAAAGTTTACATTCAATTTGATAGAAAATAATAGAAATGATGTAATAAATTTACCGTACGGCAAGACAACCACGGTGCGGTATGCTCTGCAAAGATCTCTCCTCTGTACCATCGCTATCAAGTCATCGGTGCTTGCCATCGTGGATATGTGGTCTTTGATACCACATTATAGCCCATAGGATCACTGGATGAAGCCGGCGAACTCACGCACAGCGTTCTTTGCATAAATGAATAAATTTAGTCGGAATAATTTATACCCATATAAAGCTAAAGCTATCTATGTTGGAATAATTTAAGGACATTTCAAACTTACATAAAATCCAATCGGTGCTACAACGCATCGAGCCTCATTGATCGTGGGCAATAATATATTGTCAGGATGATGTGGGTTGATTATTTTCAATGTATATACAAAGTGTACAACCCATAACCTAACACACATAAAAAACACCATTAATTGAATTATAAATATATAAACAAAATTTGAATAAATGTTGTAATAAAGTACCGCCTGTGAACTCGAAATCGGGTGGGTGATATGATCGAACAGTGGTTTGAGTCATAACATGTCGATTCAAATTAGCCACGACAAAAGCATCCGGGCCCGCCGCCTAAAGATCTCGAGGCCCTGGTCGCGCCCTGTGGGTACTATACTCACAGGAGCGCATGGGGTCTCCAATGCGGGTCTCCGATCAAAGATCCCCACCATCGACGATCCATCACGCCAGCACGATCGCTCTCGAGCCGCCGATCTCCGGGGTGGCGTGACTAGACTCGACAACCCGATCGTCGGTGGCTAGTCTTGGGCCCTCCTCCGATCGACCGCCGTGAAGCGGATCATCGGTGGCTAGTGCGGGCCCTCCTCATGCCGGGAGATCGAGCGCCTCGACCGACATGCTCAAATAGCCGCGAGCTCCCACGCAGATATAGAGTACGAGATCTACGCCTCAAGATCTGCGCCAAAGAAATCCGCCAACCGCCGAACACACGCCGAGCCACTCGAGCTACGAGGCCCTCTCCGAATAGTCGTCCACAATGGCACGACGGACGGTCTCGATCACAACAAAGAATGGAGGCCTCGTCTAGTCGAACACTCTGGCATGTTCGCAGACACGTGGTCCGGCTCGCGCCTCATGTCTCTGACGCTCGATCGCGATCGAGACGCCCAGTCGACCGGGCTCAACAACCCGAGATGTATCTCGTCACTTCAGCTTCCCAGTCGCCTTCGCAACTCGCTGCATGACCGGGACATGCTCTACCACCCTCCTGCGGGGCACTCTCTCACGCACAAGCACCTGCTGTGACTCAGGCGCAGGCTCGTCATGTGCGCCTCTGGCATGCCGCCCCGCAGGCACAAACCGAATAGCCATCGGACCACCCTCGTATAGGCTCAAGTAGTAAGCCTCTGTTAACTCGGCCTCCAGCGGCTCCAGCATAGGATGACATAAACGCTACAAAAAAAATACATACACATTATTGATTATAATGTATTTAATAAATATATAACAAATACTAAACATGAGATTAAAATTACCTGCTCGTCAAAAAATCCAATATACTGGGTCGGGGACTTCCATGTAGTCCACATCAAGCATCTCGACAACACTATCTCGCTGTCTCGGTACCCACACATACGTCCTAAGTCGGGGATGGCCTCATACGACCAAATCTGTAAGGTCCAAACAGGACCATAGAAATGGTACGTCTTCCTCGAAGCTGCCACCTCGCTCGGGTGCCTCTTGAGCACATCAATCCCGTGACAGAGGACCTGGAATGAATAGGAGCCCCAAGGAAAACTCTGCCACATATCCAAATCCTCAGCCAACGCCCAAACCCAAGGCTCGATAGCTTCCCTATCGCGGCAAAGGACGATGAGATATGCTACTAATATAAAAGCCGCCTTCAAGTAATCTGCGGCATCATCACCACCGTTGCTTGATGAATCGGTCATGAGCTCAAATAATAGTCCTCCCGCCGAAACAACCTATGGAACATGCTTTGTGCAGGGAATATCGTGCCTCAAGTTCGGATCAAAGAAGATGGTCCAAAGCATAATCCGGAGACTAGGCGAACTCAAAGATCCCAATCAGATATCGGTTCCACATACGTGAAACCAAATCTCGAACTCCGGAAAACTAGGATCCACAACCTGTCGGGCCATCGATTGTGCGGCGCATTATTTGCGCATTCCCTCTCGAGACGTAAGCGGATACCCAAAGCAGCTCTGTCTAAATACGCCAATACATCCACTGTCAGACATGTCCTCACCTCGGATAACACATCAATTCGGATGTATTGGTTGATCGTCCGCATAGCCTTGCATATGCGGTCGTAACCACCTATAACGAGGTCAAATGCACAAGATTAATCAAGATACACTAAATGAAGTTCTAACAATGTACACGATTCAAACCGTGTACACGGTGCTAACCGTGTACAAATATTCAAGACATGGTTAGCACCGCATCGAAGAACCATACACGGTGCTAACCGTGTACTGAAGATCTGTACACGGTTAGCACCGTGTACACGAACCACTCTAATTTTCATAGGATTTCAACAACAAAGCAATCTGAATTCAATTTCTAAGTTTCTAAACACACAAACTATCGAAATTTCATCACTATCTTGTCATTCATGAAAATTATCATGTTACACATGAAAACTATCGTGTACATACTAAAATTCTATTTTAAAAGCACGATTACTCACCGGAGGCTGTGGCGCTCCTAAATCGGTGCCTGAAGCTCGTCGACCAAGTAGAAGGTCGACAACAGGTTGCGTCTTGTGGCGGCGATCGCCCGGCGTGAAGCTTCTTCCGCCGTGGAGGAGCTCTCTCCTTCGGCCGCCGCTTGCTCGGCCGCATCCGGGGAGTACCGTGGATCTGTATCCGTATCACTCAAGTTGTGGGTTTGCGTGAAAGTGAGAGAGAGTGAGTCGAGAGTGCGAGTTCAGTTTTTTTTTTTTTTACGGTGAGTTTAGTTCAGTTTGCGTTTTTTTTTTTTACAGTGGTAAGTCCGTGAGAGAGAGAGAGTAATGAGTCCGTGAGAGAGAGAGAGAGAGAGAGAGAGAGAGAGAGAGAGAGAGAGAGAGAGAGAAAACCTTGTTGTTGTTTTTTTTCCATGGACTTTTTGGTCTTTTTAAGCCAAAATGGCTATAAAACTCATGTTTTTATGGACTAGGCTATAAAACTCTTATTCCTATTTTTTTTGGCTACTTATGTATATTACCACTTAGTAAAACAACACAAATTTATTACCTTGATTTATTGGTATCTGCTTGCCAAGAAAATATGGGTACTTCTCTATAGCCAAAACATCAGACATAAATGGCGTAAAGAACAACAAAGGAAAAAATCCATGGAAAAAAATTGACATGTTAGCATAGGAATTTAGAGATATATCTGTTGAGGCGACGCCCAAACATACAAATTAATGGGAATGAATCATTTAAAAAATAAATAAATCATGTTGTCACACCAATTCTATAAATCCCTGCATGAAAGTGAAAGTAAATTATGTCATTAAGTAAAGTAAGGGAACTAAAAAAAAGTCTATGACATAAATACTATGCACACATTCAAAAATGATTTTCCTCATCTTCTCCAATTGGATCAAAAGACTCGCATGACATGATTGCTGAGCATCGCATTCCCACAGATTACTAAAGAAAGACTCATTCTCCATTGAGCATTAGAACGTCGTCGTACCGCCCCTCTCTCTCTGTTTGCTCATCTTTTTCATTATTTAGAGTCATCTACTGCTTGCACCTCCTTTAAAAATGATTTGAAAATTAGAAAAAAATTGTATGATGTTGCTACAACATGCAAAAGCTGATTACTATTCTCTTTGTTCTTTGAAGAAAGATAAGACTTTCTACCCAGCCTTATCTGCGAGTCAAACTGTCGCTAGCTACTCCTGCCAAAAAACATTGCCGAAATTGTAAAAAAATGGGTATATATATTTATCTCTCTCTATCCATCAAAATTCGTTTATTTATTTTCTCTTTGGATCATTCATAAAAAATATATACTTTCCTCTTATGAATATGAATCTCACATGATCTTCATAACTTTCCCCGCTATACTATCCATTTATTTTTTTAAAAACTATTATGACCATCTTTTTAATTGCACTGATCATTTATTTTTACTTAATACTTCTTATAATTATGGATCTTTTTCTTCAAAAACTTTACATTTATTATAATTTATTAAAATTCATATCATTAAAATTTGTAAATGAATTTCGGTTTACTGAGGGAATATATTACTTCGCTCGTCCACCGAATCTATTTTGTATTATGGCGATTGAAAAAGTGGTCAACAAAACCCATACACGTGTGAAGTGAAGGCATCCCCAATGGACTTATGGGGAAGTAAGAGCACCTCCAACAATACCTCCCCAAATTTAGGTTTTTGCTGACATCATCACAGACACATCATCATATTCCCTTCTCATATTTTCACCCCCAACAATACCTTCTCAAACTTGTGTTTTCTTGACATCATTATGGACCCACTTTTCACTCACTTTCAACTCATTCATTATCTATTCACAATGTTATTTAAATTTTATATTTATTATTCTAACTTGATAAAATTAATTTTAATAATATTTGAAATTAATATCAAATAACTTAATTATTATATAAATATTAGTACATATTAAAATTGCACAATAACATGGAAACTTTTAAAAAGAACTTATACGATATAAAAGACAATTTAAATCTAACAAATTAAAATAAAACATACAAAATAAACTAGTATTAAACCTAATTAATACATTTTACTCTTCGTCCGCTTCCCACTTTGCTTGGATTTGGGCGCAATACTTAAGATGAAGTCGTAGTTGGGTTTCCGTCATCTTTGAAGTATCTTGCATGAGAATTTTATGCTCTTTACCTTCATTTTGCCTCCATTGCCTTCGCCACCATCATTGTTGCAGCTGCTCTTGCGTTGATCGCATCGACCACCTCTTTGGCTTCACCTGTTGATTTTTCTTTTCCTTTCGCCGCCTTCCTCTTCGCCGCCTTATTTCCAATTGGACGAGTGTGAGTTGTTTCATCACCATTTTCATCTTGGTTGGAAGCGGAGGTGTAGGCACCCGATGCAGAAGACTTGCCCTTTTTTGTTGCTCGAATCTCACTGTCTTGATGAGCGAATTTCGGACATTCTTTGAGAAAATTCCATACTCCGATATGTCTGAAACCGCCGCGTGTTCCGTGAGTCTCTTTATATTCATCTTGTGCCTTTTGAATGATGTCAGCTTCACCTGCACCGCTTGGCCACATCTCTGCGTTCCTATAATAACATGAACTAAACCATTTAGTTTCCTTTGCAAGTTTGTAAAAAGTGTTTTGAGCGAGGAAGATGATCTCTCCGAGTTCGCTCGGGCGACCTTGTTGTAGGCATTAGTAATTCTCTCCACATTTGATCTATCTTTGATCATTTCCGACGATCGAATCAATGCTAATATCGATCCAACACCTTGTAAGATGTTCGCACTCTTTCTCCAAGTACAAAATCTTCTTATACTTATATCATTGTTCTCTTCATCGGATTGTTGATCAAGTTCGATTTATAGCCTCGAGACCTTGCGGAGAAGAAAATTTTGGAAAGACGATGCTCTTCCTAAGTAGGCGTTTCTTGGTGGTCTTCCTCCATCTATGCCGGTATTTCTTGATGAGTCGGAAGATGGAGCTCGAACTTGGTACCGATAGCCCGGATGGAAATTGGATGGATAGCTTGGAACATTCATTTGGATATGTAGGATCTTGTTGAGGACAAAGTTGGAATTTTGAGAATCGAAGTTGGGATTTTGACAATAAAAGTTGGGATTTTGCAATTCAAGTTGGGATTTTGTGGAAAGTTGGGATTTTGTTGACGAAAGTTGGAATTTTGAGAAAGAAAGTTGGGATTTTGAGGATTAGAGTTGGACATTTGAGAGCGATTTGATCCAAAATATCCGAATTGGACCAATTTGAGAAATCGTTATTCATTCGATAATAGGAAAATGTTTAGGAGAAGAATAAATATTAAGGTAAATGGAGAAGAAAATATAAAAGTTGGTAGGAATGATGTTGTTTAGTTATTTATATTTATAAGCATATTTTATCCGTTGATCAACGGTCATATATTTGTCCGTTGAGTTAAGGTACAAATTAAATTAAATTTAAATTAAATTAAAGTTATTCGTCAGGTGGGTTGGCCGTGGGGGTGGGGTTGGTAGGTAGGTTGGCCAGGGGGGGTGGGGTTGGCGGGTCATTGTGGGGTTGGCCGTCGGGGTGGGGTTGGCCATGGGGAGGGTTGGCCGTTGGAGGTGGGGTTGGCATTGGGGGTGGGGTTGGCCGTAGGGGTGGGGTTGGCCGGGGGGAGGGTTGGCCGTCGGGGTGGGGTTGGCAGCCGCCTGGGGTTGGCACCCCCCGCCAACCCCACCCCCAACAACCAACCCCACCCCTGGCCAACCCTCCCTCTGGGCCAACCCCACCCCGGGCCAACCCCACCCCTGGCCAACCCTCCCCACGGCCAACCCCACCTCACGGCCAACCCTCCCTCATGGCCAACCCCACCCCTGGCCAACCCCACCCCTGCTGCCAACCTCCTCCTCACGGCCAACCACACCCTACGGCCAACCCCACCCCACGGCCAATCCCACCCCAACAAAATAAAAGTGAAAATACATAAATAAAAGTGAAATAAAACAAAAACAAAAATAAAGAAATAATGGTGAAAACAAAAAAATAATAAATAAATCAAACGCCCACATTTTGATTTGCCTCCTGGAGGTGATTCCACCTTTCTCTCTCTCTCCTCCCACTACCTTCTCACCCACCTCCCCCACCAGATTTTATGAGGATGCATCCCCAATGCCTCCTTACATTGGAGATGATCTAAGAGAAGAGAGGGAGGAGAGAGGATTTTGGTTCTCCATTGTAAAAACTCCAAGTGGACCCCACAACAGCCAAACGCAATCAATGACGATAACCCTATTCAATAATATCTTTTGGTAGTTGATTAGTCTGTACCAAATAACCATTCAAGTTCTGTGAAATGAATCTAGTGGACTTATTACTGGTCCTTTTATTTTTGGAAATTCTATTTTAACCCTCCAAATTATTATATTTATGATTGAACTATTAATTTTCATCATAATTACTCGGACTGTTTCTAAATATTAATTAGATATTGATACGTATAATATAATGGTTCACAAATTAATTATCTTTTAGTGAATTTTACGTTTTTCGTCTGTTTTATTTAATTATTTATTTTCCTCTTTTTAAGTTAGAAGTCACAAGTACATAAATTAATATTGATTCAATTTAGCAAATTATGCCTATTACTTATACCATGAACAATCATTGTAAAATAAAAGACAAATATCAATTTATGTTATGACATTTTAACGGTTCTTCAATAATGATGTGACTCGAATTTAGATAGCATAGAGGCATCAACACAAAGATATCATGGTTTTAAGGAGGATACTTCAAAGTTGATTCAAGAGGGAATCCAGAAATGGATTAGAAACGGATATACTCTCACATATGAGAAACATAGTAGATTGACAAGGACACATGCCCTTGTGATGCTGTGGTGAGAAAGGGATATTGTCCGGCCTCTTTCTTATTGTCATTGGAGTTGGTCAGGGCTGTCAGAGCTGCCCTGAGTTCGAGGGCCTCGACTTTGGATCTACAAAGAAGGTGGATCTGCAGGGTAAGAAGAGGTAGGAATGATGCTTTGTTGTTTCTAGGATACTTGGAACATAATCAGGATTTTGAAAATGAGCGGCCGAGATTCTGTCAAAAAATTTAATAGATTTTTTCAAATAAAAATAAAGAATCGATTTGAAATTTGAAATATTTATTTTGCTTGCAATTAAAACTGAATTGTGACCTTTTTTTTAGATCAAACTCATTTATAATTCAATCAATGTCAAATTTTTGAACAATTTTTTTACTTTCTTGATAAACTTTATCAGAGAACTAGAAAAAAATCATCTTTCATTTTATTCTTCAACCTTGACTTCACAATTTTCATGGCGCGGAATTAATGCACGTTATGATGTTATTGTAGAAACCAAAAGTTTTGAAGTTTGATAGTAAACTTGAGTTTTTCTAAACACAAACACGGATAAATTGTTGAATAATAGTATTTGAAAATACAAATACAGACAACACAATTGAAATATAAACAAAATAACTTAAAAATAGTAAATTATATAAATAAATAGTTTTTCTATAAAAGAAGGCAAAACTTACTGATAGTGATGGATTCTTCAATATTGAATCTTTGTTGTGTTTTTGTTTTTGAATTTTAGAGTAGAGTTAGTAGTTTTGAGAGGAAAGTGGGAAGAAAACAATGAAGTGAAATTCCATAAGCTTCTTAAGAAAGAATATCAAATAGGATATTTTAAATTTTGAGTGAAAAGTAAAAAAAAAAAAAAACCACGAAGTGAAAATAAGTGGAGGAGCAAAATCATAAAATATTAAAATAATAACTAAATATATTGAGGCCTAGTCATGCCATGGCCTACCTCCGCCACTGAACATAACTATATTCCTTGCTAAGATCCAATCTTGGATCTGCAAAAAAGAAGGGCCAGAGGGAGCTCTGACCTGAGCACTCCGACACTCAAATTAAAGAACATTGAGAGAGAGAGAGAGAGAACATGCAAAATGAGGTATTAAAGAGTATGTTGGAGGATACCCTTGTATCGAAAAATAAGCTCAATAGTTAAGGTGGGTTCCTGTGGCCGAGAGGTCATAGGTTCGAACCCCACCAAACGTTTCTATGGGTTTGAGCGTGTCATACCCTGTTTTCAAGTGTGGTTTCACTGTCTCATGTGGTTTGTAGGCTATCAGACAGAACGTGGGGTTTATCCAGGTCAAGACCCAAGATAACGATTGCGGCTCCCACGATAAAAAAAAAAAAAAAAAAGGGATATTAATACATTCATAGTTGTAAGGGTAAAAATAGACTTTTACATTCTAAAAGTAACGAGAAATATTGATGAGGACATAGGCTAGATTCAGGCCCGTTAGGTCCGTTCTCACTAGGCCTGTGTGAACATTTTAGTCCACATCAAATATTCCTTCCGTTTTCCTTTAAAGTATTCAATTTTTTTTCTTTGAATTCGAATATTTAAGAAAATAATACAAAGTAATTAAAGAGATAAAAAATAGATTGATCTATACCTTTTGAAAAATAATTATTTTTTAAATATAATAAAATATTTATAATGAGATAATTTAAAAAGAAAAATGAAACATTTTAAATGAGATTGTGAGAGTATATATTATGATTCACATATTAATTTATCTTTAAATAAGTTTTACAAATTTTCGTCTCCTTTATTGGATTTTTTGTTTTCCTCTGTTTAAAATAAAAGTTATAAATACATAGATTAATATTCATTTCAATTTAGCAAAGTATGCTATTATGAACAATTATTGTAAAATTAAAAGTCAAATATCAGTTTATTTTCTGATATTTTAATGTTTCTTTAATAATGTCCCAAAGATAAGTTACAGATTAATATAAAACATTTAAACTGACAATATCATCACCTGAAATCTTGAGATTTCAAATATCCAAAATATCATCGAGAGGCATAACGTGAAAATACTGAAGTATTCGAATGAACTCGGAAGGCTATTTGCAACAAATAAACTTATAGGGCAGTTATGTAAATAGACCGAACTTGAGGGATCACAAACCCAAATATTTTGGACGGATAAACCAAAACCAAATCGGAACCTCACAAAATAAAGTGGAAAGAATAGATACATTGAACCTAGACACATCCAGTTCATGCCTATAAAAATGACATGCACGTAGCATTTCTTTGTCATCAAACCACACATCTCTACAACTTTAATTTTCTTTCACTACTTTTCATATATGGCGCCAAGCATTGCCATTCCCTCCGCCACGCCGCCGCAGCAGAAGAAAGGCGAGGCGGCGCTGAGTCGGAGGAACGAGGAGCTGGAGCGGGAGCTGAGGGAGAGTCTGGAGAGGGAGGAGAGATTGAGGGCGGAACTGACACGGGCGATGGAGCGGCTGAGGGTGGCCGAGGAGGCGGAGGAGCGGATGTGCTCGCAGCTTGGCGAGCTAGAGGCCGAGGCAGTGGCCCAGGCCCGGGAGTATAGGGCCCGGATTATGGAGTTGATGAGTATATGCTCCAAACAAACTTAAATCTTTTTCCGGCCTTATTTTTCAATGACCTTTTTTTTTGCCTTTCAATTTTGTAGAGCTACCATTTTGTTTATTGCCGTTTTTGTTTTCGTGTAAGCACCACCATGTTCATATTGAGCTGCAAATGAATTAAACTATTCGTGTTTCTCTATTCATATCAAATTTGTCTAGTGAAATTTGTTGAATATTCGAGTTGAGCTTCAATTTAGCATTAAATAAATTAGTTTGGGCATATATAACTATAATTTGATATAACCATACGATAATACTTTAGTTAGTAATATGTCCACTAAGTCTCGGTTCATTTTATTTGTTACAATAATGAATTTGAGCAAAGTATCTATTTTATTTTTCTAGAAGAAAGATTTTTTAAAGATTAATATTTAAATTTACAATTTAAAAACTTTATATATGTTCGATTAAGCTCGTAAGCTTCCAAAATGTTGAACTCAATCATATATCAAACGAGTCAAAATTGAATTTTACAACTCAATGAGATTACACTTTTTGTTAGGATGAGTATGCCCTCCATTTCTATTGGGTGGGGTTAAGTATTAATGGATTGATTAGACAATATTTTTCAATTTTAATCATTAAAGCCGGTTTTCAAAATTCAACTCATGACCAAATCAAAGTCATTCAAACGAGGACTTCGGATTAGTCGGTAAACCTTAGCTAGTGTAAGCTATAAGTAACGGAACAAACAAAATAAAATATATTTTTTAGAAATAAAAACTTTATTGTTCCTACGTTTACTAAATTTTATAACTACTTCGAACTTTAGAAATTTAAACATAGTATGTTAGATTATTTATTGAGTTTGGTTGCTGGGAATTGGTAGAATTGAGCCAAGAGTTCTATTTATAATTTAGTACTCTTGCATAAATTTAGAATTCGTAGAATTGGTCATCACAATATGTCCACGTGGAAAAGAAAGTCTTGCATAAAAATCCAATAAGTTGAAAAAATGGTGTTAAATTTATAAAGTTAAAGTTGCATCAAATTTACGATTTGTTATAAATATTATGATTTTCAAGTGATAAATTACACATCATACAATTCAAATAGTAGTCAATCATATATTCATATATTGCTCCTAAATTTGAAATTTTAGACCGCCTACATGTTTTTAGTCTTTCCTCATTATAGCTCAGGTGTAGTGGTGAAATAAATCAAAACCAAGAGACCATTAAATAGATGTAAAGCTCTAAATCAACAACACTTATTACTTGAATATCATGAAGAGCATAAGGAAAATCGTATTTCTTTAATTACGATCCCAAAATGAAAAAAATCTAGCACAACATTCTACCACACAACATAGCCATGGAGCAAAATTCTTGCCTTCTCTTTGTCTCTTAGAAAATACACAATTCTCTAGCAACACAATCACACCTTAGCAAGTAGTGTTGTTGCAGCAGTTCTTCAATGAGGCCCCTTCCGCCTATCTTTGAACTCGGGCTCCCTGCTGACACTAGATACAATCACAACTTGGAAAAATAAAAAAATCAGCAAAAGTATTATCAAGATTAAGCCTTGCATTACCTCTCTATGTGTTCCAGAATGAGCAATCTTGGTCCGGGAGGTATTTTCACATCTCTGAGAGCACTGAAATTTTACGAGGGAAAAAAGGCATCATTGTTAAGCAAAGACTCCGACTTCATATTTCTAGACTATTCTTGTAACACTTCAGAATTTTTACCTGTCAGTTATCAATGGCAGTGTGGTATCTGTTAAAAGTCCCCTTTTAAAATTCTTCTCGTAATTCTGCAGGCCAAGGTTGCTCAGCATTGATTTTGTTTTCACATAATTCAGATCTTCAGCTGGTGGTTGTGAAAACTTCTGTCCCAACTGTATCAAACAATAAAAAGGGTGTCACAAGAGAAAATTTGAATTACTAATGCAAAAATTCGATAGTGATGGACAACTCAGCATATTGGATTAATACCCTTACTTGAAAAATGCTTCATAGTAGAAATAACAGGTGTACAAGGACAAGTTCCATGGAGTCGAGTAAAATCACCTGGAAAATTCCACCTTGAACAAGTGCAAAGAAAAGACCAGATGTAAGAGCATTTGCTGCCGGATTCGGGCCACCCATACCACTTACTAACGAAAACAAGGCCCCAGAACCAAAAGCTGCAGCCATACTACAGTAACCAATACCAGATAATTAGCATTCACATCAGAAGAGAGCAAGACAAACATCAGGGTTCAATAAAGGTTAATATGTAAAAATAGAAAACTATCCTATATCCCGAATTAGAAGCATCCATCTTGAGAACTAAGTGACCAACTCAACATTATCAGCTTCAAATCCAATTATAATCTGAATTCGAGCTTGAGTTTCATAATTTATTATCAAGTCTTAACTTGCTGGACTCAATTATTTACCTAATACCAGTTCTTATAATCAAGCTAACAATCTAAATTTGTTGGCTCATGCAATCGGCGCGAACTTACGTGTGTATCCCAAAAGACAAATTTTTGATGTGCAGAGAAGCAAAATATCACTTGGGTATTTTTAAATGATAAATTCTTTAGTGTAGCACATAATAAAGCAGATCAAAAACCTATAAGCATTTTTCTCCTTCATGATGAAAGTGAATACAGAAAAGACAGAATTTTGAAGGAAATACTACGAATTTGCAGCATCACTTGATGGATTAAAGAGTTGAACTTTAACCCATGCTCACAACTTGAATAGCCATCTTTATTAACTGTTAACGTTTTCATAATGAAAACCTACTTTTTAATCCAGCCACCATAACATTAATCATCAGAAACATCATCAGCACATCAAGCGTGCTCAAGGTGAAAACGAACTTGAATCCTAGAAGAGGTGAGAAGAGGTTTAACGGAGGGAAGATGGTGAAAGGCACACTTTTATTTGAAAAGACATTTTATTATTTGTTGATCAACCAGGCAAATGACCGAGCTTGAAATTTATGCAGCAATGGCTGGGATTCAAACTAACTTGAGACTTAGTTTGTTTCAATTTTCTCAATTGCAGCTCCCATGGAAATGGAGATACAAAGTTGGCATAGTTCCAACAATTTATACCTGGTTTGAACATCATCCTTGCCTCTCAATCTTTTCATGACACAAGAAATACCGGCATTTGCACCTGTCATGACAGCAAAGTTGCGAGCTTGTACGAAGGGACCTCCAGCAAGAGCCTGAATGGGAAAAATGAGGTATAAACATCAATCCACACTTTCACGCAAATATACCATTCAACATCTTAATCACTACGAGTCCAGTTACAAAAGCTTGCTTAAGTATAATAGGCGTCAACACTTTGTCACAAACTAGTACAGTTGCTTGGCTTAGAAACCCAACATCCACTAAACATAATCAGCAAAAACTCAACCCAAACACCAGTAAAAACACCCCAACACCCTAAACAGTATCCTAATGCAATATAACAATTCCAAAACCATAAATTTAGCTGCAAAAAGGAAGATATGCAATTCAATCACTGAATCTCCAACCCATGGAAAACAGAATATCTAACATAGCAGAGGCAATATATGTATAAAAACCATCAAATAAACCATATCAAAAAACAATAAATACTACAATATTCTTCTTCTTCTTTTTCAAATAAAGGAAAAGGTATACCTGAGCCTGTTTCAGCGACGCCATAGCATCGGGATTAAGGCTAGCAGCGTTGGGAGGCGGCATAAGAAGCGAGGATCCGTCGCCGCCGGTGAGCGTTCCCATGAAGGCGCCAATAGCGGCGCCTTGGGCGGCGCTGGTGACGGTGACGACGGCGGCCTCAACCGGGAGCGACTGCTTCGCAAGCCACCCCTTGAACCTCAATTCCACCTCCTTCAGTTTGGCCTGCACCAAAGCCACCGGATTTTGCTGAGAATTTCCCATCAACCCGCCGGCCTTCGTTGGGATTTCCACCGCCATTAATCCTAGCTTGCTTTCACCGTGATTCGGGAATGAGCGTAGACGATTTCTCGACGTTTTCCTCCTCTAATCTAGGGTGAATTTGCGAGGGGATTTAGGTGGATAGTGAGATTTTTGGGGAGGGGTTGCAGTTTTGTGGAGGTTTTAGGCGGACGGACGGGGATGAATTGGATAACAGTGTACAGTAATTTATTCGTATTTTCATTTTGACCCCAAAACTGCAGTATTGCCAAAATTAGAAATACATACGGTATTTATTTTAAGTTTTTCACTTGTATTCGAAAAAAAATCGAGGACAATATTCGAATATATATTGGTGGAGTTCGAACTCGTAAATATCATATGTCATCAGATGAAATAAGAGCTGACGATCCAATCTATCTATTAATATATTAATCCTTTATATATTGGAGACATTATATTTATCTAAAATCTTATGTGACATTTTCATGATTTTTCATTCTTATTTTTTAAAATTCCACAAGTTTCTTTATTTGATAACTTAACATTTAATACATTAATTAATTGGTTTATGTTAATATTAAATATATTATTATAAATGTGTATATATATATATATTGATTATTCATGATTATTAATTATTTTTAAAAATAATCTATTTGTACATTTGCATTTATATATTTATTATTTTTATTTAATTTTAATTTATAATCTTATAAAGAAATCTTTAATTCCAATTTGATTTATATAAAATAGTTGTATTGTTAATTATCATCTAATGTGTCCTATCAAATTATTTATTTATTTTCTACTACTTCTACAAAATTATCAACTTTTTTTTCGTTTAATATTTAATTTTTAAGATAAAGTTTTCAAGATTAATATTTAAACTTTGCAAGATTATTAAAAATCAACTATCATATTTTTCGATAGTTTAATTCTATTTGTAAGATTAATATTAAACTCTATTTTGATTTAACTTCAATACTCATTTATTGCATTTTAATTCATATATATTCTAATTTTATATATTTTAATATTCTGAAAATTTCTATAATTAAGAGTATCAATTTTCATATTTATTTTCATTATTTTTTCCAAAAAATTGCCAACATCATTTTTTATATATATTTGATATATAATCACTAGATTTCATAGATTGAATATCTAAATAACATGATATTACATGTTTGAATGATCATCTATCTATCTATCTATTACTAATATATAAATCATTACATATTGGAATCGACGGGACCGCACCAACTTGTTCCGTAAATCATATTCATCTTTCTCCCCAGAATCGATGTGGCATTTCAATGATTTTTCATTCTTATTTTCTAAAATTCCACAAGTTTCCTTATTTGACAACTTAGCATTTAATACATTGATTAATTGATTTATGTTAATATTAAATATGTTATTATAAATGTATATATATATATATATATGTGTATATATATATATTGTTCATGATTATTAATTATTTCTAAAAATAATCTATTTATAAATTTGTATTTATATATTTATTATTTTATTTACTTTTAATTTATAATCTTATAAGAAAATCTTTAATTTCAATTTGATTTAAAATAATTGTATTGTTAATTATCATCTAATGTGTCCTATCAAATTATTTATTTATTTTCTACTTCCCAAAAATATTTTTGAGTTTAATATTTTTTTTAAAATAAAGTTTTCAAGATTAATATTTAAATTTTGCAAGATTATTAAAAATCAACTATCATATTTTTCGATAGTTTGAATTCTATTTGCAAGATTAATTTTTAAACTCTATTTTGATTTAACTTCAATACCCATTTATTGCATTTTTAATTCATATATATTCTAATTTTATAATTTTTTAATATTCTAAAAATTTCTTTAATTAAGAGTATCAATTTTTCATATTTATTTTCACTATTTTTTTAAAATTTTGTCAACATCGTTTTTCCACTAGATTTCATAGATTGAATATCTAAATAACATCATATTTACATGTTTGAGTGATTAGTGAGTATTATATGAGTTCGGGATAAGAACATGTAATAAAATCACTTTCTAATTTGATTTGGGACATGTACAAATATTTATATCTTAGACGAGTAATCAATTACTGTAAAAGCTTATATTCATAAAATTGAATGAGTTCAGTTAATTAGCGAAATTAATGTACGATTTTGAGACAAGAATTTGTAGTAAAATCACTTTTTAATCAAACTTAAGACGGAGTATGAGTATATAGATTCTAAATAATACAATTTCATATCAAAGGCAACACCTTAATTCGTGTGCTACATGATATTCACTATTCTTATTTATTTTGGATACTAATTTTGTACTTTCTAAATTCTTATATTCTATTTATTTATTTATTTTATATATATCAGTATTTTCTTAGTTAAAGAGTATGTAATTTCCTTAATTACTTCTCATTCATTTTTATTTTATTTTTTGGGATCATGCATCATTTTTTCATGAGGTTTTATCAATTGAAAACATAAAAAAGAAATTTATGTGTTTTACTAATTAGATGATATTAATATAATTTGAGATGAAAACCGATAGTAAAATCACTTTATAATTCAATTTAGGAGTTTGAGATGAAACATGTCCAAGGGAATTTTTTTGATTTTCCGATAGTAAAATCACTTTATAATTCAATTTAGGACAAATACTAGAGTATATAAATTTTAAACAAGTTTAAACATAATCAACATGTCCATTTAATATCTTGATTGGAATTTTTTGATTTTCTAAACTTTTATTATTTATATTGTTTTAATTAATATTCAAGGTTTTTATTGAGACAAATAACCAATTATTATAATGCCTTATAAACTATAGGAGTTTAAAATGAGAACGAGTAATAAAATTATTTTTAATCAGGTTTGCTAGGAGTACAAGCATATGTATCCACATTCATCTAGAATTCTATGTGACATTTTCATGATTTTTAATTCTTATTTTTTAAAAATTCCACAAGTTTCTTTATTTGACATCCTATCGTTTAATATATTGATTGTTTGATATATTTTAATATTAAATATTATATATATATATATATAAATAGATTGATTGTTCATAATTACTAATGATTTTAAAAAAAGAATCTATTTGTATTTATATATTTGGAATTGTGCATAATTACTTCATATTCATTTTTTATTTGGAATTGTGCATAATTTTTTCATGAGACTTCATGAATTGCAAACCTAAATAAAATTATATTTATATGCTAGACTAATTAGTGGGTATTAATATATGAGTTTGAGATGAAAATCAATAGTAAAATCACTTTTTAATTCGATTTAAGAAATATATGTGTATATAAATTCTAAACAAGTCTAAACATTAATCAACATGAGCAAGAGGAATTTTTTTTATTTTTAAAATTTTTATTATTTATACTATTTGTTATTAATGCTTAGTTAATATTCAAGTTTTTTTATTAATATAACAACTTATAAAACTATATGAGTTTAAAATGAGAACAAGTAATGATTTTTTTTTAATTAGATTTGTTGTGATTACGAGCATATAGATTAACCCTTTACACATATAAGTGAAAAAAATCGAAGAAAATCCCCCTTAACCTATTTTTTATTATAATTTTATTTTATTTTAAAAATTTCTTCCGATGAGTTTTTGAAATACTATCACTTCGAAAAAAAGTATAGACCTATTTTTAAAATTTATATTTTTAACTTATAAAAAGAAAATGATTTTCCATCGAAACTCGACGGGTTATACACTAGTCGATTCAAATATTAAGTTTGGACGGAACAATCCAATTGGCTCACGCTCACGTGTCAAACTAGCCCATGTTAGCTACATTCAGGCCCTGTTTTGTAGATTAGATAAGGCCTAAATAGGTAATATAATTGAACTTATCCAACTGTTGGTAGCCTATATTAATAACTTATCCGACCCGAGTTGAGAGTTGAGCTCGTTTTAAAACTATAGTTCATTTTTAGCTTATGAAACAAGTCAATCCATCCGATACAGACAACTTCTCAATAGTGTTCCAGATTAACTTCTAAGGTGGTGTTTACTTTACATGATTAGGTTGGATAGATAAAATTAATCCAACCTAATCAAGTGTTTACTTTTAAGGAATAATATTTGAGGATATCCCAAAGCCCGTGATTATTTTAATCCTTTGAATTGTTCTTCATTAATTTTAATCCAACCAATATAGGTAGGATTGAAATAATCATCCAAATAAATCAATGGATAATTATTTATCCCAAATTTAATCATTCACTAATCATTTGTGGTAAACAAAGGATTGATAGATAAATTTTATCTTATCATATATTTAATCCATCAAATAATCAATCATTCAAAATGCTAATCATGAAAAGTAAACACTCCCTAAGATGACAAAAATACCGTAACTCCCACTTAAAATTGACGATAATTTTTGTAAATGGAAATCGTCGGAAAGAAGAAATCGTCGAATGTGTTGGCGGAGTATTATTTAAGAGTTCAACAGCCCACTGGTTGTGGGGGTGGTGGAGCTTTCGACGAAGGTGTTCAATAGCCCAACTTGTGGTGGGGGTGGCGAAGCTTTGTCAATGCTTAGCCTGCTTCCCACAACGGCTGAGCGGCGGAAGTCCTCTCCTCCTCTTCTACTTCCCATTTGGGCAGCTCAACCACCTTCTTCTGCTTTCTCCCGCCTCACCACCAAGACGACCATGGTGACTTTCTCTTTTGATTTCTTGATGGAGACGGACATGTTAGATCTGTTGGCTCTTCCAGTTCTCATCTTTTATCATTTTGTTTGGCGTTGAAGCTCAAGTATTGATGTTTTTAAGGAGGAAAATGGAGATGCGTTTTTTTTTTTGGGAGGGGAAAGGAATGAATGAGGAGTAATTATGTGAAAACTGCATAGGAAATTGCTATATGTGAGGCCTAAAATTATCATTTCTGACTTAATCTCAATTATAAGCTCTTGTATCAAACATGTAATTTATGGTATCTAGATTTTCTATCTTATGTAACTAACGATAAGATATGATGTCAATCTCACATGTTATCTTGTTCTCTATCTATCTTGACATGTCTTATCTTGGCTATTGAATAGGATCTCAACAAATTACATTGTTTTAGTTTTAGGTTAGGATAAAACAGACACAATTGATTTTTATATGTTAAAGGTTTTATTCACAAGGTTTTATTGAAGTCTTAAAAAATCTTGATTGTCTTAATTTCTTGAGTTAGTTTCTCCTCTACTATTTTGAGTTATATCCTTTTAAGGCTATCTCCAATATCTATATGTAAACTTAAAAACAGTAAAAGAATAACTCTAACGTCACTACAAATGCATACTTATTTTGGTGTTTTATGACTTTTTTCTCTACTCAAAACACATAAATGAGTTTGCCCTGTTCATAAACACATTTCTTTTTTAGTTGAAAATTCAAACTAATCCATTAATTACAAATGAATATATTGAGAATATTCTTTTGAGTTATAATTTGAGTTTGTGGGTTTGGAGATAAATTACTATTTGATGAATAATTACTGCAACATGAAATTAAAGGTTGATGTTGAGTATTGGAGATGGCATAAGATATGACATAATACCTTATATATTATTTCATTCGTCTTATTTGATGTGTTTCCCACTATAAAAAAATGTTTATGTAATGAAATTGCATCATAAGGTTTTTAGCTAATTGTCAATACAATGGAGCGCACAGTGAGATCGCCTCTAATTAATTTATTATCTATTAAATGTAACAATTATTTATTTATTTAATTAGTACTCTCTCCGTCTCACCTAAACTGACATGTATTCATTTTCAGACTGTCTCATTCAAGTTGATATATTTTCTTTTTAAAAATAATTATATTTTCAAAATGTGTGAGTCTTTTGTACTTTTTATCACTTTAACCACTATATATCATTCCTCTAAATAATCGTGCTAAAAAGAAATGATTCATCTTGGATGGGATGAAGGAAATATTAAATTAATTATTATTATTAAATTATTAATTTTAAATAAAAATGAATATTTTTTACTAAAATTAATAAATTATAACTAAAACTAATAAACCACAATGCGAAATTAGTAAACCTTATTGGATTTAATAAACTCTCATTAGAGTTAATAAATCTTAATTATAAATTAATAAATCCTACTCTAATTTTGAATTAATAAAACCTAATTTTGAAATAATAAATCATATTTGTAAATTAATAAACCTTAATTTTATTAATAAATTTTAATTATCATTATCCATTCTAATTAATATATAATTATCTTAGTTAATAAAGGTGAGAGTATGAGGCTACGTCCACCCAAGTTTTTTGTCTTATCAATAAAATTAACATTGTAATAATTGTTTCTCTCACATATAGGTGATCCTACACCTAAAATGCGAACTATTAATAGTTTAAAAAATATTGTTATAATTAAGATTTACCATTAATTAACTGCAATAATATATATATAGTGTTGGTTGGAAATAACGTTTTATGATGAAACTATAATTCTCAAACAACATACTAGGGTTTAGGGTTTCCAATACCACACACTATATCATCGGTCTAAATCTAATAAAAAAGGTTGAAGATTAGTTTATTTATACGTTATATTGATTAATGTTTGCTAAATTTCATAGAAATTGAATAAATTTAACCAAGTGAATCAATTTGATCAAATTTTGATTGTTTGGCCGTTCAATGTGTTTGGTTGTATGTAACATATAACAGCAATCCAATGGTTTCGGTCAAATCAGTTTGTTTTATAAATATTTCCTTTTTGATGCCATGGCAATATGCTGCTATCTAGCCTGCACATATTACATAAAATGTCAGTCACATTCCAAATATAAGGTATAACATGTACAAATTTATAAAAACATTGATGGGCAATTTATAAATATTTAGTAATAAATATTAACAGATGACTAATATATAATTGTTAAAAATCATATTATTTTTATTTTGTTTTATTTTATTTTATTTTAAATATGCATGTCAACGTCATGCATAACATGTATTAATATGTATATTATGTATTAATATGTATATTTACGTATCTAATTCAAAACATACCATAACATATTTTGGCACCATCACGTCACAAGGTCACCTCGAAATTATTTACTTATGTAGGATTTAATTAAAGTTAATTAGCACATTACATAAAAGATCTTTTGAAATTGCTTTAAAAAAATATTTTGGAATTAGAGCAACGCCTATCCAAAAAATCATGATTTTCAAATAATGAAGGCAAAGAGAAAGTTTTAGATAAAAACAAATCCTTTCGAATTTATTGCTCAACACACCTCACAAATTTACCTCACAATCTTCACTAAACAGTAAACACCCCAGTATTTCAGTAAATAAAGAAAATAATCTGTGAAAAATAATATTGTGATTTGTGGGTAGGCTTTTTCCCATTAAAAAAATTATCAAAAGTAGCAAAGAACAATGGCAGAACTGATGGTTACAAAACTTTACAGGGGTAAATACGTAATATCTGTCAAATGGAGGGAAAGCCCCCAAATTTGTTTAATTCCCTCCCCCTTTTCCCAGTGAGCTGCCACCGGAAGCAGGTACTCATATATGCTGAATTAGGGTTTTCAATTTGCTTTTTCTTCAAATCAGTGGATACACATTTAATGGACGATTCCAGAGAAGAATCTCCCGATTGGTTGCGATCATTTCAGGTAATTTTCTGTTTCTTCAACTTCAACAGGTGATTTTTTTTCCAGAACCCAGCAAATTTTGATTCGTGCTTGGAGTTGAATGCGCTAGTTTTGTCTTCGATTTCGTGAATTTGCATAATTTTCTAGATGCCTTTTCATCATTCTCATGGCGCATAGTAGTTAATATTTTATTTTTCTATATTTAATGGAAAATGATTCATTTGTTTTATGTTGTATGTTTTTAACACTTGATGTGCAATGAAACATGCACTCTGTGAGCTAAATTTCCATGTTAAGCTGCTTGAGTTTTGGAAATTATTTCATCTGATCACTCCTGCGTGCTGATAGTGAGGATTTTTATTGTTTTTCTAGCCGCCAACTCAATCTGCCATATTATTGTCGTCTGGATCAGAGTCGCCATTGGATCAAAGTCCAGTAAGCGATGAGGAGGATAATGTCAACCTTAGTAGATTGTTTAAGAAAGAAGCAACACTGGTATCAGATGTTAAGGACAATGATGATGGAAAAGTGACAATATCTAATAGTCCTGTCAAAGGGAAGTCTCCCAAAAACTGTGGTAAAGTAAAGCAGAGTCCAAAGAGTAAGAGGAAGAAAGACAATGACAGTGAAACAGGTGGTTGTCTGTCTTCTGTACTTTTTTCCAATATATAAGTAAAGTAGCTATTGTGTCCTTTTACTGTCGTGTTCATACATGGAATGAAAAATATAGCATTTGTTCTTGGAAGTGATTTTATGGTTTACAAATATGCAGGAAAGAGGGCCAAAGGGAAGGACAGTAGTAGGGGTAATACACCTGAAAATCTTGGGAAGTCTCGTGTAAGCATGACTTTTTTTGAAGTTCTGTCAGCTGCATAGTTGATTGCAGATTTTATTTTTTACTGCATTGGGTAGTTTAAAACTTACTGGGTTCCCTATGCAACAATTTGAACACTGTTGTGTGGTTGTATGGTACTTTTGATGATATGCTGTGGACTGATGATGTTATTTTCTGGAAGGTTACTCAGCATGCTATGTAGTAATGGCTTTTGAAGGTTTGTGTTTCTTAAACAGGAAGCAAATAGTTCCATCTGGTCATTATCTTCAGATTCTGAGTCTCATCGAGATGCCAGGCCTATTAAAAAGTCCAAGACGACTAAGAAAGAATTATTTGCAAGTAAAGATGTTAATCCAAAAGGTAAAAAGGAAAATTATGATAGTATCCTTGACCAAGACATAGGATCCGTAAAGAATCAAGCCCCAAAGGTTAAATCTCCAGTGACAAAGCTGGAAAAAGAGGATGAGAAATCCTTCAAGGAGATGAATATAAACGACAAGGGAGGTAAGTAGCCACAATATGGGTCACTCTGGAGAACGTGGACATCATCTTGAATAAATATAGAACTACTCTTTAGCTCATCTTCTTTGTTGCACCTCCATCTAACTTCTTTCCCATCTTCGTTATTCAGATAATGATACTAAAGACAACATAGTTAAGGAAGATATTTCTGGGAAGCGTCCTGGGCACCAGGTTAAAAGCTTAAGTTTGTAGCTATAATTCAGTAACTAATCATAGTTTGTATATTTATTGCTGATGGATGCTGTGTATCCGACAAATGTAGGTATCCTCTTCGAGGGTGCCATTATTGCTCTCAGAGAAAGTTCAACGTTCAAAGGTTACTCAATCATGCCTCACACTGATTAGAAGATTATGTTGGAAATATCATTTTTATCTGGAGTTCATTGTGAGACCTGCATTATTAAAAATTTCAGATGTCTTGGATCCTTGTAGATTTGTATATGAAGCTTTGCTGTAGTTTCTACTTCTACAAGAACTCATCAGTATGTCATTAAAATTTTGATGGCCTGGGATATAAATGTGCCAGAACTTGTTGCTAGTTTCTATTGCGCACTTATAAAAACAATTCTGCGGTTGAATTTCATTAATAAGTTAATATGTACCACAGACCATGTTTCCTTTGCATCCCCTGTATGTGTACTAGGTAAAATGCTTTAATGAGAATTATTTGTTCATCTCTATGTTCATCAATTATTTATTTATACCTGTCAAAATATGCATGCTGCTTTATTGTTTTCCTGATGGATATAATGACATATGTAGCACCTATTTTATTTGCAGGCTCTTGTTGAATGTGATGGTGATTCCATAGATTTGAGTGGCGACGTGGGTTCTGTTGGAAGGGTAGTAATTTCTGATGATTCCTCCAAAAAACATGAGATGTTCTTGGATTTAAAAGGTATGCATTGTCATCCCATTTTTTCCTGCTCTTTTACTTCATTATTGCTTTTGTTAGCAGTTTTTAGTAACCTGACCTGATTCTTGTATTGCCATGAATACTTAAACCTCCCCCCTCTGACATTATTAGCCTTTATATTTCAATAAGCTCTCTCTACATATAAAACAATATTTGTGATAAATCACCCTCAATACTAGCTTTTAATTAGCTTTTATATTTCAGTAAACTCCTGTTCTGCATCATCATTAGTTTGTGGTGAATCACCCTCACTACTAACCTGATGTAGTAGGCTTGTGTTTCTTTTCACTATTTCTCTATTCTTATTCCAGGAACCATATACAAAACAATGATAGTTCCATCAAGGACATTCTGTGTGGTACTCCGTCTGTCTACTCCTTTCTCCACCCCCCATCTTAAATTCTCTTTTGCATGTTAATTTTGGCACATCATTCTTAAGCTTGACTCTCTTAGCATCTTTTGCTTTCAGGTAAGCTTTGGCCAGTCAGAAGCAAAGGTTTGTCTACCAACCCAATAATTCTACTCATCTTGTGATCAAAGATTGCCCAAATGGAAAGATAATGAGAATCAGATGTGTAGTTGATTTGTTTATGATCTTTTGATCAGATAGAAGCTATTATGAACGACTACATTCAGTTGAAACCACAATCCAATATTTACGAGTCTGAAACTATGGTTGAAGGTTAGGAGTTTATTTCATAACTAGCTGTGTTATATATAGCATATTTGGTATGTAATTTCCAGTTAAATTTAATTACTACAAAGGTATGAATTGTTTGTTAAAATACTTCTATTGCGAACCACCAGGAACACTGGATGGATTCTCATTTGATTCAGACGAAGAAGCTGACAAAACCAATGTTGAAGCTGATCAACAAGAGGCTGCTGAGGAACAACCAGCAGATGGCAAAACCAAGAAAAAACAAAAATCGGTGTGCTTGCTATTTTTTATATATATAATATATATATAATTATTTTTGGTTATATTGTGAAGATCTATTTTGTGGGCGTGTAATTTGTATGAATCTTGTTTAGGGTTTGGCAAAGAAGGGAAAGCCTACAGGAGACAAGCCGGGCAAGAAAGTGATTAAAAGGAAACCTCAAGTTTCAAAAAAGGGCAAAACCAAGAAATGAAACTGGAGCATATTTGATGCTAATTTTTATTTTATTTTATTTTATTTTATTATTACCTTTACAGACATGCGCTTTTCTTAGCCCTAGTTTCTAGTGATTTCTCATTTAAGTATCACCTTCACAACCGGTATCGGGAAAGTAATAATGAGAAGAATATATATTGTTAGCATGGCTATTTCAGTAGATTATTCTATTTTAAGATCATATATGTAGAGAATATATGTTTTTACCTGACAAATAAATCACGAATTACCATTGCAGACAAAGCTTGTTTTATGAGCAGAAACTGCAGAATTGCATTTCTTGTAGATACATTGAAACATAAAAGTTCAATATAATTTACTTGCTGAAATAAAACATAATTGTTTACAACAGTCAAATCACCAACATTTTTTGTTCTCTTCTATCGGTAAATCAAGTCGGATCCTCTTGTATAACATCTCTTATTGCATCTTCTGTATATGCAATCTTCCTTGACAAGTGCAATCTTCTATAGATACACAGTTATACAATAGAAGATACGACTTAATCGGCAAATAGCTTTGCTAGGAGGAAACATCAAATATGCCAATAACATAAAGCAAACAAGACAACATGAGTTATCAGTACGTGGAAAGATCTAATCATCATAGTTGATGACGATGAAACAACCCCATAATTATTGCTAGTTCTTCTTTCTTCAACTGGAGTTTGCAATCCACCATCTATTATCCTCATCCTGTATCAAAATATTTCATTGACTTGATCAATTTGGTTGAACAACAAAATTGATAGCTCAAGGAAGTTTGATCAAAATTTGGGACATTACCCACTATTAGGGCAAAATATTATGTTGTACACTGAGGCCTTGCATGTGAAGGTGCTGGTACCATCATCAAATGCATAGCTGTAAGCTCTTGGGCAGGCTCTCTTGAAGATCCCTGAATAGAAAGACGGTCGGCACGTCGTCGGGTTGGCAAACTCACCGCTGCAGCAATACTGGTCGAGCCCGAAGGCTTCACACGCGCTCTTGCACGCTACCACACCACCACCTCCGTCTCCGTCGTTTCCGATCACTTGAAGCTCTTTAGGGCAACCTGCAAGTGATCTTAGTCAATTTTACTATTTGTAATTTGTAACTTACAAGATGGCAGAAAATAAAAATAAAAATAAAAATAATATAGTGGACTCCACCGTTTTTCCCTCTCTTTTTGAGGGGTTGTTTGTTTATTTACTTATTTAAAGGAACTATTGAAGGAAATTTTAATTTGGGGTGCTTCAGCCCACCCTAGCCACCCTTAAAGATCTTTGATTTGTTCATTACCCATGTTGATGTCTTCTATGCATCCGGTGGCGTTGCATCCTCCATTTCTTGGTGCAGCAGCTAGCGGCAGGTTGTAGCCGTCGACAATGCTAACGTCGTAAAAGTCCTTTCGATCTCCGACTCCGAGGGTTATCTCAAAGAGCGATGCCGGTGGTGTGGCGCCAATGCCGTTGCATTCGAGCCTACCACCACAGTCTCCAGTCTGGCATGAGCCAGAACCGGTTACATCAAATGTGCAAGCGGTCCTGGCCCATATCCTGCCAGACCATCCAGGAGTACTTGGAATTGTAATGCTCTGTCCGGAGTCTAGTTGGAACCCCGTCGTTGGAAGCGGCGGGGTACCCGAACCGGAGAGCGTGCCGGGCCATATCGTGAAAGGGCAGCTGTTAGTAATGACGAATGTGCAAGCAAAAGAGTTAGTGAAGAATGCGAAAATTGTTAAAGAGAAGAGAAACTCCCAAGACGCCATGAGTAGGGATGGAAATAGGTTGGACTACGTATTTGTACCATGAGGAATTTCGACGTTGAGAAAGAGCTACGTTGCTTTGCAGAATTCTCAGCCGCTAGATTGTGGATATGGGTTTAGCATTTCTTGAATTTTAGATGGCCTCAACGAGAAGAAATTCCTTGCTTTAGCATCAGCAGACATGTTTTCATAAAATATCCTCATCATATGCTTTGGCTTAATTAAGTTTTAAATCTTATAAGAAATACAACATAGTACAATGAAACAGGATTTTTGTGAGAATGATACTTGTGAAAAGTACAAGTTCAATTTCCGTTGAATGGGTGGTTAGAATTTTAATTAATCGATGTAGGTACGTTTTGCACGCCTATGTGAGGGGCAGACTATAAGATTTTAATTTAATTTTTTAATTAAGCTAGTACGAAAAGCATGGTATTATTAAATAATTTTTCTCAAAATGATAAAAATAAAATAAATTGCTTATTGTCTTTTTTCTTTTCTTATTTATCTGTTGAAGTTACGATCTGACATCCAGAAACGTTAGATAATTTTGTTAATTAAAGATTATAGGGCATCTAAATCTAGTAATCAAATTGAATATTTAAATACTTATTAGTATATTATTCGTTAGAGATTAGCAATAGCAGGCATCTAAACCGAATAATTAAATTAAATCGAGAAATACAAATCAAATTAAAGCATACTGAGGTTTCTTGCAATGCACCATATTACTTTTTCCTGGGCGACATAATATAATGGAAATACCAAGGATACAACCCACGAATTGTCGAATCTGATAATTTTCTTAACTAATCTCCAATAATAAGTCTTAAGGGTGTTTGACTAAGCTTATTTAGATAGCTTCTAGGATCTAACAACTTATAAGTTGTTTTGGGATGTATCAAAAGCTTATAAGTTAATAAAGTATTTGGATTACCAAACTTATAATCTCTTTTAAAATCTTATAAGATAGTAAAGTATTTGATATTATAAACTCTTCTTATATTAAAATGACCAAAAAGGACATTATTCATAAATTGCCATTCAATTTTCTCTATAATTATATATTATTGCAATCAAGAAAATCTTAATTTTTAATTTAAAATCAATTAATTAACATTTCGTTTTTTATAAAGAAACCCAACTTTAAAGCTTTGTACCTAATAAAACATATCTATTTTAATTATTGGGGCCAATTGTTAAATCTAATTCAAATGAAATGATAAAATGCCAATTTGACCCATCTATCCTTTCTCCGTCTTATCACATACGGCTCTCATCTCTCTCTCCTTCCCACTTTACACACAACACAAAATCACAAGCCTTAATTCGCTGATCCCTCTTCTCTCTAAATTCTCATCCTACCGTCAGGGGTGAGCACCTTTCTTTCTCAACCAAGATTGGCGAAATTTTCGTCGCTTGATGTTTTTAAAATTTGATTTTCTATCGGATAGGATTGGATTTTTGCCACCATTGATTTATAATACCTCCCACTCTTTTTAACAATTTTAAATCTAATATAAATATATATAAGAAAACAAAAATGATGTCGCCTTTTCTAATTTGGATTTTTCTTCGGTTGGATATTTTTATAAAATTTTTGGATTTTCGGATTTGGATTTTCGGTTCGGATCGGATTTTTTCCTCTTAAATTGGATTTTGGATCGGTTCGAGCCACCGTCGTCGCCCCTAAATCGCCTCTATTTTTTCGTGAGCCAGTAAACGCCACCGCTTATCCCCCGCTTATCCTCCTCTCCTCTCATAATAGCAACAACAACAACAACAACACAAAGGTTGTTGCTGCCGCCGTGGAATAGAAGCAACACGTCACTGCTGGAATCCTGTAAATCTTGTAATCCTCAACCCTAATATGTTAAGGTTACTTTTGTAATTTAATTATAGCTATAAGATCATGAAAAAATAAGTTGAATTGAACTACTTATTTTTAAGGAACTTATAAGCTCTTCGAACTTATTTTTGGAACTTATAAGCTCTTTTAGAACTTAATTTGCCAAACAGATTGTAGGAGCTTATAAGCTCCAAAACAACTTATTTGTTTTAAGGAGATTATAAGTTGTTTTAAGGCACTTATAACCTTGGCCAAACACCCTCTTAGCCAAAACAAAATACCATACTAAACAGATAACAGAGGAAACTACAAAGACTGCTTTGCCTTTGAGAGAGAGAGAGGGGTAGGTTTTCACCAACTCCAATTATCATCATACACAATTAAATAACTAACAAGAAATCACACCTTGCAAGGGTGGGCAGTAAATTAAACATCATATGAACAATGACTTCCAAAAAATATCAGTCTACATACAACATTAAAAAAAGGAGCAACTATTAAACAACTTGTTTTACCAAGTCCAGATAAAGTTACAGTTAAACTACTCTGACAACTGTGCTACAAGTTTTTATATTACAACGTTGAAGAAAGATGCACTTCACCACCAATCACGTGACCCGATAACGGTCATATCTCAATCAGCATCAACTCCGGCACATGCACGATAAAGTCCAAGATACTCAGTGGTGCGGATGATTATGCTTTTACTTACACCAATATACTTTTCCTTGAATTGAATATGAGAGGCAAACTGGTACTAGGATATCTACAACATAGGACAGATGGCAAACTGATCTTTATCACAAATTGTCCCCTTTGATAAAATCTACGACCACCTACCAAACAATGTAATGTTTCTTATAGGGTCTGAAAGGTAAAGACAATCCGAGGATTCTCAGAAGAAACGAAAACCAGCGACAAGGATCCTTTCTTCAAGACAGGCGATCTGGGGCAGAATATGTACCTTTTAATTGTTGAGTAAAGAGGAAAGCTCAAAACACCAGCAAATTGTTGTGGCCTCTCGGAGCTGAAGGATATCTCACCGTGGTTCCTTAATGTCTGCCACAAAAAAACATGGGACATCAGGCGTGAATCCTTGGAAGTGGCTGAGCACAGCATGCTGAAAATATCCATTTTTCACATGAGTCCTTGGAAGTGGCTGAGCACGGCATGCTGAAAATATCCATCTGTCACATGAGTCCTCGATACTCGCCCCAAAATTATGGAACATCGGGATTAAGGCACGAAAATGGCTGGACTCTATCTGGCGCCGTTCCTGAGCTGCAATTGAAGGAGGAGCGATTCATTTCCTGGATCAAGAGAAACCAAGAATCTATTAGTGAAGGTTTCCCAAAATTCACAACACATTACACTATTAAATCCATTCATCAAGACAACAAACTATAATTGAACTCTCCTGAGTGGCATACACTTCAAGGTCCTGCAAAAATCAACATCATTTTAGGAATCGAGATGTACAGAAATCATAGTAGAAGCACGATGTAGAAATAAATGAAACAAAAAAAATGGGTTAAGGCCTTCCTTTTCAACCTGCGGGACAACATAAAATCAAGTAAATATCAGTTAGGGTAGTTTTTGTCTCAATAACAAGATCTTTCCTGTCCTGAAGCACAAAACGCTATCCTAAAAGTTATACGAAGCCTCTCAGAAAGTTACAATCATCTCATCACTAAGATACATGTATAAACAAATCAATCTACTGAATGAAAATTATAAACTTCCCCCAAAAATTCTTGCTGGTTGCCTTGCTTTCATGAAGGCAATGGAGTCTTACAAACTTACAATAAATAACCTCAAGAGACGAGACACAAATGAAAGTAATAAATAACAAGGGCGGCTTGGGGTTGCAGTTAGTAGAGCACCATCAAATAGAAAACTAAAATTTAATATAACCCTGTCTCATAGTACTTCATGATGCCATGCAATAAAATGCATTGAGCTTCATCATAATTCGCAAGATATAGTATCATAAACTTCCTACAAGTTAAGAGTCTTATGACATTGGCATAGCTACAACTCCAATAAAAGGAAAGGTAAACATAAATCTTCCTACGTAACAGGCGATACAATGAAGTCTGCCACTGAGGTACTCGGTGAGTTCTTTAGCCCTTGACTTATACTAGGAAAAGAGCAAGATCTAAAGGATAAGGATGGATGTGAAACAAACAAGAAGTTATAATGCCTAGTTCGTATCCATGCCATCGCCAATAGGACTGCAGATGGGACCAACTGTGGTAAAGGGTCTCTCAAACGGTGAAGGGTGACACTGTGTGTCCCTTCTGCGCTTAAAAGAACAATACTCAGTTGAGGAATTCTCAGCATCGAGCTTCCTTCGGACACCTCTGACAGCTTGTTGCTCAACCGGCGTTAGAGGAAAAATCTGTTTGCTCACTCTGCAGAGGGAGCTATGATTATCATACACAATTCTCTGATTACAGTTTTTATCACAAACGTGTGTGAGCCCAGTTAGCTTGCAGCGATACATGTTCCCAAACAAATTTTCATTCTCACATTTCCAGTCACACTTGTGAACTGGATTAGGCCCATCTTGGCCTAGAATACTTGACAAGTAAATAACATTGGAATGAACAGCTACCACAGATTTGCCAAATACCTCCATTGCTTCTATTTCAGAAAAATGTTAACTCTTCAAATCCCAAACTCCCAACTCTGTACTCTGATGCTCTGCAGACCCAAAAGAAGAGGAGATTTATTAATCCGGAATGGAGAAGCTGAGAAACTAGGCATTATTTCAAAATTAAGTGTGTTTGCCTAAAAATTTATGCAGTGCGGCGAGGAAAGTTTTGTACACTGCATAAAATATATGTGAACTCTTTCCCAACTCATCAATCTCCCTCATTTTTTGTTCAAAAAAGCCCAATGCACAACTGATAAGATACAATAACCGGGACTTCGTTGATGCACCAAAATGCTTGTAACAGTATTATTAGGCAGATTCCTTGTATATGGGATCTCAATCAATCAGAATGGATGGATTACCACCACATTCACCAATAACAAACAGCTTTTCACTATCATCTCAAAGCATACTACAAAATGCTCTCAGCAATTCCAAAATTCAAAAGATGAAAAAAGAAAAATCGAATAATCCACACGAAGAAAGCTGCTGAAACCACACAACAGAAGATCCATCAAATTCGATGGAGTAGCAGCTCGAGGAATCTTCCCTCTCATGTGGATGAACCAGAGTTCATAAATTAACCACAAGATTGCAATTTTCCCACCTAACATTCCACAAATTTATCCAAAGTAAAAATAATCCATACGTTTTCCAGTCTCGCTCGAGAAAATACATACCAACAGAGAATTTAGTGAAGAACAGAGACGTATAAAAAGGTTTAAACTACGATTCCCTAAACGCATACGTTAATTAGGCACGTGTATAAAGGAGTATACACACGAACATCACACCGACGGCATTCTCACCTAATTCCCCCTTTCAATTAATGCGAAACAACAAACAATCTTGAATCTTCACTAAGTTCCATCAATTCTCAACTTCTATGCAACGTTAACAAAAAAAATAGTAATCAGATCTACGTAGAAACCAAAATCGCAAAACGAATTGACGGCTAAGATATGGTCCATGCAACACGCGCTTAAACACAGGAGACATAATAGAAATGCCTAGCTCGCAGAAGCTAGGTACAAAACAAAAAATCACCATAAAATAATCCGCAAAATTGAAAGAAAATCCCAAGGAAACATGAAACTTACACAGTGAAGAACACGACAAAAACAACAACCAACACCACCTGTTCTTCTCTCTCTCTCCGACTCCGGCACACACGCATACAAACAGCCTAAGTTCAATTACCAAAACAGGGGGTAACAATGCGGAAAGGGGCGTCAAGATATTTATAGATAGAAAGCAGTAATTTACTATTTTCTTGTGGATTAGATTATAAATTTCACCTCGCCCTCCAAGTTCCACATATTTGTGCTATTGCCCCTACAGATTTAGGCTTTAAGTTTAACTTCAAGTTTATGTCATTTTTACCTCCCACTAAATGTCCTATGTAGGGTGGAAAAAAATACCGAAAAATCGATATACCGAGTTTATCATGTCAACAAAATATCGAAAATATCGAATTTTCGATTACGGTATGACACCGCATCTGCTAATTTTTAGTGATGCAGAACGATATCAATTTTTTGACATCTTGCAGATACCAATATATACCGTACCGCAATATATACCGAAAATTTCAGTATATACCGTTTATCGGTATATACCGGTACGTCGGTACATACCTAAAAATTTGATATTTTCGGTATGAATTCGGCATATCGAAGTCCGATACGGTATAAATTCGATATTTTCGGTATGAATTCGGTATTTTCGGTATGAAGTCAGTAATTTCGGTATATCGAAGTTCGGTATGGTATACTGTAAAAGTCGGTACGGTAACAGTATAAAATTTTATTATACCGTAATTTTCGGTATACCGACTTTCGGTATGCCGAACTATTCGGTAATATTGGTATGAATTTTTACATACCATAATTTTCGATACTGTATATAGTATGGCAAAAATTTTGATATACCGAACTGATCCACCCCTAATCCCATGACTTTTTTATATGTTATTACAAAATATAAACAGAAAACATAAAATTCATTTATGTATTGAAAAGAAAGTTTGACCAGTGAGAGGAAAACATATTTAGAAAAAGGATGTAAAGAGAAAATAGGTGAAGAGAAGGGGGTGAAGTGCAATAGGGGCATTGACTTGGTAAATATGGGTAGCGACCCACTTTTAGAGCAAATTTAGGTGAAATGCAAATGAAATGTAGACGAATTTAGTGTTGAAAAGTGGCAGCGGGAGTTGATGTTAATCCGAGTGAGACGGAGCTGCATTCAATCCACACGTGACGTGACCCCTCTCTCTCTCTAAATTTTATTAAAATCCGTGTGTTGATCTCGTATGAAGAATTATATAGTACTGCCTCCGTCTCATGAATCATATGTGACAAAATTCAAGATTTTTAACAGAAATTATTTCATTTTTTAAACGAGACCAACTTAAACAATTTACGGTCAAAAAAAAAAACGAGCCAACAATAATGGGATAGAGGGAGTAATTCAGAAAATATGTCACGGCTAAAAATATGAAGAAATAAACTTTTGAGGCAATTCTTGTGATGATCTTCATACAAGATTTCCTCATTCCTGTTTACTTACTGACCAACTTCATCAATTAATAAACTAGGCGAACAACCATCTCTAAATTACCTAGTACACGTTAAACCTAATTAGCATCACATCCCCTTCTTGCACGACATAATAGGATCTCAACTGCATCACATCACATACTAAATTTATTGAATGAAGAGGTGAATTAGAATAAGTAAAGTAATGACTGAAATTGCACAGCATTACAAAATCTTTCTAAGTAAAAAGGTGAGCAACAAGCATATTAGATCAAATGAGAAGTTTAACAGTCTATTTGATCAAACCTATTTCCAAAATCAACACACAACAAATAATATAAATGACAAAAGGCTTGAAAATAGAGAAACTTCTTTTCTCGTCTCATTCTTCTCGTATAGTAATATCCATTAATTACTTGAATTCGTTTAAATTATAAAATATAATTAATCAAATATATTATTTCAATATATTAAAATTGATAAAATCCCACATAGATATGTCGATTAATGTTAGGATTTCTTTATAATTTATAGGCTCGTCATATCCCAAACCTAATTAAAAAGAGTTTTTACTACTTGTTCTCATCTCAAACTTATATAGTTAGTATCTACTAAATACTCAAATATGTTTAAATTTATACTTATAAGTTGTTACAATAATTAATTATCTTTCTCAATAATGACTTAAATATTATAGAATAAATAATATAACTAACAGAAGACTAAAAAATAGAGAACATTAGATAAAAAAATGCTTTTACTATATGTTATCGTCTTATTCTTGTCTAGTAATATCCACAGATTATATGTATTCGTTTAAAATTACAAAATATCTAATTATTAAAATATGCATTTATTCTAATAACTGTTTGTGTCTTGAATCTGTACCAAAAAGGTAATTATATTATAGATGCTCTACAACGCGTCGAGTTTGAAAAGTTAAATGCATGTTTTCATTTAGCAATCACCGGGAAAAAAACACCAAATTTTCGCAAGTTTCCTGTTCTTATTCTTCAATTATTTTTTATTTAAATGGCTTATTCTTCAATTCTATTTTTCTTAAATTTGTTTAAAAAATCCTACAAAATATATCATTCTAATCTGTGTTAGTCAAATTAAATTTCTCAATAAAAAAATATAACTATTTATTTGACCAATTATTTAATTAATTGACCAAATTAAATTGGTGGTGCAAAACAATTGTGAATTATGGGATGAAAAAATACACACAACTATTTGTATAGATTTTATTTATGGTGAAGTTTGAGTAAAAAACAATGTGAAATAAAAGATGTGAGTAACATAAGAATAAAAGAAATTTGAAAAAGATAAAAATAAATTAATTATATGATGTCATCTAGAAGAGAGATTCAATAAATTATTAATCCAATTATATATTGATTCACAAATCTTCATACTCCAATATATATTTACATTTTGCACTTTTATTTGATGTTTAACATTTACTTGAGTAAGTGACTCACGATATAGATAGGTTGCACTTTAAATCCCAACTTTTTCTAATTTCACAAAAATCTAATTGTCGACAATTAGAATTGGATTACTTGATTTTTAAATAGACTAATTATTGGGAAAATTATATCATGACTTGGTATTTTGATTAGATTTCAAAACTTATTTGATGTTTGTCCTACTAATGTAACATAATGTTGCTCACATGTTAGGGAGTGATCTTTTTCTGTTTACAAGTTTCAGCAGAAGAACCATATGTATTGTCGTTCGATACTGAAGGAGTTCAAGAGCATTATTGAAGTTAGTCGTACTGATACAAGAGTCAGTATAGCGCTACTGAATAAGCAGTAACTCAGTAATACTGAAGAGAATCACTACTAAAGAGAAGTGCTACTGAAGACTGAAGGCTAAACGAGACTGAATACTCAACGCTACTGAAGATAAAAAAAAATTAAGAAAATGCCCAAGTGTTATTTCAGGATAACAGAAGACGAAGCTGCTGAAGAACTACGTCAATAAAAGTGTCTATTAAAGACTCGAAGTCAATATACTGAAGATACACAGAGTCCACTCTACTGAAGAAACGTGGAGCAGACTCTATTGAAGAGACCCAAAGTCAATGTACTGAAAAAACACAGAGTCAACCCTTCTGAAGACATACGAAATAGTTTAAAGTGTTGGTGTTTGACTTCAAACATGTGAGAACGAATCTGCAGAGAATCCTGTCATGCCAGAGCTATGTACAAGACTTGCAGAGCATTTAATGTACGATATTGTAGACATGGAAAATTACGCACTAGGATTCAAAAGGGAATAATTTAAATGACAAATGGAAACGAATGTGATTGATGTTTCCTCCAACGATGCTATTCACCGTCCCTCCTATAAATACCCATGAGATTCAACCTTTGAAGGTTACCGAAGAACGTGGACCACACAAGTCTACAAGCATACAAAGTTCATATCTGTAAACATACGAATAACGTATTTTCGAAGAAGGAAATTTTAAAATATTATCAGTAAATCCTAATAGTAAAAATATAATTATTTACTCATGATTTCAGTATATACTCCTTTAGTATATAGGCTTTTCTTGTAATATTCTACGTCTAGATTTGACTAAAATTGTTATTTGTAATAGCTTAAATCATAAGTTGGAAAAACCAAAACTCTATCTACAAAACACATGTAATAGTGTTAAAAGTTGAAATTGGTTACTAAGCAACGAAGTGTTAATTGTTGAAAGCTATGTTTCTTGAACCGTAACCAAGATAGTTAGGTCGATTGCACCTGTAAGCAATAAGATGTTTCCTTGCACCATTAAACGAATGAAAAGACGATAAGTTAGTCGGGGTACAAATAAGGTGAACTTATGTATCTATGTTTCTTTTGCAACCGTGAAAGACCAATCTCAAGTAGTGGATTGACTGATTTATCAGTCCGTGGACGTAAGTGCTGATACGTATAAACTACATGTGCTACTTTACTTTTAGTGTTCTAAATTACATGTTATTGAATTGGATTCACTCAGTACACGCAACTCAGATATGCTCTGAAACCTCCATCAGTAACACTTTGCTACTGAAGAGAAAAACTAATACCGACTAAACAAATATTTGATTAAGTTATTTTTCAGTATCAGATTTAGTAAAGGTAAAACGTAACCCTCACTTTCGCATTCATATTAGTTATCAGTCCAACTAATCAACTGCTAAAGAAGTCAGTGAGATTACTAACTGATCTCACTCAGTACAAGACTCCCCTTAACTGAATTGATCATCAGTACTGATTGATATCAGTAATCCGACACCTATGACTTCAGTAGACCGACAAGTCTTGTTTTAAAATAAAATAAAAATTATCTTAACTGATGCTTTTTTCTCTCTCCCTACATACACCAGTACAACCTCCTTGGAATCATCATTAACAATCATATCTTAAAATTCAAATTGTTGAGGTGCAATTATCTCCGAAATATTTAAATGTCATGCAAAAGATAATCTGATATGTTTATCGAAATCATCGACTTGGAAACTGAAAGGCAACTCAATGGGCCTTTACATCGGGCCTATGAGTTTCGCATTCACAGCGTACAAATCAAATAGGGTGAAAATATAACTATTTATTTAATTAATTGACCAAATTAAATTGGTGGTGCAAAACAATTGTGAATTATGGGATGGAAAAATACACACAACTATTTGTATAGATTTTATTTATGGTGAAGTTTGATTAAAAACAATGTGAAATAAAAGATGTGAGTAACATAAGAATAAAAGAAATTTGAAAAGATAAAAATAAATTAATTATATGATGTCATCTAGGAGAGATATTCAATAAATTATTAATCCAATTATATATTGATTCACAAATCTCCAATATATATTTACATTTTTGCACTTTTATTTGATGTTTAGCATTTACTTGAGTAAGTGACTCACGATATAGATAGGTTGCACTTTAAATCCAACTTTTTTCTAATTTCACAAAAATTCTAATTGTCGACAATTAGAATTGGATTACTTGATTTTTAAATAGACTAATTCTTGGGAAAATTATATCATGACTTGGTATTTTGATTAGATTTCAAAACGTATTTGTTGTTTGTCCTATTTTTTTTTGGTCAATTAATACAGAAATTTTAAAGGCCGCATCACGGTGGACTCGAACCCGAGACCTTTGGCCTCGGGTATTAACCACTCTACCACTAGGCCAACACACACACACACACAATGTTTGCCCTATTAATGTAACATAATGTTGCTCACATGTTAGGGAATGATCTTTTTCTGTTTACAAGTTTCAACAGAAGAACCATATGTATGGTCGTTCGATACTGAAGGAGTTCAAGAGCATTATTGAAGTTAATCGTCTCGATACAAGAGTCGAAGATAGCGCTCTCAATAAGCAAGAACTCAAGAATATCAAGAGAAGAGAAGTGCTACTGAAGACTGAAGGCTAAACGAGACTGAATACTCAATGCTACTGAAGATAAAAAAAAATTAAGAAAATACCCAAATGTTATTTCAAAGATAATGTAAGACGAAGTCATCAAGAACTACGTCAATAAAAGTGTCTACTGAAGACTCGAAGTCAATATACTGAAGATACACAGAGTCCACTTTACTGAAGAAACGTGGAGCAGACTCTATTGAAGAGACCCAAAGTCAATGTACTGAAGAAACACAAAGTCAACCATGCTGAAGACATACATAATAGTTTAAAGTGTTGGTGTTTGACTTCAAACATGTGAGAACGAATCTGCAGAGAATCTTGTCATGCCAGAGCTATGTACCAGACTTGCAGAGCACTTAATGTACGATATTGCAGGCATGGAAAATGATGTACTAGGATTCAAAAGGGAATAATTTAAATGACAAATGGAAACGAATGTGATTGATGTTTCCTCCAACGATGCTATTCACCGCCCCTCCTATAAATACCCACGAGATTCAACCTTTGAAGGTTACCGAAGAACGTGGACCACACAAGTCTACAAGCATCCAAAGTTCATATCCGCAAACATATGAACAACGTATTTTTGAAGAAGAAAATTTTAAAATATTATCAGTAAATCCTAATAGTACAAATATAATTATTTACTGATGATTTCAGTATATATTCCTTTAGTATATAGGCTTTTCTTGTAATATTCTACGTCTAGATTTAACTAAAATTGTTATATGTAATAGCTTAAATCATAAGTTGGAAAAACCAAAACTCTATCTACAAAACACATGTAATAGTGTTAAAAGTTGAAATTGGTTACTAAGCAACGAAGTGTTAATTGTTGAAAGCTATGTTTCTTGAACCTAACCAAGATAGTTAGGTTGATTGCACCCGTAAGCAATAAGATGTTTCATTGCACCATTAAACGAATGAAGAGACGACAAGTTAGTCGGGGTACAAATAAGGTGAACTTATGTATCTAGGTTTCTCTTGCAACTGTGAAAGATCAATCTCAAGTAGTGGATTGACTGATTTATCAGTCCGTGGACGTAAGTGCTGATACGTATAAACTACATGTGCTACTTTACTTTCAGTGTTCTAAATTACATGTTATTGAATTGGCATCATCCAGTACACGCAACTCAGATATGCTCTGAAACCTCCATCAGTAACACTTTGCTACTGAAGAGAAAAACTAATACCGACTAAACAAATATTCGATTAAGTTATTTTTCAGTATCAGATTTAGTAAAGGTAAAATGTAACCCTCACTTTCGTATTCATATTAGTTATCAGTCCAACTAATCAATTGCTAAAGAAGTCAGTGAGATTGCTAACTGATCTCACTCAGTACAAGACTCCCCTTAACTGAATTGATCATCAGTACTGACTGATATCAGTAATCCGACATCTATGATTTCAATAGACCGTCAAGTCTTGTTTTAAGAAAAAAATTATTTGTCTTTAACTGATGCATTTTTTCTCTCCCTACATACACCAGTACAACCTCCTTGGAATCATCATTAACAATCATATCTTAAAATTCAAATTGTTGTGGTGCAATTATCTCCGAAATATTTAAATGTCATGCAAAAGATAATCTGATATGTTTATCGAAATCATCGACTTAGAAACTGAAAGGCAACTCAGTGTTCCTTTACATCGGGCCTATGAGTTTCGCATTCATAGCGTACAAATCAAATAGGGGTGATTCTACACATAACCCCCATTTTACTCATTATAGTCTCCTAAATTAAAATAATAATAAAATTATTAATGAAAATACCATCTTACCTCTATATAGCCCCAAATTAAATTACAAGATATAATTTCATCATCCCAACCCCCTCCCCGTTGAGTTCAAGCTCACAGAATTTAGATCCCAAAATTTTGACATCTTAATAAAAGAATCGATAAATATGCTTCCATTTTGTTAAAAGAGCAAACCGTAGAGTTCAAATTCCAAAAATTAAACCCCAATGTCTTCAATAAAAGCACATTAATTTGAAGAAAACATATGTTGAGTTCAAGCCTCCCTTTGTTAACAACGGACCCCAATTTTGCTTTAAAATGCGATAATTAATTTTGAAGTTCAATCGGAGTCAGAATCGTTGACTTAAAAAATAAAGATCAAAGAAAATAAATTAATTTTGCAGCATCATGATGACTGGGGAAATTCAATAGAACATGTTATCATGTGAGAGGGGATGTAATACACCTACATGTTCTATGAAAATTCATGACTGATCACAAAGCGTCTTAAATCTTTTTCTTTTGGCCACCAACGTTGCAACAACATATTACAGATGAAAAAGAGGTGAATCAACAGAAGAACTCGATGCTTTTGAACTTGACATCTCATGGTTAGATTCCATCGTCTTATTGAAAAAGGAGGCCAATTAGAGTGTACACTGTACACTGACAGTGCTTAACAATAATGCATTTGTTCGTGCTTTTCTTTATCTAGAAAAATCTTAATAATAAAAATCTTCTTAGGGGTGGTCTCCCATGCGCGTGCAGTGAGTCCACCCCTAATGAATCTTAATCAATTCTAATTAAAATTTATTAGTTTAATAAATTTTAATTATAAATTAATAAATAATAATTTTGAATTAATATATCTTAATTTTGAATTAATAAATTTTAATTGTGAATTAATAAACTCTAATTTTGAATTAATAAACCTTAATTTTGAATAATAAACCCTAATTTTGAATTAATAAACCCTAATTATGAATAATAAACCATAGTATTGAATTAATTAACCCTAATTGGAGATAATAAACCATAATTTTGAATAATAAAATCTAATTGTGAATTAATAAACCCTAACTTTGAATTAATAAACCCTAAATATGAATTAATAAACCTCAATTATGAATTAATAAATCATAATTATGATTTAATAAATTCTAATTTTAAATTAAAAATTATAATTAAAAATTAATAAATTTAATTATAAATTTACAAAATCTAATTATCCTTACTTACCTTAAATAATATATAATTATTTTAACAAAAAACAATGGTGAGCTCATGGTGAGGCGGTGTAGGAAAACATATGTTAACCCTCGCCCGGGGATCCATCTTGGGTGTTTAATTCACCATACATTGATTATAAACCCAAGATGCGTCTATATAATTAAATCGCAACACGTTGGGGTTTTCACGTGTTTACCTTTGGATGCAAGAGGTCGATGGAACGAGATGAACGGATCGAGCGGATCGGACTCGTCTTTGACCTTCCGGATCGATCCCGGTTGCCCAATCTCCAACGTCGAGTGAGGACGATCTATGGAGAATGCTTGAAAAATCACCCAATACTCTCTTCACAACTTTGAAATTCTCTCAATAGAAAAGAGGGGCGAAATTCTTGTGTTTAATATGTGAGCATTAACCTGACTTTATCTCATACCTTATATTTATAATGCACTACCTTAATCCCATATGGAAATTACCATAATCCTATATGGAAATTACCATAATCCTATATGGAATATTACCATAATCTTAGGATTATTTCCATACTCTCGTGATTATTTCCATACTCGGGATTATTACCATAATCTTATATGGAAAGGATCTATGCATATACCATAAATATAATTATATCCTTGTGGATAAAGAGAATAAAATCTTGCCTTTGGGAGCATAAGGGCGCCGATTTTCCTTAGCTACGGGCCGGATGGGCCACCAGGATCAAATGCAAGGAATAAAGATGGGCCTCAAATAAATTAATTATCTTATGTTCATTGAACATAAATTAATTTATAAACATTCGATCATGCCACTAGAGAAAGAATGTTGACTTACCCTTTATTACCGAAGTTGAGTCGGGCTTGCACTTAGACATTCGAATCCCGTATTTAAGATATCGAACGTCCATTAATCATTTCTAGCAATCATTGCTTAAAGCGATTAATAACTTCATTTCTTAAGTAGTACCACTCATCCTTATTATTGTACTTGAGCTAACTCAACCCGCAGGTTTAGTACAATAAACCTTTGAGCTCCTTAAGGGCGTCATCATCCTTAACGGATACGGTGACTCGACATGAGATAACTAGCGTGACATACAAGATCGCCACCACCCAAGATGCGGAGAATCTGGGTTAGAACATATAACCTCACTCATAACAAGTCAAAGTGATGGTCGCAACTCATACTCACCTAATACCTTATCGAGGTTTAGATCATCGTAAGTCACCGAGATCTTGGTTCTTCACGACGGTCGGAAAGAAGAACACATCTCACCGTGATCCTTCAATACGTCGTAGACGCACCAACATAGACAAGCAACTAAGTCAAGTCACTTCTATCTATATCGCAGCTTAAACCGACAACTCGTCCTTAAGTCGTCTCACCGTGAAACTTTTATATTCTCATTAAGCTTGACCAATCATACGTACTTCGTGATCTTCTACACACCGTATGATCTAACTTATATATGAGATAAGGGACACGATATATGCAATCAAGTATTCAAATCGATAGGAGATTGTAATAGTGGTAACAGGAAACATTGTATACAAGCTCAACCAAACTGCTTTCAGTATACAAATCCAACAATCTCCCACTTATACTAAAGCAAACTTTTAGTATACAATGTGTCTTTCTACTAGCTATTACAAACAACCATCACTTTGCTTCTCCCACTTATACAAAAGTTTCCTTTCTAAGTGGGTGCCATCGAGCGCAATCCAAGTCCTCTAACGTGTCCATCGTAGACTTTTTGCGGCAGGCTCTTCGTGAATGGATCCGCTAGATTTTCCGTCGTATCAATCTTTTCAATCAAGACGCCACCGCCTAACGATTTCTCGTATGACATGGTACTTTCTCTCTATGTGTTTGGTCGCCTTGTGGGTCCGTGGTTCCTTCGAGTTTGCCATCGCACCGAGTTATCACAAGAAACTATGATACTCTTGGGCAAACCGGTACCACATCTAGATCCATGAGGTAGTTCTTGAACCATCTGACCTCCTTAGAAGCCTCCGGCAGCTACATATTCGGCTTCCATGGTAGAGTCCGCAATGCATCGCCGCTTTGCACTCACCAGATACGGCTCCACCTCCCAAGGTAAATGATCGCTCCTTTTCACACGTAAAAGCGTATATAGAAGGTAAGTCGAGTATCGTATCCACAGGGATTGTATCACGAAAACATAGAAGCTAGCTCAACGATAATTCATCATTATTCAAGCACAGAAATTTGGTGAAAGGTTTAAGGGCTTTAATTTAATCCAGCGGCGTAACCATGCGAAAATAAAACAAAGCAATAAACACACGAAAGATAAAACAGATAAGAGAGACTAACCCTAGGGATGCATTAATCCTATCCACAACGTATGTTTATCCTGATCCTATTAGCCAATTTTAATCCAGACAAGATGGAAGATCACATATATAACCAACAACTTCAATTACGACAATTGCGGTAGTAGATTACGAGTTTTTCCTATCATTCTAGGTGAAAACAAGTAACTCCAAAAGGATCACTAAGAATATGCTTCCTACGAATATCCTATCTCAGCTACGACTCAAGGCTTATTCGTATCATGCATTCAAGATCGATTGACAATTAATACAATTACGTAATTAACCGACAACTAGATATGCATCAAGATTGATCAGAAATCAACACATATAAATAAGCACCAAGAATCATGAATCAATGCCTGGAAGGTAAATAGCGATAACAGAAATCACAACATATATGATCGAATCATGCAAACCCTAGGATCAGTACGGAATTTTAGCTACGCATAATTAAATTACCAAAGCAATAAATAATTAAATAAAACATAAATTAAGATAGATAGATAAAACCGTAAGAATCCACGAAGAACAATTGTAGCGACTTGAATCCGGAAGAAATTCTGAATTCTAATACTAAACTATGAAATTGGAATGAAAATACTTAAAGAAAAGCTAAACTAAATTAAACGGAAAAGAACTTGCAAAGAAAATAAAGAAGAATTTGTGTTACGCTTCGAATGGTGTCGAATGGTGTTTTTAAGCTACTGCTCTATCTCCCTATTTATAATAAAACATAAGCTCCCTTTTTTCATAAATTCCCCAATCCTATTCTGACTCTGATTCAATCATATTCTGACTCTGATTCAATCCTATTCTGACTCGGATTAGAAGTATACATGGACTAGGTGTCTCAAATTGCTGAAAATTCATGATTTCTCGCGAGTTTTGCCCTTGCGACCTTAGGTCGCGAGCAAAACTCGCGAATCGTCTTTTCTCGGCTGCACGCGCGACTTCGCTGTTTCGCTCCGTTCTTTCTCGTCCGGACTCCGAATTGCGATCCGTTTGCGCCTACGGACTCCTATCGAGATGCTCTTTAACATAGTACACTTTGCACATCCATATTTTTCAAATCCATTATCTCATATTCAACGTCGTTTTCAAACAGTTCTTCTTCGCATGAGCTCACGACTGGGCTATTGATTCCTCTTTATCGTGATCCACCTTTTTGACATTAAAACCTATGCTAAAATGATATGAAATACACACGGCATAATATCTTCCAAGGTAAACATAAATATATCAAAAGATAACTCAAAAGATCACTTATCATTTAGAAACGAAACGAATATAGCCTTATAAATCATGTAAAAATGAGGCTTATCAACTCCCCCAAACTTAACCTATTGTTTGTCCTCAAACAAATCAGAACAAAAGAGAGACGACCAGAGATAGGTAAAGAGTCGAACGATAAAAACAATAAGCCTGAGAGCAATGAGCAATAAACGATTCACTCAAATGAATCAAATCACAACATCTTTCGTTAAACTCCACACATCATAATAATCATAAGCACAAGCCTTCCCAAACTTGAATCCTCACGACATGGATATATATATAAGAAATCTCAAACACTCAAGTGTATGAAGGAGGATGTGTATGCTCTCAAAGTTCAAAATTACATGGAATCTATCATAAGCTTGCAAATCGTCTAATTCTCCATTGCTCAAATATGTGCTCAAAAACTAAGATCAAAAATGTCTTTATAAAAGGTTATAATGTAGGCTCTTTGGTAGGGTCAGATATATTTAGGCTAAGTGACTCATAATCCCATAATGAAAAACACCATAAGTAACACAAGACATAATTCCCAAATTTTCACAATTTATTTCAATTCTCCATACCAAGAAGTCATTTTTCTTTAAGCACTCCATAATTTTCATATAAGTGATATACTCATCTCAAAGCACTAGCTACTTACCCATTTATGTTCTTTTCACACACTTGTGTCATTTATTTATTTATTTATTTTTTTGAACTTATATGGGTAAGCAACTATTTTTATAATTATCACTTCCTCAACAATTATTCTTTTTCCTTTCTTTTTCTCAACCTTTCATTCAAGCAACCAAAAATCACACTAACAACATAACCCAACCCACGGCTATATGAATGAATAAGGTAGGCTCAAACGGGCTCATCAAAGGATAATAACATAACAGGTTAGTGTTTGGATAGTGTATAGGCTAAGAAAAGAATGCCTAATATCATTTCAAAATTCTTAAGCACATCAATGCAACCTCGAAAAAGAACCAGAGCAAGTTCTAGAGAAACACATGCTATTTCAAACTATTCACACAGGAAAAAAACAAGACTGAAAAGATATGATAGTCAAAAGCTCAAGTCTCACAGGTTTCAAAAGTGTGATCAAGTTCTCAAAGGCTTAATACTCACAACAATCATAACATGCTTCATCTCACAAAACCAGTTGCAATAAATTTTCTAATAAAAACAATTCTCATCATCTCCGCTCGTCATTCAACTCAACCCACAAAATGCACACAAAACCCAAACACGAAAAACAAAACAAACAAAAGAAAAGAACAAAAACGAAAAACAAACCAAAACAAAGAAAACATTGGGTTACCTCCCAACAAGTGCTAAATTTAAATGTCTTTAGCTAGACCAATCCTAACCTCGATCAATCGGCGATTTGGCGGCGAACTTCCTTCCAAATTGCGAATTCCTCAGATTTCGATTCACCGTTGACCACCACCGAGCGTGGAAGTGGGCCCCAAACTTGGATGATTCACTCGGGTTCCATGCCGAGTCCACTTCTCTTTCGCGTTCTTATCGACGGTCGATTGCCTCTAAGTATGCGACGTGTGTAGCGGCGAGAGTCGTGATCAAATAGCGATCACCTGGGAGGAATGTACGCTGAATAACGGCTATCGAGATTCTTCCTTGTTTCGCGTCGCTTCAAGATGACTACGACCGCTGGAGTCGTCATGCGAGGCCTCCGACCGACTTCTGTGGGCGCTCTTGACTTGTCGCGCCACGAACCGCTCGCTATATCCTCCTTGCACATCTTGTAGGATTCCTCTGGTAGGACCATGGTCGTGAGCTCGGTCGCGAGATCCTCTTTCTTCGCCCGTTTTCACCGCTCGTCTTTTGTAGTGCATTTACTTGTATGACTAGTGACGAACTGATTCTCCAATACTTTCACGTGTTCGCTCATAGCCATCACAGAGACTCCAACGTGTAATTTTCGCCGATCTTGCTTATAAATAAATTCTGCGTATCGCCATTTGTTGTATCACTCTTCCACACCGGTTTCTTCGCCTCTTGAATCATTACATTCGAACGGCGAAACCTCCCGATATTCTTTGAAAAGTAATGGGGTCGACATCTGACGATTATGATGATCTCTCGACGCGGATTCCATCCTCCTCGAACTGTTCGCTGGAGGTGGATACATGTGATTTAACGGTTCGCCTCTCGAATGTGGACAAGGAGTCCCATGTTCGCTATTCATGCGTTCATCTCGGTATACTTGGCCGTGAGTGCAAGCTTGCTCGGGGCACTCGTAGTTTGGAAACGCCATAACTTGCGACTTTTCTCTCGCCTACTCTCTTTGAGAGCTTTCGATCTCGGGATCTAAAAATATTTCATGAGGTCCCCGAGATCTTGTAAACATATACTACCCGAGAAAAGAGAATTCGACTTTGCAAAACTAAATAAATAATAATAATATATAACTTGAATTAATAAATCCAAATCGTCAAATTATTCCTATGCAATCTTAACAATCCAAGAACGGCGCCTAAAATTTGATCGCCCCTTTTCACACGTAAAAGGCGATATAGAAGGTAAGTCAGTATCGTATCCACGTGGATTGTATCACGAAAACATAGAAGTTAGCTCAACGATAATTCATCATTATTCAAGCACGTAAATTTGGTGAAAGGTTTAAGGGCTTGAATTTAATCCAAAGCGCGTAACCATGCGAGAAAATAAAACAAAGCAATAAACACACGAAAGATAAAGCAGATAAGAGAGACTAACCTAGGGATGCATTAATCCTATCCACAACGTATGTTTATCCCGATCCTATTAGCCAATTTTAATCCGCACAAGATGGAAGATCACATATATAACCAACAACTTCAATTACGACAATTGCGTAGTAGATTACGAGTTTTCCTATCATTCTAGGTGAAAACAAGTAACTCCAAAAGGATCACTAAGAATATGCTTCCACGAATATCCTATCTCGCCACGACTCAAGAACTTATTCGTATCATGCATTCAAGATCGATTGACAATTAATACAATTACGTAATTAACCGACAACTAGATATGCATCAAGATTGATCGAAATCAACACATATAAATAAGCACCAAGAATCATGAATCAATGCCTCGGAAGGTAAATAGCGATAATGTAAATCACAACATATATGATCGAATCATGCAAACCCTAGGATCAAGATCAGAATTTTAGCTACGCATAATTAAATTACCAAAGCAATAAATAATTAAATAAAACATAAATTAAGATAGATAGATAAAACCGTAAGAATCCACGAAGAACAATTGTAGCGACTTGAATCAGGAAGAAATTAAATTCTAATACTAAACTATGAAATTGGAATGAAAATACTTAAAGAAAAGCTAAACTAAATTAAACGGAAAAGAACTTGCAAAGAAAATAAAGAAGAATTTGTGTTACGCTGCGAATGGTGTCGAATGGTGTTTTAAGCTCTTGCTCTATCTCCTATTTATAATAAAACATAAGCTCCTTTTTCATAAATTCCCAATCCTATTCTCGACTGATTCAATCATATTCTCGACTGATTCAATCCTATTCGACTCGGATTAGAAGTATACATGGACTAGGTGTCTCAAATTGCTGAAAATTATGATTTCTGAGTTTTGCCCTCGCGACCTTAGGTCGCGAGCAAAACTCGCGAATCGTCTTTCTCGGCTGCACGCTGTCATTGCTTCGCTCCGTTCTTTCTCGTCCGGACTCCGAATTGCGATCCGTTTGCGCCTACGGACTCTATCGAGATGCTATTTAACATAGTACACTTTGCACATCCATATTTTTCAAATCCATTATCTCATATTCAACGTCGTTTTCAAATGCTTCTTCTTCGCATGAGCTCACGACGGGCTATTGATTCCTCTTTATCGTGATCCACCTTTTGACATTAAAACCTATGCTAAAATGACATGAAATACACACGGCATAATATCTTCCAAGGTAAACATAAATATATCAAAAGATAACTCAAAAGATCACTTATCATTTAGAAACGAAACGAATATAGCCTTATAAATCATGTAAAACGAGGCTTATCAAGAAACACATACTTGAGGTTGACTTTTTCTCATCACGGTCACTTGGAACCGAAATCAGATAACCCAAAGGCATTAGACTATCTGCATGGTAAACTAGCCTATAATCTCGAGTCCTTTTCGGTACTTGAGTATATGCTTCTCGCGATCCAATGAGCTTGTCGAGTTAGATCGATATCTAGCTACTATGCCTACCGCATAGCGTATATCGGCCTCGTGCATAGCATTGCGTACATGAGACTTCCTACGGCGGGCGTAAGGAACTTGTCTCATTTCTCTATCTCCTTTGCAAATATAGGTGATTGCTTTTTGAATAAAGGAACGCCATATCCGAAAGGTAGCAATCCTTTCTTGGCGGTCGCATACTAAAACGAGTAATCACAGATCAATGTAAGGCGCTGAGATAAGCTCAATATTTTCTTCTTGCGATCTCGGTAAACCTTGATCCCAAGAATGTACGCATCTCCTAGGTCTTTCATTTGAAACCGATCGGATAACCAACTCTTTACGCCGACAACAGACTTCACGTTGTTGCCAACTAGAAGGATGTCATCTACATAAAGTGCAAGAAATACCACATCACCGTTGACATCTAACCGATACACACAACTCTCGCTAGGCAACTGGGTAAATCCATGGGACTTTACTACCTCGTCAAGCGTAAGTTCCATGATCGGAGGTTCGCTTAAGTCCATAAATGGACTTCTTAAGCTTCCATACTAGATGCTCTTCACCCTTTACCACATAACCTTCGTGTCTTTGCATATAGATGTCTCTACCTTCCTCAAGGTAACCGCTTAGAAAAGCGGTTTTAACATCCATTTGCCAAACCTCTAGGTTCAAGTGGGCTTTATGGCTAGAAGAATTACGATGGACTTGAGCATTGCTACAAAGTAAAAGGTCTCATCGAAATCGATGCCTCAATCTGAGTGTACCCTTTCGCCATAAGCACGGCTTAAAAGCCGAAACCTCTCCATCGGAATCTCTCTTCCTCTTGTATATCCACTTACTACCTACGGCTTCCTTGCCATCCGGTAGAGGTGTCTTTTCATATCATCCATAGCCGTTATGGACTCCATTTCTAAGTCCATAGCGGTGTGCCATGATCTTGCATCAATATCTCAGATCGCCTCCTTGTATGTCCATGGGTCGATTATTGCATGTTCGTCTTGGGACTAAATCAAGATTCACCCACGAACATAAATCGCTCGGGTCGACGAACAACCTCCCACTACGACGAGGTTCTACAGCACTATGGCAACGGTGAGTGCAGATACTTGTGGTTCTCTAACTTGCACAACTTGTTGTGTAGGTACCACTCACGGTCGGTATCTCCAAGGAACTCGACCCACTTCAATTTCTTGAAGTATCCGTGTCGATCCTCCCACTAGACTCGACATCCCGCACCTTCGCCTAATCGGTGGTGGAATACGATCATCTTCTAATTCTTGAAGAATGATTTCAACTTTGGACTTATGATTTTCATATAATCCTCTTCTAAGAATCGAGCATTAGTCTAATAATGACCTTCTCGATCCTTAGGACTATAGAATAAACCACCTTTCGCCCTCTAGGATAGCCAATAAACGCCTTGCGTCGGATCTAGCCTCCAACTTGTCGCCTTCTTGTTCAAAGACGCAGCCGGATCGCCCCATATCCTTATGTGGCTTAAACCAGGCTTGCGCCCAAACCACAACTCGAAAGGGTCTTTTCGATGACTTGGGCGGTACTAGATTTAGCAAGTATGCCGCCGCCTCTAAGGCATACCCCGTAATCGAAATAGGCAATGTAGCATAACTCATCATAGATCTAACCATTTCTAAAAGAGTCCTATTTCTTCGCTCGACACACCATTTTGTCAGTGGTGTGCCCGTGAAGTCTTGTTGGGATGTAATCCCACACTTCACTAGATAGTCCATAAACTCGTTATCGAGGTATTCGCCACCGCGATCGCATCGCAGCGACGATACTCTTACCTAGCTTCGCTCCACTTCCGCCTTAAACTCTTTGAATTTCTCAAAGCATTCGACTTTGCGGTGAAGCGGTATATGTATCCGCACCTCGAGTAATCGTCAATGAAAGTGACAAAATACTGCACCCTCCACGAGCTTGTGTGACATTGGTCCACACAGTCGAACGGACTAACTCCAACATTTCTTTGGCTCTATAACCCTTCGCTTTGAAGGGTCCGGTCGACATCTTACCTTCTATACAGATTCGCAGACCGGGAATGGAGTAACCGAGATCACCCAACGCCCATTCTTAGCCGTCTTTGGATCCTATTTAGATTGATGTGACCTAATCTAAGATGCCAGGAGAAAGTAGAGTCATCTTCTTGAGAAAACTTTCTCTTTTAGGATTTGATGAAGATGCAACATAGTTATAGGTATTATGTATTGCGAAAATAGTATAAAGCGAATTATATAAGGTGCCAACACGGATAACTTCGTCATTTCTTATGATAGAAACACCACTATCAAAAATAATGTAATATCCATGAGTAAATAATTTGAAACAGAAACAAGGTTCCACCGAAAATCCGGCACATATAAAACGTCTTTCAAAACTAAAACCGTTGTCCCAAAACATAAAGAAACATCTCCAACCGCAACAGCTCGATTTTAGCGCGTTGCCCATGGAGATCGTTATCTCGCCATCAAACAGACTCCCTTGTCCACGGGAACCCCGCAGGTATAACAAACATGATCGATTACCCGTATCTACTACCCAAGAATGGGTAGAACAAGTCGCTAAACATGTTTCCGTTACTAAAGCAAACGGCGTACCTTGAGCCTTGAGCATAGGGCACTTGGCCTTCAATGCCCGCCCTTACCGCAGACTTGAAGCACTTGCCTCTTCCTTCGCTTCTTCAAGCCTCCTATGGCAACCATGTTCTTGCTCCCATTACTCCCACTATTTCCTCGCCTACCACCTTTGGTACCCTTTTCTATTTCCATTTTGCGATGAAAATTTTGGGCCCTTAGATGTGCTAGCAAGAGCATGTGCTCCTTTCCCATAACTCCTTCCGCAAAGAACGAGATCATTAAGCAACCGACTAAGTGTAAACTCGGTCTTGCTCATGATCGCATTCACGCCGAAAGTTCTCAAAAGACTTGGGCGGTGTATTGAGGATGATATCGACCTTGGCTTCGCCGTCAATACCTCCTCCCAACCGATCAAGACTATCCGTGAGATGAGTCATGTGGGAGACATGTTCATGGACCGAACTTCCTTCTTCCATCTTACACGCCAAGATTTCTCTCATTGTGTGGAAGCGGATCGTCGATCCATTGCCCAAACTTACTCTCGAGACTTGACCAAATATCGATCGCGTCTACCATCGATCGATCTTTGCGGTGCAAGCCTTTGGACATAGTAGTCATCATATAGCATTTAGCCATATTGTTTGACTTATTCCAAAGTCCTTGACTCGCCGCTCGTTAGTCGATCGTCGATAAGGGCATCGGGTTTAGAGTAGTGAGAACAAACATGTGTTCTTCAATGATAAGAACATATTCCATGTTTTGTTTCCACTCGATAAAATTTGGACCGGATAGCGGTTTTGTGCGTAGCATATTGATAATCGGCGTAAGAGACATATCTGAAGCGATAATGTGAACACATAAGCATCGATCGCATATAATTCGTAACAATAATATTGTAACCTTTTGATAAAACAATATTAATTGAAACCTCCAATCGCCCAAGGAATTCCACATGCAAGCCACGTGTGGGCGTTTACATGAACCCCCGACGGACTAAAATATACCTTTTAGTCGTTTAATTTCAATCCATGTCAACTTATCCTTATGACAAATGAAATTAACGATTGGACCTTACTGAACCACATCACTATCGCAAGAAGGACTTGGCGGGAAGTTGTACTTGAGGTGATGTCTAGCAATGACCACAATTTTAACAAGAAGAATGAATTCTTAGAATTGGTATACTCACCGGACCATACCGCCCAATTCAAATTCTTTTGTTATCTCATTTTATATCTATCTCTAGAGAACTTATGAAAATCGCACATGCGAGCCACGCGTGTGGGCGTTTACATGAAACTCCCACTTCTCGATAGATTTAAAATGTTTTATTTAGAAATCTCATCTAACAAACTTATGATAAGCAATCTGAAGCAAGCCACGCGTGTGGGCGTTTACTCACGGTCGTCTCACTTTGTTTAGAGATCAAAAGTGGAGGTCTTGACATTTTAATTTGAAAAATTAATTTGTCGGGTTGCTTGCTTAGTCTTTTTATTCAAAAGGTTTGTCCATGCAGATCACGTAATCCTAGCATGCTTTTCTATAGAACTCAACATGTAAAACATGCTCAGAAATTCTAAAATATGCTTGATAAACGCGATAAACCTAGCATGCTTACTATGCGCGTCCAATTCGTAAAACACTAAAGGTTTGTCAACGTAATATAAACATACATAGCATGCTCTTGCATAATTTAAACATCAACGACATGCATATGAGCGATAAAAATAAAATAAAGCGTTCATCGCGGCCAATCGTGAAAACTGCACATTTAAATCTAATCTATTACATAGATTTACAAAGTGCAATTAAACTTGACAGGCCTCGCGTGCACGGGCACGAGACCGGATTCAACAAATGGGTCTCGCGTGCACGGCACGGACCGGAAAATCTGAAAACAGTCCGGGCCGGTCATTGTCGGCCCAATCTGCATCTTGGGCAGCGCACTAAGGCGAGAGCCCACCGCCGCCCGACCATTCGTCGCCGCATGCTCGCGTGTCCTCATGGGCTACCTCGCGATCGCTAAAGCGACCGCGACCCGTCAGCGAACATGCGTGGCCACCGCGGCGCCAAGCGTCTGCCGAGACGCGTCGTCGCCAGGCGCCATACCGCGACCAGCGAGGCGCGCCATGACGTCGGGTTTCGTGCGCGCGCGCCCGCCGCCCGCTAGCTTTCGCGACGGTCGCGCACCGCGGGTAATCTCGCGACCATGAGCTCGCTTCGCTAGGCGCGGAGATCTCGCGCGAGCAGCGCCCGTCGCCGCAGCCCTCGCGATCGCCCTTGCGACCGCGAGGCTCGCCGCGATGAAAACACCGGATATTGCCGAGAGCCCTGTTTTCCGTCGTTTCGTTCTTCGTTCTTCGTCGTTCTTCTTTACGTATAAGATTTACATAATAAAATCTAATCTAACCACGGATTTTCTCGTGGTAAAAACAAAACCAACAAAACAATAAGCGAGCCACGATGAGCAGCGGATCCACAATAATTAAAATGCGCGTAATAATCAAACGTGAATTAATCCAACGAGCCAAGATTACGAACCTCGCTCCGATACCAATTGTAGGAAAACATATGTTAACCTCGCCCGGGATCCATCTTGGGTGTTTAATTCACCATACATTGATTATAAACCTAGCATGCGTCTATATAATTAAATCGCAACACGTTGGGGTTTTCACGTGTTTACCTTTGGATCGAAGAGGTCGATGGAGCGAGATGAGCGGATCGAGCGGATCGGACTCGTGCTTTGACCTTCCGGATGTATCCGGTTGCCCAATCTCCAACGCGTCGAGTGAGGGCGATCTATGGAGAATGCTTGAAAAATCACCCAATACTCTCTTCACAACTTTGAAATTCTCTCTCGATAGACAAAAGAGGGGCCAAAATTCTTGTGTTTAATATGTGAGCATTAACTGAACTTTATCTCATACCTTATATTTATAATGCACTACCTTAATCCCATATGGAAATTACCATAATCCTATATGAAAATTACCATAATCCTATATGGAATATTACCATAATCTTAGGATTATTTCCATACTCTCAGGATTATTTCCATACTCTCAGGATTATTACCATAATCTTATATGGAAAGGATCTATGCATATACCATAAATATAATTATATCCTTGTGGGATAAAGAGAATAAAATCTTGCCTTTGGGAGCATAAGGCGCGATTTTCCTTGGCTACGGGCACGGATGGGCCGACCAGATCAAATCTGAGGAATAAAGATGGGCGCCAAATAAATTAATTATCTTATGTTCGTTAGGAACATAAATTAATTTATAAACATTCGATCATGCCACTAGAGAAAGAATGTTGACTTACCCTTTATTACCGTTGAGTCGGCTTGCACTTAGACATTCTGAATCCCCATATTTAAGATATCGAACGTCCATTAATCATTTCTAGCAATATGATCGCTTAAAGCGATTAATAACTTCATTTCCTTAAGTAGTACCACTCAACCTTATTATTGTACTTGAGCTAACTCAACTGCAGGTTTAGTACAATAAACCTTTGAGCTCATAAGGGGCGCCATCATCCTTAACTGATCGGTGACTCGTCTGGATAACTGGCGTGACATACAAGACATCGCCACCACCCAAGATGCGGAGAATCTTGGGTTAGAACATATAACCTCACTCATAACAAGTCAAAGTGATGGTCAAGAACTCATACTCACCTAATACCTTATCGAGGTTTAGATCATCGTAAGTCACCGAGATCTTGGTTCTTCACGACGGTCGAAAGAAGAACACATCTCACCGTGATCCTTCAATACGCCGAGACGCATCAACATAGACAAGCAACTAAGTCAAGTCACTTATCTATACTGCAACCCTAAACCGACAACTCGTCCTTAAGTCGTCTCACCGTGAAACTTTTATATTCTCATTAAAGCCAATCATACAGACTTCGTGATCTTCTACACATTGTATGATCTAACTTATATATGAGATAAGGGGACACGATATATGCAATCAAGTATTCAAATCGGATAGGAGATTGTAATAGTGGTAACGGAAACATTGTATCTGTTTCAACCAAATAACTTTCGATTATACTAATCCAACACTGAGCTCGTCCAAGTTTTTGTCATCTTCAGATTATTAAGATTTTTAATTGGGGCTATAGGATTAAATAGCAATTTTATAATTAATTTTATTAATTTTCAAAAATATGAGATTATAGTGAGTAAGATGGAGACTATCAATAAAATAACTCCTTAAACTACAAGTCATCATTCTTGATTTAATTACAATAAATAGACCTACTAAATGCCGGGCCGGAATTCAATCGTTAATTTCTTGTTGCGTTATTGTAGTTTATTTTTTGATAAAAAAATAAACTGCAATAACGCAATAAGAAATTAATGATTGAATTCCACCCGGCACTTAGTAGGTCTATTTATTGTAATTAAATCAAGAATGAGGACTTGTTGGTCAAATTTTCTGAAAATATCTTTGCGCCGCTAAACCCTTGACAAATTATCTCTACGCCGTTCTCCACCATCCTCGCCGGCGGCTAATTGATTGGAAGCGACATTTTCCTTGGTTATTTTTTTTTGCCATAAAGTAATGATTTTTAATTTTGTGTTAACGAATTAAATTCTAGATGATTACGTCCGATGATGAATTCCTGCAAGTGCCGTATGAACATTCGTTAAATTGACGAGGTTCTGATTTGCTCGATTGGATTTCTGAGGATTTGATGTTTGTTTACGTAGTATTTTGGTGCTGAATTAACGATGACCAGCTCTCAGGATTAGCTGATGATTTTTAGATTTTTAAGGGGGGAAATTGAGTGATAGCTTCAACAGTAATGGAAATGATTGTGTCATTTTGGTTGGATTGCTGTGTGTAGGAATTGGTAAAACTCTGCTGTTAATCTGTACACAGCTGCTAATTTTAAGCTTGTTCGGATTGTTCTTGAGCATCAAGAATTGTGGTTCTACTTGTTTGGTTCAATTGATTGTAGATTAAGCTGTGTGCAATCTCGATTTTTATACGTTGTTGCTCAAGCAATTGGATTAATTTTCTTGCCTTTTGCCTTTCCCAACTCTGTCAATGTAATGTGCATTGGCCTTTGTTTGTCGTATGCATATTTATTTACTTTGAGCTGATTTTGGTTGCATGTTTCGTCTTCTGGTATGTGTATTGAATCAAATTCATTTGCTTTTTGTGTGAAGCCTGACATTGATTTAACGCTTGATAATGAAACAGCATGGTTGGCTTTAAGAATAGGTACTTGGTGATGGAGGTCTTTCTGGATCCAAATAAAGAATTCTCCATGGATGAACCGATTAAAATCACTCCCAAGAATTTGTGGGAAGCAATTGGAAAAAGCATTCTTGCGAATTTTGGGGAATGTGGTCTAGCTTCAGCCATGAATTCATCTAAAGGTGAGATTGTTACTTTTATCTTTATATAATTTCATCTGTACAACTTAATATATTTTAACATGTATTTTTACTCCCGCAGTGAAGTATGTGAATCCAACTACAAAACTCGTCATCGTTAGAACTTCAAGAGAGGACTACCAGAAAATTTGGGCTGCAATTACAATGATTAAGAGTTTAGGTCATTGTCCAGTTGTTTTCAACCTTCTTGACCTTAGTGGTAAGTTCTATAGCTTCATTTTTAGCGTGATTTATTTGAGAGTTCTGTCACATGAAGATAATATGTCTACATTTTTTTGCTTTTGTGTGCAATTGGATTTTCTTCAAATGATTAGAATATTTTGGCTAACTAATTAGCAATAGAACTATCTTCACATATATATATATATATATATATATATATATATATCCTTATCTATTTGATGGAATCATATCGATTCTTGCAGTCTTTGTTATATTTGTTTTCTTTGCTATCGAAGGGGTGTATTTGCTCTGCTATGATCGCATGTCGCTAACAAAAAAATTTCCGTTTCAATTTTATTCTCTTGTAGGAAGTATTAAGGCCTGCAAAACTGCTGCTCTGAAGCTTGATGAGTTGAAATTCGAACAGTACAAATTATCAGCTGGAGACAGCCTCTCAGCCGATGCTCATCGGGAGATGCAAAACTGCCTTGAGTCTATCAAACTCTTGGAACATTAGTTCTAAATGTATATTTAGATAGATGAAGGGCTAAGGAATGGTAGATTATTTTCTTTTCTGTAAAACAATGCTTATTACTGTATTATTGGAATATTATTGATTCTATGCAGGAGTTTTCTCTAAATAGAAAGGAAAAGATACAAGATTGATATTTAAGATTCTGGTTTTGACATTAAGTAATAACTAGACAGGTACCATGGATTCACCAAACTTAAAAACATCTCTAGAATCGAACTGCCCAGAATTTTCCCGGTAGAATGGTTGGTTTGTCAAATCAACGAGCTCCTCGGATTTCTTGTAGAGAAAACTGTACAAGGTTATCTTGCCAGGAACATGAGTGATCATACTGCAGGTTTGTCCTTCCTCTCCCTTTATGTACCTCAATATACAATATCTTCCAGGAAGACGGCCAACTTCATCATGATACTTCAAGAGCCAATGAGAATAATCTTCCTGCAACTCATAAACAGCTATTGATTTGTCGCCAAGGTGGGAGACTATGATGAAATGGTAGAGAAGGCCGTTTGATTCTTGGAGTTGGCAGTGAGAAGCCGTGCTTCCTCCACCCCCACGCCATGGAACTCGAGCATGAGGTAAATTTCCGATGACATTTTTGCTTATGTTATAGTATAAATGTGCGCGAGGATAGTTATCCCAGTGAATCACTTCGTTGCAGTGTACTCCAGAGGAGAAGTCTGCTCCTATAGGAGCGGTAAGTGGCTCCAAACAGAGCTTCCAAGAGAGACTTCGAGAGTCGTAAACTTCTATCCGACAGTGTCTCTCACGAGCAGAAGGGGGCTTCATTTTAGCCCTCACACACACTATCTTGTAATGAGTTGATTTTGAAGGATCGAATGCTAGGGTTAGCCCCATGACTATCGTGAAATCCTCGCTATCAGGGAGGCCGATCTTTCTTGATTGTTTTGTGGTTGAATTGTAAACATGGTACTCCACCAGATTAAAAGATTGCAACAGCAGCAGCCCGTTGCAAGAATTCAAGATTTTCGGATTTGGAATGGTGAAATTGTAAGGTATGAGCTTGTGATTATTGAGAACTGGATTGAAGTAAAAGTAATGCAAGGTATGAGTTCGAAGGATGAGAGAGGGCTGTGGTTTTGGGTGTCGGAGAGTGTGGAGACGGCAGAACTGCTGTCCAGAGATGAGAGAGAGCCAATGCGTGCACACTAATTTGAATCTGGTTAGAGATTTTGCAGGCAGCCGGAGAAGGATTTCGACCACCACGTCTTCGTTTGAGGGGAATACACCGGCCATTGTGTGTAAACTCTGCTTGATTCTTGGGAGTTTTTGGAGCAAGTGATTTTTTTTGGAATTTGCAAGGTATTGAGAGTTGGTGGTGTCATTATAAAGAAAAGGAAACAAAACAGCATCGCATCGTTGCCGCCAATGTGTTTCAATTATAAATAATATGGATGACAATAAGATTTGATATTTTTAAATTTATTATTTGACCTGATTTGATTGCTATTCTGTCTAAAACGTTCTAGTTTATTGATTTATTGATAGTCATATATTCAATAAAATTTCTGTAATTCTATTAATTCATCATCTATCATTATTCATTACAGGATAAAGTTAACATGCATCTCCAAAGCAGAATATATGAAGCAATGACATTACAGAGGAAACATAAATACAAGATATAATACTAGATAAATATTTGAAGTATAGAGAATAAGCAGAAACTGCAAAACTAGAATCTAAACAAGAAAATAGAAACATAATACAGGCATTAATATAAACCATTTTTTAATTCTTATATATATTTATGTACTGTTAGAAATATTTAGATAAAGAATTATTATTATATATAAATTATACTCCTCCGTCCACATTAAGTGTATCACTTGTGGATGACATGAGTTTTAATAAAATTGTTGATGTATGTTGTTTGAGTGAAGAAAGAATCTCACCATATGTTAGGTCGTGAGTGGTAGAAATAATTTTTGGTAAATAATGAATGGTTGTAAGGCTGAATAATAAGGAATAGTGTCATAAAAAGGAAAATTGTATACCTTTCGTGGAAGGGAGAGTATATAATTCGGATTTAAACATTCCAATTCGATTCGAACTGAAAATTCAAATTTTGGAGATAAAAAAATCTAATTCGATCTGATGAATCCATACCAAATCTAATATTTCAGTTGGTTCAATATTATTCGGATTCCGAATATTTTGTTCACCCCTAATTATATGAGTTCGAATAATTAGCATGCATTGTCATATGTAAGTGTTTCATTTCCTATAACCATAAATACAACGTAATATGATTCTCCGTTGAATCTCGATTAGTTACAGGCTAGAAAATACCTCTCTGTAGATTTATTTTTCTTTTGAAAACTTTGCTGAAATTCCCCTTGATTTTTGCACAAAGCTTGTGCTTTTATGTATAACTATATAACTATTACAAATTTTGGTAAGTGCCTTACGTAATTTTTATAAAATTCAAACTGGGTGGTTAAGAGGGGGGGGCGATGTATACTTATCAAACTAAGAAAAACACTCCTTACGAAAAAAATCAGCAACTTTGAAAAACTTTAAACAATGGTCGTGTGGGGTAATTATTCGTAAGAAAACTATTAACCTATGTTGTCTTAGTAGCAAAAATTATAAACAAAAAAAAGAACTATGGTACTTTATTAAATTAATTTTTAGATTTTTTATTTTCACATAGTTGCTCACACCACTGCAAAAAATTTGTGAACAAATGAATTCATAGGACTTCGGTTTTGGGGAGACTTCAACCCTGCGCCTGCGCCTGCCCCTGCCCCTGCTCTTAGGTATCATGTTTCGTGTGTGTCGTGAAAGGTCCCTTTTCTCCTAGAGGTACGACTGGTGGCGTCATGAGCTTGATTTCTCTGCTTTCTTCTCCAGCGACTACCTGGCAAATTTTTATATACTTCACACTGCAAAACAAGAAAAGGCAGAATATAGAGGAGCATCAGTGAATGTGCTTCAGTAGCAAGTACGCATGAGAATACCAGTCTTCGAACAGACGAAAGGCAGACAGAATCTCGCAATAGGTTGAATGCATGAAGCTAAAACAAATTTAGGCAGTGATATCTGAAGCAGATGATAACTGGTTTCAAGATTGCCCCATTTTAGTAAACCCTTAGTAATAGTATTAATGGTCAAGCATGTATATATAAAGACTACCAGTAGATAAATTTAGTATCTATACTTACATTTGAACAAGTTTGGAAAGATCATGCTAATTCACTTACTTGGGAAGGGCAAATCCATTTCTTCTGTGGTGTTTGAGATAACATGGCTCAACTGGATCTCTTCAAAGCGCTCCGGCAAACTCTCTTCGAAGGTGCTCGTATCACCTGAATCGACGACGAATAATGCTTTGCCCGGAGATGGTCTCGAGTGCCGATTCCAACTTCGGAAGGAGATTCTTCAGAGAAAAATAGGCTCATCTGTTAAAGAAATGCATTATTAATAACACCATACAAGTATTATATCATATTCTTGAAGACCATATATCATAGAAACTATAATCCCTTTTCACCCTCCAAGCAAGAATAAAAAATGATCAGCTTAAATAGAAATAAGTCTCTCACTTTTCAATCTCAAATTCACAGACAAATGATAAGCCAGAGAGAGAGAGAGCAACAAAAAAACAGAGTAATTGAGAGCACCTTTACCTTATTTGAATCAACTCATCCTATTGCAACATTCAAGTAGACCAACCAAGCACTCTCCATTTCTTCCTCGAGCAAATAACACAATCTACACAACGTATCCAATCAAACACTTCCAGCTCAACTGATATGAAATGAATAGTCAATTCTTCCGAGTACTCTTCTGAAAAGATTGAAAACCAAAATTCGCCACGTCACAATGTCGGGTGTCAACCCAGATGCGACTCCTCTATCCAAAAGTGCACAAGCTTCCCCAAACAAGCCTTCTCTACAGTAAGAACCGATCAAGATATTATAAGTGACGGCATCAGGGCAGACGCCCTCACTTTCCAATTTGTCAAACAACTTATAAGCTTCCTGGATCCGACGCATCTTGCACAGACCACTTATCAGGGTGTTATAGGTGACTACGTCGGGTTTCAGCCCGCTGTAAACCATCTCTCTCAGGACATCGAACGCATTCTGTATCTTACCAGCTCTGCATAAACTACTTATCAGTATATTGCAAGATAAACTACTTGCAGCAACTCCCTTTCTCAACATCTCTTCGAAGAGGCCCATAGCCTTTTCGACAGCCCCATCTTCACAGAGTGCTTTTATGAGTCCCGAGTAAGTGAATTCGTCAAGAGCACATCCCCGGAATAACATATCGTTGACGAGCTTAAAGGCTTCTTGGAGAGCCCTTTTCCTCAAGAAAGCGTGAATCAATATATTGTAGGTTATGGTATTAGCAATGACTCCGTCTAGGAACATATCCCGATAAACACATACAGCCTCTTCCATCTTGTCAATCTTAGTTAGACCGTATATCAATGAGTTGAACGTAAAAATGTCGGCTTTACATCCTTTGCTCAGCATGCCGCGGAAGAGCTCAAACGCCTGTTCTAGTTGTCCGTCCCTACATAAAGCAGATATTAGACAGTTATATCCAACTGTATTTAGGGAAAGCCCCTTATTCGACATCTCATCCATAACATCTTCGGCTTCCTTCAAGAGGCCTTTCTTGCAGAAACCATCAATCAGAGTGGTGTAAGTTATCAAATTCGGCTCGCAACCCTTGAGTGACATCTCCTCTACTAATTGATTAGCGGAGAACAATAACCCTTTCTTGGAAAGCCCTTGAATAAGAATGTTGTAAGTATATATATCTGGATGTAAACCGGCTCTAGCCATATTCTCGTCTAATAAAGCTTTCGCTTCTTCAAACGACCGTTTGTCACATATCCATTAATCAAGGTATTGAATAGGATAATATTAGGATCTGGCACTTTCTTCAATAATGTGCTGGCTTCGTCCACTCGACCTGTTTTGCACAATGCTTGCAATAGAACTCCGTAAGTTATTTTATCAGGGGCAAAACCCCGGATAAGCATCCGATCGACTAGCTTAGCAGCCTCGTGAACACGAAGAACACGACAAAGACCAATTATGACATCATTAAAGGTATTTACATCGGGCATACAGCCCATGAGAAACATCTCCTCCAACAACTTCAAAGCATCATCAATTCTATTAGCAACAGATGTCGCGTGTATAAGTGTCTGATACACTACTGAGTTTGGTACGCACCCGTGCTTCGTCATGTCTCTGAGAAGGGAGCACGCAGAATCAACTTCGTTCACCACACAAAGCGCTTCCATCACCCTAGCGAAAGTAAATACAGTCGGGGAGATACCCCTGCTCAGCATATCATAAATTACATTGGGGGCGATTTTGGGACAGTTACCTGCCAACAGAACATCCAAAACGACATTATAAGATTTGAACGTGGGTTCGTAACAAAAGGAACTCCTCATATCAAAGAGCAGCCTAGTAGTTTGACCCGGCAAACCAGCTCTCCCGTAATGTCTCATGATCATAATGAAAATGGACTCTTGAAAAGAAACACCTTCTTCCTTCATCTGCAATAACAATCTATCAACGGTCTTAAACTCATTTGCGGTCCCTACTTTATCAACAAGAGTATAGTACACATCAAAAGTATGACGATAGCCCTTCTGGCTACCAGCCCACTGGAACAACTCCATTGATGTGGGCACATCCAACGGGAGCTGCAGCAACTTATTCAGCTGAAATGGAGTGATTCTATTGAGCGACTTACGCAGCTCCTCAAGGTCAAAAGGTTTGAGCAATCTCTCCCATTCAGTCTCAGATTCCGTCCCCAGACCATCATTAGCATTACTATGAATAAAACTTCCATAGACGCCACACCAGTAACATGAAGCTATATAAGCCTTGGGTAATATGTGAAGCTTTTGAAAATCACATAAACTTGGTTTAAATCTCAACATGACTACAGAAGATGTCTTTAAACCCCCTAATTCGGGTATTTATTGGGCCAATGTAGCAGAATGGCAATAATCCCCAATTCTGGTTGCAGCAATACATCCCCTAAAACAGGATGAGAAGAAATCAAGTTACATGGATAAAACCCCATTTAAACAGAGCATAAACACGATCAATTTACCTCAAATGGCGGAATCCTAAATGAACCAATTGAAATTGAGATCGTATTAAGCTGAACTGAGGTTGCATAAATTCATAAAATTTCCACCATTCTTGTATTCTTGTTCTTGGTGGAAAGAAATTTGAACATTTCATGAACAAAAGCTAAATTCAAAGTCTACAAATTTGCAAATTCTATCTTACTTCGCACATAAACAGTGACAATTTCCTATTAAACACAACCCAACCAATCGAAGAACAAGAAGAAGAAGAAGAAATAAAGTGTGCAATAAATATACAACATTTGATTGCTAATTACAACTCTGAAAAATGAAAGTGAAAATAAGCAAAGAAAATGGGGTTAGGGATTACCACATGGTTCTGAGATTTGCGGAAGAAGCTGAACCAATACAGACGGCGGCTTCGCGGCGAGACGGCGGCTTCGACAGAATATGTAATAATTTTAATTATGTAATGTTATATAAAAATAATAAATAAATTTCTTCTCTTATGCTAACCTTTTTTAACTTCTTGGAGGCTAGCTGCTCCTTTTGAAATAAATAGAAAATAAACTCTTTTACTTCCATATTTTCGATAAATTTTGCACACTTTGTGAACTAAAAATATTGAAACCTCTTTAATATTCCGCATTATTTTATTTCATGGCCTCGACATATATTGCTATTTTCATTATTAGCTTTATAATATTATCATTAATTTTTTTAGAACTTATTTTAAATAATGGTGGTATATGACTACCGAACACGTCGCTGATCACTTCGCCAATGGATTTTAGGTGGAAAAGTTGTTTCACCAAAAGTAAACATAGAGGTGGGTTCGCATGTAGGAGGTCATCGTTCGAATTACCAAACGCCTACATGGATTTGGCGCATCATATACTTGGTTTTTCAGTGTTGTTTACTATCCCATGTGGTTTGCGGTATGCGTAGGAGCGTGGAGTTCTGGAGTCACGTAATTAAGATAGCGGTTGCGGGTTCCTGATATAAAAAAAAAGAGTATGCTTTTTAACGGCGAATCATTTTCATTTAAATCACGGAATTTTACTCATTTCGATATGATTTGTAGCAAAGAAGTATTCAACTTTATAGTTTTTCGCAAATAAAATTTTCAATTTTTTAACAATACAAAATTTCAAATTCTTATCATTTGAGATGTTGATTTAATATAGCAGCTTGGACTTTGCTGGAGTCGATGCAATAAACATTTTGATTTTTACGTCTACGCCTAATATTTATTTGCACCTACGAATTTCGACATCCAGTCTAACAACAACAAAAAAATTGTTCCGGTAAAATTCGTTGACAAGTATTAAAATTGACACTGTCAAAATATTTGATAAATCTAGAATATGTGGATATCACGAGATTTATGTAAAGCGATAAAAACAGCAAGGCGTTCGTGGTTCGATCGTTAATGAGATCTACGTCCACGCGGAGGAGTGATTCCTCAATACTTTCACTATGTTTTGATTACGGTGAGTATAGCTAAAAGCTCTTAATATTCAAAGTTCTTAACAACCCTCTACCTTCAATCTAACTCCTGTTTATACGTGTCGAGGGCTCCAAAGGCGTGCCCATTCCTCCATTGGCGGGACTCTTCCCAGGCGTGTAGGGCTCTTCCTCTCGCTGTGGGATGCTTTTGCCTTACATGCGCCACGTGGAGAGTGGCGCGACTCGAGTTCCGGGGCTGGGGTTTTGGGGGCGATTAGGGTTTGCCTTGGGCTTAACAGCGTGGGCTATTACTAATGTCGGGCCTAGCTCGTTTGGGCTGTGTGGGTGGGCCATATCCCATCATAGCCCAGAATAGTCGAGAACAGTCGTGCGGTGAGGCGAAGAATGCGCGCGGCGGTAGGATGTTGCTCGGTGATGTTATCTCGAAGGTTTCTCGATCTCTTTGATGTGAGGATGTGATGGTTCGCTGGATTGAGCCGAGGTGAGCGGTTGTGGCGTTACGGGCGTGTGCCGCTTGTTGGGGACCGGTGGAGTCGCTGTCGTTTGGCAAAGATGTCTTTGCAAAAGGAAGTCAAGTCCGACACGGATAGCGACCCTTGCATAGGTTACACCGAGTCGGATCTGGAGGCGGCACCGCTCTTCTAGAGGATGCTGGCTCGACACGAGGCGGATCAGACGGAGAAATCATCTTTGGATGATGCGAGGTTCGTCACGGTGAATGCCCTTCTAGGGATGCCGAGTCCGATCCGATGGAGATGTTCTCGTGGGGGCGATGTACGTTGGTAGGGCGCCGAGGTCGATCTGGATGCTCCCGACTTTCGGGGAAAGGCCGAGGTCCGACCTTCTTGGATGTGGAAGCGGACGAGGTCCGAGGTTCGAGCCGTCTGAGGTCAACGTAATCATCGCACGATCAGACTGGCGGTCTATCTTCCCGTAGAGTACGTCACACGCGCCAGGCGACAGCTGGGCACTCGAACCGCGTCTTGTGCGTCGACTCCACGTCGATAGCGGGCGGCACGTGGGAAAGTTGAAGCAGCGGTTTTGGGCGCCATTTGTCCTATAAATAGGCCCAAATGAGGCAACTGTTCACTTTCCCTCTCGACGCTTTGTTTTCAGAGAATACATTCGAAGAAATTTCCTAATTTTCTTTCAAACTTGTTGAGGAAGTCCGATATCTCGCCCAAAGAAGTAAGTATGTATTCTTCATCTTCTCCTTCTCGTTCTGAAAACTCTGGCTCCGCTTCGGTTTCTGGCCGTTTGCCCTCCGATGTAAAGGAGTATATGTGCTATAACCGCCTGGGTAGGTCCGTAGGATTGTGTGCTAGGGTCCCGCCGGTATCATCGGTATGGGACGGACTTAGGGTTGGTGTGGCGAGGTCGAGGTTGACGTTGGAGGAGCTTTTTGAGATAACGAGAGAATACCGTATTCCGGAGGAGGCGTGGTGGTGCCTGCCGCGGCCGGATGATAGGGCGATGGCCCTCCCGGAGGATTTATCCTTTGTATATGTAGATAGCTTGATAGGCGGCCTTAGGTTTCCTTTGGCTAATTTTCCTTAGCTTGAAGAATACTTTCATATCCCCATATGTCAACCGACCTCGAATTCCATTAGATCGGTGGTGGGGCTGAGGGTGTCATCTGCTACGGTGTTGGCGAGAAGGTGTCCTTGAGGTCTTGATCTTTTTAGCGTCGAGACCATAGGTGGGGTGTATTATCCGTCTCCCGTCTTAAGTTTAAGATAGCGGCTCCTCGAAGGTGTCCCATTGGCATAATAGGTATTTCTTTCTGCGGGCTAAGGGGCACCGAGGTATGAGTGGGGCCTGAGTGCGATGAAAGGCGTGAAAATCAAACCCACGGGCCGTATGGAGAGATCTTTGAGCGACCTTGGTGAGGTTTGTCCATTGATTTCAGGGAGACTGAATAATCTTGGTGGCGTTTATAGGTCGAGGCATCGGGGCGAGTCGATCGGGTGAGGGCATCCCGTATATCTTTCTCCCTTTTTTATGTATGTTCTTTGGCATATCGACCTCGTTGTGTAGAGCAAGTGTTTCTCTTTGTTGCGGTGAGGTGGAGGAGGCGGGAGGGGCTCACGATCACCGGTCAAGCCGCCTCCAGAAGAAAAAGGCGAGGCGGACTGCCAAGCCCCGAAGAAGGTTGGCGACATTAGTCAACCGATGGCGGGCCTCTGCGGGGTCGACCAAGCCCGGGGCGCAAACTCAGGGCCGCCTCGAGTACGGGGTGCCGCCCTCCAGCTCTGTCACACCCTTCCCCAAGGTAAAAAGCTGTTCCTCATGTGGCCTTATCCGCTCTGCGATCTGTATTAACTTGTGTTGCTCTTTTTTTTTTTTTTAGGATGCGAGCTCGGTGATGGAGTCTGCGACATGCGGTTGGGGACACTGCAGTTTCCACGGGCTGATCGGCGAGAGTTCACCGGGTATGAAGCTCGGAGCGGGGAGCTTCTTGCTGCCGGGCGGATGCCGATACCGCCGTGGCGCTGCTGCGGCGGGCCGAGGTCGCGAGGGCCGCCGAGGCCGCCGAAGAGGGGCACAGGGCCCCTGAGGGAGCTCGAAGAGGCTCGCGAGGCGGCGGGCGGGCGAAGGAGCTCGAGGACGAGAGGGCTAGGGGGCCGACTAGGGGCAATCTTGAGGGCCTTTGCTAGCAAGCTCGTCGAGTCGGAGGTTTCTCGGCCTTCATTGCCGACCTGGCCGCCGTACTCAAGCCGAGTTGTGTCAAGCACTGGAGGGTTGGCGGTGCCATGCTGACTTTGACAGGTCGAGCATGGTTGGGTCGAGTCGCCACTCGCGAGATGAACAAAGGCGTATGCGGGTGGTTTCCCGAGGTCGGGTCCTTCCCGTGTTGGAGGCTTTGGCGTCCGCTCTCCCACTTCGGCGGCGGAGGCCGTCGTCCGATCTGGAGGACGAAGATCACGAACTCCGGGAGCTTCTTGCAGTGCGAGCGCGAGCGGGCGAGGCGATGAGGCGCCGACACCGAGCTTCCTTCGAAGGGCGAAACTCGGGAGCGGCGGCAAGAGGCGGCGGGGCGGTCGTCAACTCCGACAAAGCGGCGAGTCGTGACCAATGTAATAGGCTAATTTTCCGGTCGATGGGACCTTAGCATATAAACATTCGACTTTTGAGTAATAAAATTTATCACTTTACGAAATGTGTGTTGTTTCTTTATTTATAGCATTCCACGTCTCAATACCTTGGACTTGATCATGAATTGCTGGCCAAGCTAAAGAGGTCCAGTGCGTTGGTGAGAAGGACGAAGAGGTGCTATTTTGGAGGTCGATCTTGGGTGACTCGAGTTTTGGCGAGAATGGATGTCATTCGGCATCGGCCGCCGACACGAATAAGAAGATGCAAGGCCGACCGAGTGGCCCGCCTCCCGGTGAGCGAGAGCAGGCAAAGCTAAAGATCACACAACTCAAAGTCCGGTGGCTTATCTGATGTGATCCAGGGACGGCGGATGCAATCTGGAGCGGCTTGAATTGACAAAGGAGGAGCTAGCTCGGATCTCGGAGGAACATCGCAGTATGAGAAGGTAATCCGCGGATGGTGGAACTACCATATCGAAGCCGACGATCGAGTTGAGCTTCTTTGGCGGAGGCATGGTTACGAGGATGAGGAGGGCTAGGCAAAAGTTTAAGGGCGCCTCGACTCCATCATGAAGTATATCACGGATGTCTGCGAGTCGTTAAGTAAGCGGCGCATGCCCCACCTCGTGGCGAGTCTGACAGGCGTCGGCGGGTCGATAATAGAAGAACACGAAGAGGCCGGCTCAGCGATCACGCCGAAGTGCTTCGTCGATGGGTCGGTGAGAGGGAGCATTTAGAGGCGGTCTCGGCGGTCGGAGGCTCCCGGGACATCAGTCGGCGTGGAGGCGGCGGTCGGGCGAGGCATGGTCACGGCCCGGCGTCGAGCTCGAAGGATCGAGGTGTGACCTCGGGTATGAAACGCCCTCTCGGGTGGAACCCATCTGTGCGGCTCGAGTGCACCCGGCGGCCGGGTGGTGCCGACCTCATTGATTGGGTGGAGGCACGAGTTCATTCCGGTATTCATCGTCGACCCGAGATTTTGTTCGAGCTGGTGTAGCTTGGTGAGTCCGGTGGCGGAGCTCGGGCTTGAATGAGTTTGTATATAGCTTAGGACTTTGTATGTAGTCGTAAATGTATTTAGACTCGTTTTGAAGTGTATATTTTCCCCTTGAGAGGTACAAACATAGCTTAGGACTTCGTTTTGATCGTAAATGTATTTAGGCAGATCTGAAGTGTATATCTTCCCAAATAAAGGGCATAATTTGACGAGATCCGATCTGGATGTCTTGCATGTAGATATTCAACAATGGGTAATCTGTATGCGTGCATGTGAGCGTTCAATTTAATGAGTAGTCAGTATGCCTTGCCTTTGAGACGTTCAATTTAATGAGTAATCTGCGAGTGCGGTAGCTTAGTGAGTACCCTACTTAGTGGGTTTTCATCTTCGTGAGGCGTCCCTCGTGAAGGATAATTGTGGTATATCGAATGGATGTTCACATAGATATGAGACAGTGAAATATTCATTAGGAAAACAAATGTTTTATTGAATATGTAATCAACATCGTATTTTGGCAAAACAATAAAGGGACTAACATGATGCCGATCTGAAATCGAAGCTATGTAAGTACATCCTTAAATGAGTGATATGCGAGTTCGGGGATAAGTGCACCGGATAGGTGAGCTAGCTTGTAAGCCCCTTGCCGAGGTCCTCGTGAGCAGCGGTATGGGCCTTCCCATGTCGGATCCGACTTGTTAAGGCGCTTTCGGCTCTCTGGCTTCATTATTTCGTGGGGCGAGGTCGCCTACTTGGAGTGCGGAGGCTTTGACCCTTTGTTGTAGTGCACCGCGCGACTGGCCTTGTGACTGCCCGTTTATGAAGGCGAGCTCGCGTCTCTCCGAGAGCATCAAGGTTGGCACGCAGTCTTCCTCGTTCCGGCACGGTCGAGTGGAGAGTCACGAGGGCTTGTGCGCCGATCTCGGCCGGTATGGCGGCCTCGGTCCCGTAGACCAAGCGAAAGGGATTTCTCCGCGCGAAGTCCGATGTGTGGATTACAGCAGGACCCGGAGGACTTGGGGAGATTTTCACCCAATCACCCTTAGCTCGGTCTAGCCTCTTCTTCAATCCTTTCACAATCGTGCGGTTCGTCACCGGTCCGCCATTCATTTGAGGGTGTGCGACCGAGGTGAAACGTTGCTTCGATCTGGAGCTCTTCGCACCATTCCTTGAAATTTCGTCCATGAGCTGGTGCCGTTGTCGAGAGATCGAGATGTGCGGTATGCGAGCGGCGGACTATGTTCTTCCACATGAATGTCTGAACCTTCCGGCTCGTGAGGCTCGAAAGTGGCTCAACCTCGACCCATTTGTGAAGTAATCTCTGCGACGACTAAGTATCGGCGACACGGTGCTTCGATCGAGCAGACGGCGATGTCGATCCCCCACTACATGAAAGGCCACGGGCTCTGCAGTTGCTCGGATCGGTGCAGGGTAGCTTTTGACTATGGAGTGCGGTGGCGCCGGACATTTTGTGAGAGCTCGGCGAATCTTGGGCGGTGAGCCGATAATATCCGACCTCGGCGCCTTCTTTGAGAGAGCTCGCGATCGATGTGACTTCCACAAGACCCCGGTGAATCTCATTGAGCACGTGGTCGGCTTCTTACGGCCCGGGCATCTCGGGAGGGTTGAAGGTAGGACTTCACGTGAGGCGCCCTCGTATACGAGTACTTTGGGATTTCGCCATCATCTTTTGGCTTGAGTCGATCTTGAGGCGATCGCCATCTTCCGGTGAGCCTTTATGGGAGACATCTAGTTCGGTTCTATCTCGGTGATGATGCCGATGTGGGCCTCGCGATGCTCTGGCATGAACCTCCTCCATGGTGGATTTGTTGACGACGCAGCTAACTTATCGAGGATATCAATTTTCCCTCGTGGGATCGATGAATCTTGAAGTACACGAATGAGGTCAACATCTCCTTGGCCTTCTCGGTATTGCTTCATTCGGTCCTCATTGGCCTCGTATTTGCCTAACACAGTTCACCACGACACAGGAATCTCAAGATTTGGATCTTGTCCACCTTCAATTCCTGCGGCGGTCAGGAGATCGGTAACCGTACTCCACCTCGTTGTTTGTGGTCGGGAAGGTGGCCGAGGCGTGGTCACCTCCTGTTTATGCGGGCGAGGAGGAGGATGCTGCTCATTGCCGTCTTGCATGAAGCTCAGTCCACGTACATCGCGGTCCATTGGGTGGTGCGAGGACATATTTCTCCATTGTGGGGGCGGCGTTGGGGCGACCTCATTGGTTGAGCCGACCTCGGTGGTTGGCCTCCACCGGAAAGTCGGCGAGGGCTTGTCCTTTTATGGCGGCTGAGGGAGTCTGAAATGTCGTGCTCGCCGAGCTCCAGTGTCCACTTGGCTATATGTCCGGATGACTCTGGTTTTGACAAGACTTGTCTCAAGGGTAAGTCGGTTAGTACCTGGACGGAATGGGCTTGGAAGTAGGGTCGGAGGCGTCGCTTAGCGTTCACTAGGGCCAGTGCTACCTTTTCGAGACTGGTATACCTTGTCTCCGGTCCTTTGAGAGCTCGGTGATGAAGTAGATGGGGAGTTGTCGTCCGACCTCATCTCGGACGATCACGATTGCCTCGTCCGAGGCGACCAAGTACAAAGAGAGGCTCGCCTTCTTTCGGGGCGGTCGGGGTGGGCGGTCGGCGATACTCTTTCGGTGCGTGAAGGCGACACTGTGTTCCTCCCGCCAGCGAAGTCCGAGCTCTCCTCAAGATCTTGAAGAAGGAAGGCTGCTTCTCGGCGGCCGAGATAAGAATCTGCTAAGGCGGCTAGACACCCCGTGAGTTTGTGGATCTCCGGATGGTCTTGACACTTGTATGTCAAGCAATGTTTTCACCTTAGTGGGATTTGCCTTGGACCTTCTTGAGAAACCCAGCATCCCGTGAATTTTCCGTCTTCACCATGAATGTACACTTGAGGATTGAGTTTGAGGTTGGCCGACCGGGAGCTGGAGAATAGTTACGAGGTCGTCGGCGCGACTCTCCGTTTTTGACTCTTGACCACGATGTCGCCGACGTATACCTCGACGATCCGCCGATGTGATCCTTGAATATGGCGTCCGGCATTCTTTGATAGGTAGCCCAGCGTTTTCGGGCGAATGACATCTTCCAGATGCAAAGACACGAAGTCGGTGATGAATCTTTGTCTTTGGAGCGTCCTCCGGGCTCATTATGACTTGGTGGTACCCTTTGTATAGATCTAGGAAGTGAAGGTCTCATGGCCACCAAAGGTGCTTCCACCTTCTTGTCAATGTCGGGAGGGTAGCGATCATTCGAGCGATGTTTGTTGAGGTCGGTGTAATCGACACACATCGCCATCCTCCCGGCTTCGAACCACGATCGGATTAGCCATCCGGTCGGGTATTGACTTCGAACAAGATCTTGGCCATCGGGTTGAGTCACCTCGTCTCTTATGACCGGGTTGCGCTCGCCGCAAACACCCTCTTCTTTGCGGATTGGTTTCACAACCGGTCGATGTTGAGGCGATGAGTTATGAGCTCGGGTGACACTCGGTCATGTCGAGTGGGGACCAGCGAACACGTCCTGTATTCCTTCGAGTCGCATGACACTCTGCCGAATGTCGGTTGGGCCCTGGGCGCCGACCTTGACAACTTTGGAGGGGTCGTCGTCGTATAACTGGAGGTCTTCGGTCAGTTCGTCCCGAGGTGGCAGCCTCTGAGGATTCTGTAATTGCTATGCCTGGGGCAAGGCTACATCTTGGGTTGAGACTCGTAGGCACTCTTTAGCTGCCGTTTGGTCACCCTGGATGCTTAGCACTCCCACCGGGGTGGGTATCTTGATGGTGAGGTGGTATACCGAGCAGACGGCCTTGGTGGCATAGAGCCAGTCTCTCCCCAGGATGATGTTGTACGGGGACGGAGCTCGGACGAGGAAAAATTGAATGGCCTTGGTGACCGACCTGGGAGCTCGTCCTACGGTAACCGGAAGGGTAATGATACCCTCGGGTTGAACCGCCTCCTGAGTGAAGCTCCGCAACTGGGAGGGAGCGGGATGTACCTGAATTCCTCCGACCTCAAGTTTATCCAGACAGCTCTGGAAGATAATGCTGACGGAGGCACCGATGTCGATGTAGACCCGGTGGACGTTCTTGTTGCCCACCACGGCTTGTATTGTGATGGCGTCTTGGTGGGGCATGATTTTGGGCACCGGGTCATCTTTGGAGAACACGATGTCCTCACCATCCCGGAGTCGCTTGTTCTTCGGCTCCTCGGGGGCCGGCCTCCGAGCTTCATTCTTTAACGACGACCTCGTCGTTCCTACGGGGAGCCCGGTAATGGCATAGACCTGCTCCATAGCGTTGGGACCTTCGTCCTCGTCATCTTCGGGCTGGGTCGCCGTCAAGGTCGGCCCGCAGTTGTTGCCACCGTTGTTCTTCCTTTGCGCTTTTGTTCCCCGGTCGAGCTCGGCGAGGTATTTCTTGAGGCTCCTTCTTTGATGAGCTCTTCAATCTATGAGCCTGTTCTCGCAATCCTCGGTATCGTGACCATACCCCGTGATAGTCACAATATTCCTCCGTTGACCTCTTCTTGGATCCTCCTTTCATAGGAGGGCTTGAGAAGAGCTCGGCGTGGGCTCGAATATCTCCGCTCTCGATTTGTGCAGATGAGGTGCTCTGCCGCGGTGGCCGAGGTCCGAGCACGGACTCAGAGGGCCCTTCCTGATTCTCTCGAAGGCACTTCGGCATTTAGTGCCTCGATCTCGTTCATCCGGCTTCTTCTTTTCAGTCCGCTGCTCGTCCCAGGTCTCCCTCTTCTTTCGGTCTGACTCGTCTCCCTTGACGAAGTTGTCTACCAGGTTCCAGAGGCGGCTAGCCGTCTCCGGCTTCTCACGGGTGATCTCCTTGTTCAGTGCGCCGGGTCGGATCCCGTTCTTGAACGCGTTGATGATATAGAGATCGTTGCTCTCATCGATTTTGAGAGACTCCTTGATGAACCTCGAAACGAAGTTTGACATCGTCTCGTCCCGCCCTTGGCGGATTGTGAGCAGGTCGGACGAAGGCTGCTGGGGTGGTATTTTCTGATAGAAACGCCACTTAAACTGATCCATGAGATCCTGGAAGCAGTGTATACTATTTTGGCGGAGCGAGGTGAACCAGCGTCGGGCGTTGGAGATCAACACCTCGGGGAAGATCTTGCACATGTGGAAATCTTTCATTCTTTGATTCGCCATGTTAGTGGTGTAGGCGAAAGGAAGTCGGGGGTCCCGAGGCCATCGTGGCGGCGATGTTGGGTGCCCTATACTGCACGGGGCGGGCGTGTCGAATCTCTACGAAGAAAGGAGATGATTCTTTCGCTCGGTCGAACCCCGGGAGATCATTGCCATCTCTCATTGGAGGGGTGGGAGGCCGATAACGGCGTCTATCGTCTCTCCGAGGAGGAGTTCTGCTCCGCCTTTCTTCTCGTGTTCTGCGTCCCTCGGGCGGTATGCCGAGGTGGCGGCGGCCATGGGTGACGGTGGCGGCGGTTGCGACCCCTTGGCGAGGTGATTGACTTGGCGGCGGATTGGTGTACGCGTTCTCGGTTATTGTGCGGGTGGCGTTGACCGCCTCGGTGGGGTGGCGACCTCGGGCGCCCGTATTCACCAGTTCGGGCACTCGGGAGGTGCCGCTTCATTTGTCCTCCGGTGGAGGAAGCTCGAACCGCCAAGGTTGGCGTTGAGGAATTCGGTCACAGCTCGGCGAGGGCCTCATGGGACGAACAATCGTCTGCTCGTCCTCGTTGAGGTTAGTATCTTCCCTTCGTGAGGCGGCGATCCCGGGGTGTATGAAGCGTTTTCCATGTTGCCCTCAGGTGTGTGACCGCTTGTGGCATCCGCGATCTCCTTCCCGTGGCGTTGAGTGACCACCTGGTTGTCCTCAGCGCGGTTGTTGCCAGCATCGACGGCGGTTGTACGTGTTCTTGCCATTAAGTTTTGTAGAGAAACGAAGCTTTTTTGTTCGTAGTAGGTTCCCACAGACGGCGCTAATGATAAATCTAGAATATGTGGATATGCGAGATTTATGTAAAGCAGTAAAGAACACCAAGGCATTTACGTGGTTCGATCGTTAATGAGATCTACGTCCACGGAGGAGTGATTCCTCAATACTTTCACTATGTTTTGATTACAGTGAGTATAGCTAAAAGCTCTTAGTATTCAAGTTGCTAACCCTCACCTTCAATCTAACTTCTATTTATACATGTCCGAGGGCTCCTAAAGGCGTGCTCATTCCCTCCATTGGCGGGACTCTTCCCAGGCGTGTAGGGCTCTTCCTCTCGCTTTGTAGGGATGCTTCGCCTTCCGTGCGCCACGTGGAGTGGCGCGACTCGAGTTCCGGGGCTAGGGTTTGGGGGCTGATTAGGGTTTGCCTTGGCTTAACTGCGTGGGCACATTCTAATGTCGGGCTGGCTTCGTTTGGACTGACAGGTGGGCGCGTGTGGGGGCCATATCCCATCAATATTCATCTATGTTAGCTTGTCAAAGCCCATACTTTGATTTCTTAAATCAAGATCTCAAATGATTCAGATCTGAAAATTTGATATAAACAATATTTCGTTAAAAAAATAAAATACACATGCAACCTCTTACTTTAAAATTTCTTAATATTGCGAAATACGATTTTGATTAGTTATCTATAAAATATTATTTATTTACATATAATCTACGCCAAAACATTTTATTTGCATTCAGTATTTGAAACAAAATATAAATGATGTTGACCTGTATTTCAATTAATAAAATACATATATGTTTTTTTTTTCTTTTCTTTTTTTGGAGTAACATACAAATATGATAATATGATACGTTTAATTTTCATGATATAATAGATAGACAATAATAATTCAAACTAATTCATTGTTTATTTTGATATATTTATAATGGATTGATCAATTTTAAACTTGTTTAACAATCTTATCTTTCAAATACTCAATCATATACTTTATTAATCTATATTATTATGAAAAATAGATGTTCCATATATAGTTTATAATTAATTGATTTCTTAATCAACATGGGCACATATCTATTAAAACAAAAAAGCATTCTCTACCAGAAATAGCTTGAAGTTTTGAAACATTGATGTTTTTACTACGCAAGCACTTTTAAACCAAAAAATTACTTATATGTATAGTAAGAATCTTTTTAGTTTAATTAATTTCATTATTCTAATTTTCAGATGAAAAATGCAAAATATTACAGTGTCATGATCTTGAGATGAAATATACTAATACATTAAGAATTTAATGAAATACAAAATAATATAAAAATCTACATACAATAATACAAGGACTCATTATAATCAAGATACGAATAGAATAAACTAGTGTAATTTAAGAGACAGCATTCTAAGAAAACACAAACAAAACAAATCAAATTATAATTCTAATTTCCAATTAAAATCAAACCGCAGTCAAGCTTTCCCCAAACTGATAAACATTTCTCTCATCAAACTGCCCAAAATTTTCCGGCCGGTAAAACCTTTGATATATTGAACGACATGTTTAATTTTATTAATACTTTATATTTTTCGGATTCAAATCATGTTGAGTTTAATGAATATTAGCTCTGTGTCTTACGCAAAACTCTAAAATAAAACCTAAATTTATCCAAGATTGTGATTTTCTTTAAAGAATTTTTTTTGCCGTTGAATTCAATCTAGATCAGATTTGAATTTTGGATACTTGTTTGGGTCAACATCTGATTGGTAGGATATTTTAAATAATTATAAATACATTGTCAAAACGATTTGAATTATTTGTTGTCTGAATACTTGTTTGGGTCAACATCTCATTGGTGTGGAATTCAATCCGGATCAGATTTGAATTCTATTTGAGATTTTAAATGAAGTTTAATTTTTAGATTGTCCTTTTCGTTCTATTTTTTTTGTTATGGTCGATTATCTTTGTAACAAGCAAGATATGATTAATAGCTATGCTCCAACTTGAGAAGAAGTGTTAGAATTAGATTTATTTTATAGTATTGCTTGTAGAGCCAGTTAGTAGTTTCCTAGTCTAATTAGGACTCTTGTGTTGGTTTTTTTAATTTAGCTAGAACTCGTGTATATATAGATGCTTTGATCAGTTTATGAACATAGAGATTGTTTGATTTGGTGGATGAGATAAATAAGATTGAAAAGATAGTGTATGATGTGGTTATTTAAATTGTTCAGTCTTATGTTTGGATTGATTGATTCTGGTATATGATTAACTGAAGGATTATGACTAAATTGTAGAACAATACCAAAATTGTCATTTTAAACAAATTTCCTACGATTTGCAACCACATAAGAATATAATAACATATATTATATGATTACTATTATTATCAATTCTACAAAATAATTTAATTAACTAAAACTAATAACATGATAACATGAAGTTAGAATTAATTAATTACTTTAAATACCTAAATAAACATCAACTGAATCCTAATTAATTTATAAGACAATTTAAAATACATTAGAACCATTTGCCTTCCCTTTCCCCAAAAAATGGACCGTCTCTTTAATCTCTCTCTATATTTGTCTCCCCAAGAACCCTAGAGTTCTTCTCAGGCAGGGGTGAGCAAAAAATGAATCGAATCAAAAAATCGAGCTAAATCGAATCGAAATTAGTGGTTTGGTTCACTTTATACAGTAAAACTGTTCGGTTCGATTTTAAAATTTCAAAACCGAAATTAATTCGGTTCGGTTTGAGGAAAAAATTCGGTTTTCAAACCGAACCGCCCGATTATATTTTATATATTACATATATATATATATATATTATTTATATTATTAATATTTAAATTGGTTAATATTATATATACATATTATAAATAATATTTATATTAATTATAATTTAAATTCGGTTAAAACCGAGCCGAACCAAATCGAATATTTTGGTTCAGTTTCGATACGGTTTGGATATATAAAACGGTTCGATTCGGTTTAGATTTTTAAAAAAACCAATTTTCGATTTTTTCGGATTCGATTCGGTTTTGAACCGAACCGCCCGAGTACTCACCCTATTGAAACGTGGAGCCCGAGCGGCCACGGCCATACCACTTTCCAACCTTCTCTGAACTTTTCTTCAGATTCAAGTTGGTTCAGTGAGGGCGACCGCAAAGGAAAGTCACCAAATGGGTCAGTCTTTTCCTAGGATTACCTTTCCAAACCATCTGAGGACCCCAGGAACCCTAAAGTTCTCTCTCATTCTCTCCTATGGACGTACTACCATACTCGCCGCTTCCTCCATCTCTGCCCTCCTCCATCGCTGTCGAAATCTTCTCCTCTGCCACATCACGACCACTTGAAGCCTCCAAAAGCTCTCCCACAAAGAACCCTCCAAAAGCTTCCCCCCCATCTCTCATCTTACCGCCGCCTCTACCCTTCATCATCGTCGCTGCTGACGACAACAACGGCATGGGTTGGAGCTCTCCTCTCTCTACCTCACTCTCCCCTCTTCGGTACAGATCTCTCTCTCTCTCTGCTCTATCATTCGCGCCTCACACTACATCATCGTTTCTCTCTCTTCTCTCTCTCGCTTACAGTCTGTGGTCGTCGTCTCCGACATCGCTTCTTCTTCATCTCTGTCTCTCATTTTCTGCTCCTCAAACACATACACAGAAATTGAAGAAAAAATGAACACTTCACCCCCAGTTCTTCTGCCGTCACCTCCGCCTCCACGACTCCAATGGACACTGCCGTCGCCGATGGTCGACACGCGACCTCCATCATTGTTCACAACAATACAGGAACAACACAAGGGTGTTTCTATTTAATCCTCCCAACTTTGGGGTGATTAATAATCATTCAAGTGTACAAACCGATTAATCTATCACGAGTCGGATTATTCAAACCAAACAAGTGATTAAGATTGATTATTTTAACAATCATATATATATCACTCAAACCAAACACCTCCATAGAGTATTTGTCTTCAACATCATGTTTCTATCTTTGATTCACCATCAATATAAATTTCATATCCTCATCGTAGCCTCCTAAATCTAGTTGACAAGGAATGATATATTTGAACTGTTGATTAGCAAGTATCATTACATTGTCGACAAAGATGTGCATATAATTAAAGATAAATGTCTGTTTATATCCCAATATTTGTGACTTTTAGTTAATGTCCAAACATAAGTATATTGTTATTTTAGTCTATAATGTTTCAGAAAATTTCTATTAATTTATTGTTGATCGATTTTCGACAAATAAATGCTTATATGGTTGTTGAAGAGTCATTTTGGATGTCACATTAATTAAAATAAAAACTAAAAAACATGTAAAAGCTCATCAAAACTAGAGTGGCAAAGGGCTGGGTCGGTGGCCTTCCCAAATTTATCAGGCGTGTTGTTTTTATCGGATCCGGTGGCCCACCAAATACTATTAATTTGAAAATATGGTAGCCAAAGACATATTATCTGGGCCACCGGCCAAACCCGCCAAATATTTAATTTAATAAAATATTATTTTAATTTCAAAAATATGATAACAATAAATAAATTAAATCTACTAACATCAATTTCAAAGTAAATAAGATAAATTACGTCTAATAGCATCAATTCCAAAGTAAATAAAATAAATTAAATCTACTAACAAGTCTAACATCAATTTCAACGTAAATAAGATAAACTTAAAGTTTCAAATATCATCAAACATCAAATGTAAAATATTAAAACTTTAAATGTGTGGGCGGACTTTTAGGCCCGTTAACCCCGGGCTTTTTAGCCCCAAAGCCCGGCCGGTCCGATGAGCTATGTGGGCTGACTTTTTAGGTTCGATTTTTTTCGGGTCCCTATTTTCATGAGCCCAACCCGATCCCAATTTCGGGTACCCCGGGCCGGCCCATCGGACCGGGCCAATTTTGTCGGCTCTAACAAAACTACATAAAAAACAAAAACCATGCCTCAAGATTGGTTTTATATCATTTTGGTGAGTTATTACACTTTTGTTCTTCTTTTTCTTAATTGACGTGATGTCCAATATGATTTTTCGGTAGCCACGTAAGCATTTGTTAGCTAGATATCAATCCTTAGGATATTAATAGAAATTTCTTGATACGTTAAAACCAAAATAATAATATGTTCATCATATTAAGAAATAACTAAAAAATCACGAAACATTGGATATATACTACCATTTACCCTAAAGCACACTAGCTAAAGATGATAGTTATGAAAAACATATTTTAAGTTATGGGTAAAGTATGATCAGTTGCACAATCAAAACTAGGGATGTCAATGGGTGAGTTTTACCCGGACCGATCCAGAACCGTTCAAAACCCATTAAATTCTAAAGCAACGGTTCTGGTTCGGTTCGGTTCCAGACCCGCTTTAGACCCGGACCGTTTAGATCCATAGTTTGATGGTCCGGTCCGGTCCGGATCTAGACCAGAACCAATACTTATTTATTGGTTCTGGTCCGAGTAAAATCCGTCTATTGACGAGCCTAAGTTTAAATAGGCTTGTCAATGAGCTAGTTTTATCCATATCGATTCAAAATCATTCATAACACATTAAATTATAAAGCAACGGTTTCGATTCTAGTTCTGGTTCTTGTCCTGTTCTGGTCTGGTTCTGGTTCCAGACCCGCTGAGATCTGGACCCTTAAGACCCATAGTTGATGGTCCTGGTCCGATCCGAATCCAGTGTCTAATGGGTCGAATCCTGAACCAGAACCAGAACCATTACTTATTTACTGGTTCTGGTCCGGGTAAAACCCACTATTGACATCCCTAATCAAAACCAACAAAGTGCAGACAATTAGCTGGTCATCAACATAAACGAGAAGATGTTTGTTGAAGCCTCTAAGAGCATTAGGTGAAACTTCACAGATCACATAAACTTTGAGTTAAAACAATTCCCAATACAGAATAGGTACTAAATTAGATCCTAAAGCAGAACTACACCCTCGACATAAATTATCAAGATCACCATGTAGAGAGATCAAGAAACAGCTTAAAATGTACCGAATCAAACAGAAGCTAGGGTCTCAATGACTTGAAAAGTACGGTTAGAAGCAGATTGAGCGCTCCCCTCTTGGTAAAATTCCTTCCCTCTAAAATCAACGAGCTTCTTTACACAATTCTCTTGTAGCGAGTAAAACTTAATCTTGCCCGGTTCATGAAGCACTAACTTGCTATCTTCTTCCTCTTCGTTCTCTCCCCTGATGTAACTCAGCACGGACAGTGGCCCCGAAGCTCCATCGAGATTAATGTGATACTTCAACGACCACTCGGAGTAGTCACTTTGCAGTTCAAAGACCATAAAAGATTTCTTTTCGGGGAAGTGAGCAACATTATGCAAAAAGCCCTTGGACTCTATGTATTTCTGGTAAAAACCCTCTGTTCCACCATCCCCTGCAACCACGATTTCTGGATGCTTTCCAACAACGCATTCTTGAAGATCGAAAAAGACCCCACACCAATGGATGCAGCCTTTCCACTCTATCCCGTGATCAAACACCACTTCTCGTGGAGCCAAAAATGGTTCGCCACAGAGCTTCCACATGCCCGTATCAGACTCATACACCTCAATCTGACAGCGCCTCCACCAGCTCCGACAGAAGCCGAATGATCTCCTCGGAGCAGCCTTGATGCAGACAGTTTTGTAATGAGGCGACCTGAAAGGATCAAATACCAAGTTGAGCCCCAAAACACATCTATACATGTCATCCACATTGAGCAAGATCTTCTTGGACTGCTTCGTGGTGGGGTTGTAAACGCGAAAAACTTCAAAAGGGTTCTCGTTGTTACGGCATTGGAGCAGAAAGAGGCCGTTGGAGAAGCTCCGCACAGTTGGCTCACCTAGAGTCGAGGAGAAAGCATATGGCACTAACTTTTCACCATTGGGGCTGCTATGAAGATACAAGTAGGTTGATGCCTCTGCAAGGTGGAGGAGGAAGGAAGGCTTCAACTTGGAATGGCGGTGTTGGTGGCGCTGCTGCAGAGTGTGTTGGTCGGAGAAATGGTGGCTCGAGATCAAATCAAACCATTTCTTGCACACCAGTTTGAATCTGATCAGGGATTTTGCTGGCAGCCAGAGGAGGATCTCGATCAACAGATCGTCGTTATCGGTGATTGTCATTGGAGTGCAGGATCTATCTTGCACACCTATTCTAAGCATATCAAATTGGAAACCATTATCATAGAACAAAGGATAAACTTTAGGAATAGATATATAACGCTGCAAATTAGCCATTGGATTCACAAACTAAGTGAACTTATAAAAGGAATGCATATTTTAAGTCAACTTGACCACTTGTGCATATAATTTAAAACAAATTCTGGTTCAAAACCAGCAAATCGAGGCAAAAACCAGTGACATGTGATTTGTGATATAATTTTTTAATCGAACTCAAATCAGTGGATGAAGCAAACAAAAAACGTTGAAAATATGATATAATCATTGTTTATGCATACAAGGATTCCAACAGTTAATCAATAACTTGAACTAAATGCAAGCCAAAACTCAGGAAATTGTGAACTTCAAATCAAATGTAATCAGTTCGTCGTTGTCGGTGATCATCTTGCACTCCTAATCTAAGAAGATCAGATGATTGAAATTCATCATCACGGAACAAGAATAAGTTTTAGGAACTGATATATAACACTACAAATTAGCTAATAGAGGAATATTGTTAGTCAACATAAGCAGATGATTCTGAACAAATGCCAGCTGAAAGCAGCATAGCGAGGCAAAAACCAACCAGGCACATCTGATTTGTGATGTAATTTCTTAATCGAGCTTAACTAACGAGATGAAGCAAACATAAAACGTGGGAAATAAAATATGTAGTAAATTATTGTTTATGCATAAAAGCTTTAAAGCAGTAATTGAACCTAAAAGCAACGCCAAAAGTAAGAGGAAAATTGTCAACTACAAATTTCAATATGCAGAACGCCATTAGTCGGCGTGGATAAGTTATTTTAATCGCCGTGAAAATGATATTAACTGAGAATCAGAAAAGATATGCAAAAAATTCCTCAACAAAAAAGATACAGAAATATTTAAATAAAACACATACACAAAAATTCCCCAATAACGCGTATCTATCAGCCGAATGCTGAAACACACACATATGCTCAAAGGAAACAGCTGGTATAAACGCGCAAATTCTAACAAAATTGAGATGCATATACGTATATATGAAGTGAATCTATAGGTGAAGTAACATACGGCGGTTGCTGAAGTAAATCGCCGCATCGGAGTTAGAAAACTCCGGCGTTTGGCGGAGGTGCCGCAAATTTTCTGCAAGTGGCGGAGAGTTTGATGATAAAATAGTTCAGCAACTGTCAACCAGCAGAGAAAATGTATTTAAAAGTCACGTTTGGATATGCGGCTTTAAAAGGCGAGGTAATATTATTAAAAAAATATAAAAAAAAAGGAAAAATCAAAGCCCTTTTCCAACAAAATTGTTGTAATAATGCAAATAATAAGAAGATATCGTCTACTAAAGGCTAAAGCTATCATATTGGTTCGCGTTGTGGTTTGACGTCAAAATATAAATAAGTTGGAAAATATAATTTGGTGATTTTATATAATCATATTAAATTAAACTAGTATCAGAATAAAAGATATATAATACGATTTGCTGCGATTTAATTTATTGCTTACAAATATTTTTCATATGCTTAATAGTAATAAAAAATGGAATATCTATTAATTTTCTTGTCATCTTATGTTTTGTACTTTAGAGTCCATGAACACGAATTTGAAACTTTTTTCTCAAATGTTCTGAACTCTAATGTCGTACCTTCATTCATGATTATTTGACCAAATCTACGAAAAAGAATATCAATATGAAATCTAGTATTGCAATTAATGAAAGTCAAGCGAATAATCCTTGACTTCAATGATTATATTCACAAAGGAGAATGACCTTTTTGTCATCAAAACCAAAATGGGTACATTTTTCGTGTACTCTAGTTCGAGTTCATGTTCAACGCAAATCTCATTTATAACTTTAAGTCATTTGAAAATGAATTTCATTTCACATTTGCTGTTTATTATCCAGCAAGGTGTATTTCACATTTGGACACTGCACATAATTTTGGTGTAGGTATGCGCCCCTGCATTTAGATTTTTGATGCATAAATGAGAAAAATTATTTCAAGAAAAAAATAAAAATCCCTCCTCGTGAGGCAGTTAATATCATTGCTCAGGGCGTGTTTTTAGACTGTAGCACTACATAAGATTTGTTATCTTTGACTATAATGTTTTTTACGGTATAAGATATTATTATTATGTTTGTTCAAATGATTACAAATTTAACATAACGTCAATACATGTTTTGTCTATTTGATTGGAAACTTAAATTTTCTATTAAGTTGCGATTCCTAACGAGTAAAATTTTGTATTACAAGTAGGAGGCCTCAAATAGGAGCAGTTTGTGGTAAGTATTTGGATTTCGGATATGATTTTCCCTAATATAATCGATTCAAAAATCACAATTCTTAAGAGAAAAATATTCGATCCGAACCATTTATCCAAAAATTCAAAATTTTTATTTTCAAATCCGATCTGAACCAAAAAAATCCAAATATGTTTATTATTATTATTATTATTATTATTATTATTATTATTATTTTAACTAAATATTTTATCCCATTTTTCAATGAGATTTAATAATTCAATAAAATAATATATATATATATATATATGGTTGAGTTTTCGTAGTATCCGGTTCCAATATAGTATATATATATATATATATATATATATATTTATATATATATATATATATATGTATGGTTGATAAATGGCAATTCCTTTTCTTTTCTTTTAATTTATTTATTTTCGCAAGGGGCAAAATAGGAAGAAATCAAATCAATCTTCTTCTTCTCCTCCTCCTTGGTGGCAACGGACGGCGCCGGAGACGACGACGGAGGCAATGACAGCGGACGGCGCCGGCGACGACGGCGGCAGCACCGGAGAACAGTAGCAATATAAACAAACAATAGATTTTGAAAAAAAAAAAGAAAAAAAAATTGAGAACAAAATTGATGGATTTTGAGAAAAAAAATAGAAGATAAATTTGATAGATGATTGAAGAATCGAGAAATATGGTGGCTATGACGGTGGTTCACGGCGAATTCGCGGTGTCAGGGAAAGAGACGACGGAATTGATAGAGAATGATGAATGAGAGATTTGATGGGAAAACCATAAAAATACATTGAACAAAACATGAAACTGCATTGAACAAAACATGACAATGCATTGAACAAAACATAACAATACATTGAACAAAACATAAAACTGCATGTTGTCACAAAACACAAACATACATTGAACAAAACACGTTCATGCATTGAACAAAGCACGTCCATGCATTGATCAAAACATGTCAATGCATTGAACAATACATAAAACTGCATGTTGCCACGAAACACAAACATGTATTTAATAAAGCACGTTCATGCATTGAACAAAGTGCGTCCATGTATTGATTAAAACATGTCAATGCATTTAACAAAACGTAAAATGCATTGCTGGCCAACGAGCGCGCGAGCGAGCACCGGAGCGACGCGCGAGTATGAGAGTACGCTGGGCGCGAGCTTTCAATCGCAAGCATTATTGTGTTCAACTACATGTATTTTTTTTCATTTGAATGCATTATTCAGTTCAACTAAATGCATAGTTTTTTTTTCTCAATCACATAACAAATCAAATTACTAATCTACCCTTACTATAGCGAAATTAAGCTTAAAAAGTCCGAAAAAATCTCAACCATAAGATCTATGAAATGAATGGATGAGATTGAGTACTACATATTATCTCTCCTATTGGTCTATATATATGATCTCTCCTATATATATATATATATATATATATATATGGAATGGATCAAATGGAAACTCCATTTTTTTAGAACTAAGAACTAATATGGTTAATCCATTTGTTATAATCTAATGGTCAAGATTAATTATCAATCGTTTATTATCTTCAAATTTTAATGGTAACCGTTTAACCCTATAATTAAAAGTTTTATATATTTATTTACGTAACTGTTTTCATATGCACAAGAACTAAGATTACATGCAAAACAGCGTGAATTTCATGAACATAACAATTAATTGGAATATGATAGTATGCACAAGAACTACGATTATATGCATAACAACATGAATATCGAAGAATTGAATATGAAATATTCAAATAGCGAAAATTTAGAGATTTAACTATTTTTTCATTAAATAATCATAAGTCATCCAATCTTATTTAATCTAACGATGGTTATTGGTTATTGGTTCTTAGTTCTTATTTGAGAGGTAGTTCCCTCTCTCTCTCTATATATATATAATTTGGATTTCGAATTTTTTCATTTTTAAAATATATCAATCCGAACTGATAAAAAAATGCGAAATTTGGAAAAAAAATCAATCCAATTCGAATCAAATTTTAAATTTCAATTTGGTTCGAATCAAATATTTGGATTTGAATATTTTGCTTACCCTAATAGCAGTATAATCAAATAATAAATTAATCTGTAACATTTAATTTATTAACACAACTTTGGTTGTAGGAATGCGCCCCCACATCTAGATATTTAATGCGCAAACGAGAAGAAATATCAAGAATTATAATTTATAGGTATGCGCCCACATACTTTTATATTTAATGCATAATCGTCAAGCAAAATTATTTAAAGAATTATGGTTCCCCTATCGTGCGGCAATATCATCATCAACTCGGCTCAAAGTTAATCCTCGACAGCCACATCTGTTCATAAATAGATAGTAAATGCAACACTGTTAAACCCAACTAGTATAATTCATCAAGTGTAGTAGCATCTACATGACCCTTCTTTCTTTCTCGAGGCCGAAAAATAGTTCACATTTCTGATTTCCCAACAAGGCTACAATCAACCAATTCTTGAATTTATATTAAGCTAAGCTGTTAAAACAATCACTTACAACTAAAATTGCTACAAATTATACAAGGGGGATTGGGAGAAATTATACAAGCAGTCAAGAGGCATGCACTTCCACAATTACAATTGCAGGAGTCAAAATGTTACATTTCAAATAAATCACTATCAAACTCCCACTCGCTATGCTGCTGCTTCCAAGCTTTAAAACAACAAACTCAGTCGAATATGTCATCAATAAGGCAAGAACCACAAGATCCACATCTCCCATCTAAACATACTAATCGACATTATTCTCGGGGACGGGCGAGCCAGAGGGAGCTAAGGGCCCGGAGACGGGAGAAGTAGTCACTGATAGCTAAGAGAGCACGAGCTGACTGACGAGTTGTTAATATCCGGTGCATTTGTTGGAGGGTTTGCTGCCGCAAGTTGTCCGCCTGAGACCAACATTTCCGTTCATCACATTACATGTAAACTCAGTGTACGTGAGAAGGATCAAACATCAAGATAGATCCTCTATTGCAGCATCATGCAACATCTTACATCTAGGGATGACTGCTGCAAGTCAAGGAAATGTAAAAATCTACCAAATTTTACTAATGGAAATTCATGGAAAATGGTAAAATTCCGCATGTATAGAAAATAATGAAGAATTTCTATTTAGAAAAATATAGTGGATTTTTAAATTTCCTTCATATGTAACAACTCATGGCATGTCAAGGTGATGTAAAAATCTACATATATTACTAACTGAATTCACGAAATTTGTAAGATTTGGCATTAAAGGAAAATAATTAAGATTTTCCGTTCCCCAAAATATGACGGGTTTTTCAATTTGCTTGATACGTGGCAATTATCCATAGATGAAATGGGAGATGTTGCACAATAATGCAGTAGGGGATACAGCTTGTATACCTATGGATCTTCACAAACTACAATTGTTCCTGTAAAATCTTGGAACCCTATATTAGGCACAAAGCAATTTCACTCCTAATTCTCTCCAATTATCTAAGACATCAAAATCAATAACCTTTTCTAGATTAAGAATATCAAGGGCCAAGAAGAACATACCTGACGAATAAAGCCCTCAAGAGTTCCCAACTTTCCCATAGCCATCGCCATTTGACCCATGTAGTTGGCAACGTTTCCAGATGAACCTGTTGGACCGAGGGAACCAGCTAAAGTCTCAGCCAACGACTGCTGCAATGCTTCCATTCCTTGAGATAGAGCATCTTCGGCTTGTTGAGACGATTGTTGCAAGTTGTTAATAGCCAATAACTGCTGTTCGGTCAATGGTTCTAACTGATTAATTAGAAGCTGCAACCAGGATTATAGGAAAAAATCATCAAAGAACTAAACATAATAGCCAAAAATCAAATGCAAAAACTTGTGTGATGTGCAGTGCATCCACTCCAATTAGGATTCATCAATCCCAATTAGGGTTTATCACCTGAGTGTGCCTCAAAATCAAATAAAGGAATTAAGAAACTTGAAATGATTGAATGTGACTTGCCTTAAGAAGTTCAGACGAACGGAAGCCACCAAGCCAGAGGAAGCATCTTTCAGCAGGTGTCTTCCACATGCCTGACAAGATGTGAAAGACGTCTGCCTTTGCAGCTTCACCTTTTATCCTGAAAATGTCATCGTAATGCGACAAGATGCCATCGACAATTATGCGGAGTTCACCGTCACCTGCATGCGAATTGACAGCACCTCTAAGCTCGTTAATCCGCTTGTTGTGCTCCTCCAGCCACCTCGCGTACTCAACATCGAAGGCCAAGGCACCTAGAAGTGGATATTCACGGAAGTCAAAGTCTCTGAAACAAAATTTATAGTGAAAAGTAGTTTTAAGTTCCAAGTTGGCTACAAAGACTCCTCAATTATCGATTTATACTCTTTACTCTTCTTTAATTATCAGGCCAAAGGAAAGCTCCAACATTCAAAAGATAGAAGCTTGAAACCCATTTCCTCTTCAAAAAATAAAATCAAGACAAACGAACAAATCTACCAGTTTGGACTAAAAACCTTCTTTTATAAGGAACAGAAGTAGGCAGTTAAATAAGATGTCCATACCATTTCCACCAATTGATTGTGATTGATCTCCAGTACTTGAAATAAATATCCCCTTCAGAAAAGAAAATCTCGTTCACTAAATTGAAGAACAATGGAGACAAAGCAGGAATTACATATTTGTAAGAAGAATGCAGCCAAAAAACCTGCTGTCTTGCTCGTTGAAGCTCTTGCTCAAGTTGTGTCAGTTTCATTCTGCTGCTTTCTAGTTGTTGAACGTAGGCCTATATCACAAATAAAGGAGAAAATTACAAATAAATTTAGACAACATCAAAGTAGGGAGTGAATTAAATCATTTTGGAAAAGCACCTCTGAAGAATCATAGAGTAATGTGCATGTGATCAATCAGTTTCTGATTAAATAAATAAGGAACCTATAAAATTATAACTCCTACACTCCATCGAAAGAACTTTAACTGACATGGTTATAAAAGTTATCTACAAAGGCTTTATTGTGATCATCACCTCAAAAGAAAAAGAAAAAAACCCAATTATTTTTAACGTGATCTTCACTAACAATAAATCCCTGGAGCTAACATCAAAGCAATTAAGGTCTATATTTATTTTTTCAGATTTTCTCATTCATGATACTATTAAGCTTCTTTAGCACAACTTTAAGATTACTATTTGCAGGCATACAGCTTAGTGATAATGCAAGATATCACTATTCAATACCAATGAGAAATTCCTCTTGATTGACCTAATTTGCTGTTAACCAAATTTTCTCTCCAATTATATACAATGGGCCCATCATTACATCATTTCTGAGCCCTACAAGCTGAATTCTGAAGAAAGTCACAACTGAATGAAACCAGAGTGCTATTAAGATGCTTGGCAATGCTAGGCTCCTCCAAAATCTCAATTATCCAATTTGGAAAGAGGATTTCTGTGCTAATGTCGATGAATCACTTCTGACACTCGATGCACGAACGGAACTTTATCTTGTACAAACTCAGTGTTTTGGCTTTATTAGCTTCAAACTACTGGAGGGGGCGTTTAATTTGAATGATATGATGAATAGATAACAATAATTCAGGCTAATCTACCATTAACTTTGAAGGATTGATTAATTTTGAATTTTTTTGACCATCTTTATCCTTCAAATACCCAATCCTATGTTTTATCAATATATTCTCTCGTTCAAAGTAAACGCTTAAGTCAACAAGTATAAGCCAGCTCAAGGTTCGGAATAAATCATCTTCCTTGCATCTCGTCTTACTAGTACCAAATCTAAATGTATTGCTGCCTTCTATATACGAAGTTTCCTTTGCCAAGCTCCAATCCAAATGACTTTAGGCGATGTGAGTTGATCATTAGCACTAAACAAATAAATAACTAACTTTTTCACAGAGCATTCCCCTGTGCTAATCGTGAAAATTAATTACTTTAGCAGACAGCACCAGCAACTGGAAATGAGAGATCGTGGTGGTGGGAACCCAGAGTAAAGCGGGATAGGATCAGTGGCAGTTTCGTTGAAAGATGGGAAACGTGGCAGTCCTACGTAGTAAAAGGACAAAAGTTCATGTGAATGCACACTTGTGGGTTACTGGATTTCATAACTGAACTCATGTTCTGATCCCCAATAAACCTCTGGATCAGACTAAATTATTTAAACTCCCAATCAATTTATTAACCCATCTCAGAATCTGTCCATTGACTGCAACTATGAAAAACCCAGTAACCCATTCTTTCCAAAAAACATAAATTCTATAACCACATGTTACATGAAAGAATGGGTTCTCTTAGGATCATAACACTGGCGAATAACCAAGATTTTCTAAATATCTTAAGTCTGATGGTATTTCACTATATTTAAAGGTATGCTTATTGAGGTAAAATCAGCATTAAATTTAGAACTCTAGTTGAATTGCCGATACATAACTCTACCAATAAAGTAAAAATTATCTCAGTACCTAGAGATGCAACTTGATACCATTGCACACAGAATAACTAAAAAAGTGACACTATATGTTCAAATTAAGTGATAAGGACTTATCAAAAAATGCGAGCCATATATTTGACATGATGATGCAGATAATTATGTATATAATGAGAAACCTACCTTTTTTCTCAAGCGACTTTTCCTTGCCGCTTCCCGATTTTGAGCAAGCCTACGGAGAGTCTACAGAAGGTAGTGGCAATCATATATCTGGATTAAATAAAAAAAATGCATGCGCAAAAGAAAATTAAGAGTTCAAAAACCTTTTGATCTCTTGACTTATCACTGCCATCGGAAGCACCTATTACTTGTAACTGATTGCTTTGAAACTGCATAAGAATGGATCCCATTATCAAGTCATCAGTTACCACAACAGTTTCATTAGTTAGAAGAATGTAAGCAGGCATCAAACATTACAGCAGAATCTACGCATCAATTCATACTGTGATAAAATGTGCACATCATATATACTGGTGCGAAATTGAAAAAGGCTGCATACTGCTTTATGAGTACTACCATTTTATCTTCCGTATCGGCATCAGTAGATGTATCTGTCCTAGGACTTGTGTCTGCCATATTCGACACTCAAAAATCCCCAAGACTAACGCTTCAAGCTGAAACACAAACATGCATCGCTTTTGGGAATGAGGGCATTCAACACCCAATGTCACCGAGATCCCATATAAACTGCAGGAGGTTCCTCTGCACTTGTATACATCAAAGAGAATTAAAAAAAGAAGATCGTCGAGCAACTAAATAAGCAACCTTTTCAGAATTGACAGCTAAGGAAAAAATAAGCAACATTACTACACAAGTAAATTAAACCAAGTAATTTTACTGTCCTTAAATAATTAGTATTGTTAATTGTTTTTTCCAATTAAAAAAATTATGCGTCACTGCAGCAAAGCAATAAATTTGGATGCCCCGTCTTTTCTGGGAAACTATTCATTATCTTAAAATTAATCCAGAATCACGGAAAAAGCTGCTAGAGTGCTAGTAATCTTAACTAGCATTCAAATCTTAATACTATTCCACAACTGCAAATGGGAACTTCTAAAGCTTTTGAAAGAATTAAACGGTATATACATACATATACATACACAAACTAGCAGATATGCATATATCACTATATACTCGGATCTCATTCGCATTAGCAAAATTCTCTGGCACAACGATCTTCTTCAAGACACCAATTTCAAGCTTAAACCACAACCACAACTTTTCTCAACTAGCAAATCATTTGCCTCAATCCCACACCCAGAAGCGCATTAATCGAACCCCAGCATGGGAAAAAAAGAAAGAAAGAAAAAAACGATAAAGTTTGAAACTTTACCTTGCTATCTCATATGGGTCGCAGAAATTGGAAGTCCTATTGACAAATATTAGTTCCCCAACCTGGGCAGAAAGATAGTAGTGAAAGAAAAGAATGAGATCAAAGGGAATGAAGTGTTGTGGAGAGAGAAATTACTACTACCCAGTTTTGACTTTGAGTCTTTTTTTTTTCCTTTCTTGATTTATTTCTCTCTTTTTTTGGTTTTTATGGGGGTTGGAAGTTTCGATAAGGCTTCTCATGGTTTTTTACATTAAAAGGGAAAGTTGCAGAGAGAGAAACTGGTGTGTGAGCTTGTACATTTTTTTTTCTCACATGGTATTATTATTAAGGGTCTATTAATGGTGTAGATAAGTTTGTAGTTTAATGTATCGGTTTAAAAAAATAAATTAGTTTGATTCTTTTGTATGTGTTTGTATAATAGTTGGATTACACCGTTGGATAAATTGAAATACATTGTAATTTGGTGTGAATGACGAAAAGGTAAATGAAATAATATATTGTACATGTTATTTGCAAGCTTGTTATTTTCAAGAAATGAATTGTAAGCCAATTTTTTTAATACGTGGGAATAAAGAACATCACACGTACTATTTTTCAAGAAAGTTTCTTTCGTGAAAAAAAAGTATGAACGTAATGTTTTAAAATATACAATTCTATGTTACACAACACAATTGTATTGTAATAACGCCAAAATTTAGAGTTTTTGAGTTAGAGTTTTGTTTGTCCCGATAAATTCAATTTTTGTATTGCAACCATCGAGAAAGAATATTAAGTATAAAACTTCAAACTCTATATCATAAAATTATTAATTTCTTGAAGCCATCAATCTAAAATATATAGGAGCTGAATCTTGAAATTTTTTTTGGAAATATCACATTTAAATTGGAAACCTCTTTATACCGTTTGTAGTTCCCAAAAGAAAACTAAGTTGACAAAAGTTCAATCAAAATGGGCGAGGATTAAGCGTACTTAAAGTCCAACTTTTTTCTTGAGAATCCCTGAGTATCCACTGTCATAACGATATACATAATTTAAAGAGGTAATTAATAGTGATATATCTATATTTATATATAGAGAAAGTGTGGATTAAATGAAAACTAATAATTTTTAGAACTATGAACTAATGTGATCCATCCATTTTTTTATAATCTAACGACTAAGATTAATTATAAATCATTAATTATTCTCAGATTTTAATTGTAACCGTTTAACCCTATAATCAAAAGATTTTATATATTCATTTACGATAGCTATCCTCACATGCACAACAATATAAATTATATGAACATGATAATGAATTGAAATGTGATAGCATGCACAAGAACTATAATTACATAAACAACAACATAGGTTACACAAATAACAAATAATTGAACGTGAAAAATTTTCATGATAAGAATCTCCAAATAAAATATGAGAATTTTTGAGATTTTGATCTCCAAATAACTTAAAATTGGATACTTAACTATTTTTACTATTAAATAATTATTACTCATTCAATCTTATTCAATCTAAGGTGGCTATTGGTTCTTTATTCTTATCTAAGAGGTAGATTTACATCAATTCATAATTTATATACGAGTTTAAAAGAATTCGTATACCAAGAACAAACTTGCATGTTGTATTTGGTGAGGCGTGAAATCGGTAAATTTCAATACATCCATTATGGACAAAACAAGAGGCGATGACTTTTTTATCATCCACAAAAGTAAAAAAATAAATAAAAATAAAATGAAACAGAAAGAAACCTTATGTGTTGACTAAAATTAGAAATATATGAATGATTCAATATGTAAGAAAGTTTTGACTTTTTCCGGATTTTGCAACCAAGTTAGCCTACAAAGTTGACTATGATATAATCGAGTATAAAAATGGGCGTAAACTCCAATTTACATAGAAAAAAAAAGAATAGTAGATACAAAATACCCCACAAAACGTGGGTATCAAACTAAGATTAGTTCTTGAAATAAAAAATAGTAACGAAGTTTACCCAAAACTCGAAGGAGAGGGGCTGTAAATTTCTCATCATCACATTTTAAGATTTTCTTGTAATGATGAAAGGATAATTAGTAGATAATTTAAAGATGTATGGCGAATTTTTAGGACGACAAAGTGCAGAAATGATAAAACAAACGAATAAAGCAAGAATCCCAACACTTGGTATAGCAAAAATAAAATAAAATAAAAGGCCAAAAGAAATAATAATTCCAAAAGAAGCAATGGCCAAAGAGGCAAATATACTAACTGCCATGGAACTTTATAGCCAGGAAATCCTTGTTGCTGTTGCTGTTGCAGAATGAGAATATAAGTGTCAATGGGGGAGAGAGAGACAGCATAACTGCCTATCCCCACACTATAATTTGTCAGCACACTCCACCAGAGAAAAATCACCATCAGCTTGACAGAAGATTATAAAATACTAGCAATTAAATAGAATGCTAAAAAGATATTTGAATCTGAATTCACATTGATATAAGTATATGTTCTGCAATACAATATTAAAGACTATTTTCCCTACTTTTGACACTTCCCGAGCCATGACCTTCTTTCAAGCAGCACACTCCTCGATTTCAAAATCTAGCATTTTATGAACTAGAGCAACAATTCTTCATGTATAAGCCTCTAAAGATTGAGGAATATCTGCCTCAACAGAAAACTTTTCCTCTATGAACATATGGAATTTATTACTGAGAATTTAAGTTTTCGATATATTAACAAACTCAATGCAGCACCTGTGATCTAGAACTTGCCATCTTGTCAGTTAAAGATAAATTTGCCACCACACTGACTGTCCAACACAAATTTGCTTCCACCAGCTGTTCGATGAATTTTACATCAATTATTATGTATAGTCAATCGCCATGAGTACTGGAAACACTGCATCTGCAACAATCAAAATGAATAAATAAGAAAAACGAGGTCGACCCATCAATGGTACTGCAGTTGCTAATCATGATATCGTTACTGGTTTGCATCTTTACAGACAATTTCTTAGAACTAGAGGACTAAAGAAAGGGATGCAAGCATAAATCCAATTTAAAATTGCATCAGCACGGGAATATCAGAAACAACATGAAGGAATCATAATTTAAGAGATACTATAAGCATAAGCTATGGATCTGAACCTCTGAACTGAATTCAAAAGATTTTGATACCTGGCCCATCAACATCTTTATCCAGCCATCATTCTCTCTTCAACTCTGCAGGAGATCTTCCCCGTCTTACCAAGCCTAGAAGGAGAGGTTACTTGGGGTATAGACCACATGACCTCATTGGAACATTCCAAAGTTTTTGATACCTTAGCACAATGTTTCGCATGCCACTGTACCCACAGGTCACAGCCTGATAATATCAATTCACTCTTTCACTTGATTAACATATGACTTACAAGGGCCATGGATCTAAACTTTGAGTCGTGTCATTTAATGATTGATCAAGAACCAACCATTTTGCCATTACAATTAGAGATCACTAAAATGTGATCCATAAAAGGTAAAGATCTTAGAACTTCTCTCTCCATTGTAGTAAAAACAAATCCACAATCATCCAATCTTCGCCATTGGCATTAGTCACGGTCAAAATCTGTATGCAATAGGACACAACAATCATTGAATTTTCTGGACAAGGCGCATCAATGATCAGATGGTGGCTGACGGGGGCTGGTTGCTCAAATTAAATAGCATTCGTATGAAGATGTTCTACTTCATACAAATGGACATCAATGATATATCAATAGTGCAACAATTTAGCTATCCGAACTTGTAGCTTAAATCTGTTGGCATCTCTTTTGGTGCCTAAATGAGTGAGACCCTGAATAACATTCTTTTTATCCGACTTCAGTATTTTCAAACCAGATTTAATGCAAGATAGCAAGAGTTGAGCAGCCAAACGATACCTCCTTTGTTTGCAAAGGCTGTTAACCAAGGAAGAATAGGTACATGAATCTCTCATATCCGACGAGTTAAGAACTTGCAGTGCATAGTCTACATGGCCGGCTTTGCAGAGACCATTAATAAAGCAATTAGAAGCAACTAAGCAATTGAATCCCATCATTTTCATATGGTTCAGATGCCTTTTGGCAATATCAAAATTTCCAGCCTTGCAGAGCCCATCGATCAAGATGGTATGCGTATAAATATCACAATCCAGTCCCCTTGATTCTGCCATGTCTAACAAGTTGTAGGCCTTTTCCAGTTTGCCTTCCTTGAAATGCCAATTAATTAAGGTGTTGTATGATGCTATGTCAAGATCATACCCAATCATGTGCGCGATGCATCTATCAGCAGCATGCCTTCTACCCGACTTAACCAAAGCAGCAATGATCGTACAGCAGGCAAACAAATCATACGCATCCCTCTGCTCTTCATCTCGCAAAATACTTGAAGCCCTTCTTTATAGCGTCTACTCCCGAAGCAGCACTTCACAGCTATGGTGTAAGTAATTGCATTCGGTGCAATACCCAATTCCCTAATCTCCTCAAAAAGTTTCATTATTGCCTTCCACCTCCTTAACTTGCATAGACCATTCGTAAGAATGTTGTACGTCACTATCTGAGGCACGTAGCCTTGACGCTGCAGATTTCTAAGTAACATCAAAGCATTTTTAGTGTACCCATTCTTGCAAAGTCCATTAATTAGGATGTTATACGTGGCCGGACATGGAGTAATATTCTTCAAAAGAATTTCACTGAAAATCCTATACGCCTCGTCTGGCCTTCCCATCTTGAAAAAGCAGTGCATCAAAGTGTTATAAGTCCATACATCAGGAACTATTCCCTGCCGAGCATCTCATCGAGCATATCAAGACAGCATGCTAACGAGTGCTGCCTGGTGGCACCAGCCATCAAAGAGTTATAGGTAATAACATTCGGGCTTATCCCAGCCTCTTTCATTCGGTGAATGACATGGTAACCTGCATCAAACCCAACAAATTGACAATACCCCGTTATCAAAATGTTGTAGGTCACGACATCCGGTAGTACCCCCAATCTAATTCTATCGATTAGAGCAGCTTCAGCCTTCTCCAATTGCCTGGTTCTACAAAGAGAAGCTACGGATATATTCAACAATTTGGTCGATAGTCTGAGGCACATTCTCCTCATCACAGTCGATATCAGATCCTCATACCTGACAAGAACGCAAAGCAAGAGTTACATAACCATTCGAAAATCTATATTTGTTTCAGTTCAAAGTGCAATAAAATATCATCCTTGCCTTTCTTACCGGCTCCCGGTAATGAGCTTTTCAACATAGTCCCACTGGAACGAGAAAAACGAGGATGATGTAACACAACACCAATTGAGGGTTTCATCATACAACCAATCACAAATAGCATTGTAACTGCAGCTCAAGAGAAAGCAAAGCAATAATAAGCAAAATGTTTTGTTTGGTGCAATTAAAGGCGACAAATTACCCGCATTATCATATAGAATCAAACCACGGTCTTGGATGATCCCCAATATACATTTCTAGTGGCATTATATCGTTCATCAATTATTCAAATAATGTGTGCAAACCAAATTTCTCAACATTGAAACAAAAATCATTGAGCATGAAAATCTAATCATATAAACTAAGATATTCTCAGTCCCTAAATCATTTTCTTGAAATTTCTTACATTCTTGATTTCCCAGAAAGTTAACTATTTAGGAACCGAGTTCGCGCTATTTATGTGTCAACTACTGCTCAAGATCAGGAACAGAAATTCTATTGCAATAATACCCCGAGAAAATCTGCCCGCCGTACCTCAGTTTGATTCTGCCTCCATCAGCTTCGAAGTTTTTAACTGGAAGACTGGAGAGAGAGAGAGAGAGAGATACGCCTGGTTAAGGTAGATACACGAGAGGAAAAGGATGCTTCGCTTACAAAGTGCTTTGTGGCTTAATTCAATTTTAATCTCAGAAATATTTATTATCATTTTAGTACTATTGTTATTCTAAAATCTGTTTACTCAGTAAGGCAGTGGTTGACACGCATAAATAAAATTAGATAGAAATTTAATGGACTTTGGAATGAAATAATGATAGGAATAGAATGAAATAAACCTATAGTTTTTATAGATGGTATGTTAATGAATAACAAAGAAATGAAACAGCTATTATTCTTATAATTTATGTAATAATAATAATAATAATAATAATAATAATAATAATTATTATTATTATTATTATTATTATTATTATTATTATTATTATTATTATTATCATCATCATCATTATTATTATTATTGATTGTTATTATTATTAGTTTTTCTATTGTTATATTATTATTGTTGTTACTATATTTATTAGTTTTGTTTCTACAAGGAGTATTAGTTATGTAACTTATGTTATCGTATTACTAAAAAGTGGAAATACATATTTATACCATCCAAGTTAATGAACGTCAAATTATACCACCAACATAAAACGTCAAATTATAATAACTTTTGTATTTTTGGACCCATTTGCCACCTTGAATTTGAAAATCGCGGGTTTATCAAAATAGCCGGTTACATGTGCATTTCAGTTTCTCACCAACGCCCATCCTCTTCCGATTCCTCCCCAACCTCACCAACGCCGATTCCTCTTCCAACGCGAACGCCGTCATGACCCTCACGACATTGCCACCTCCGTCATTACTTACCCAAATGTCGATTCGGAGAACGAGTACATCCGAAGCCGTGAAGAAGAAGAAGCGGCCAAGAAGAAGTAGAAGCGGCCGAAGAAGGCAGCCGCCGAAGAAGAAGAAGAAAGCGAAGAAAAGAAGAACAAAACGAAGAAGAAGACGAGGATGCCGAAGGAGAAGAAGAAGAAAACGAAGAAGAAGACGAGGATGCCGAAGAAGAAGAAGAAGAAGAAGAAGAAGAAGAAGAAGAAGAAGAAGAAGAAGAAGAAGAAGAAGAAGAGAAGAAGAACATGCAGAACATGCGACGTAATCACATAATTTAGGGATTTATTGTTTGAAATTGAATTTATTGTTTGAAATGCTGCATAGAATGTGATTATGAACTCGAATTAGCTTGGGTGATCACAATTGCATCATTTAATTCAAAATTATGGCCGTGATTTAGGTATGGACCGCTGATTATGAACTGGATTGGGTGATGATGTATCAATTGCTCGAGTTGGGGATATTGGGACTATTTGGTGCGATAGTCATAATAGTCCCAATTCGATTTAGTCTTTCTTGCTCGATGTTGGGATCATGAATTTTGTTAGTTTGAAATCATGCTTATATTCTCGCTTGGTCAATTGCTCGAATTGGGTCTATTAGGACTATTTGGGATGATGGGCCCAATAGTCCCAAGTTTGATTTAGGATTTCTTGCTCGATGTTGGGATCATGAAGTTTGTTAGTTTGAAATCATGCTTATATTCCGCTTCCGCTTATGTTGAATTGCTCGAATTGGGTCTATTATGACTATTTGGGATGATGGGCCCAATAGTCCCAATTTTGATTTAGGATTTCTTGCTCGATGTTGGGATCATGAAGTTTGTTAGTTTGAAATCATGCTTATATTATGCTCGCTTGTGTTGAATTGCTCGAATTGGGTCTATTAGGACTATTTGGGATGATGGGCCCAATGATCCCAATTTTGATTTAGGATTTCTTGCTCGATGTTGGGATCATGAAGTTTGTTTGTTTGAAATCATGCTTATGTTCTCGCTACATTGAATTCTTGTAGTTGGGACTATTGGGTCGATAAGCCCAATAGTCCTTTTGAATTAGGTTTTCTTGCTCGATGTTATTTTGTGTTTTATTAGGTCGATTGGGAATTTTTAAGAGAACCTTTACAATGTAAGAATCATAATATACAAACTACGATGAAGGAGAATACATTTGCGGTTGTTCAAATAGTCGCAATCATGTGGGCAAGAAGCGTGATCAAGCGTTTGAAGCCTCCGCGTTTGGTAGTTACCTCGGTACTACAACTCTACAGTTCAATCACAAAGATGCATGCACTACCTACTCGAGGCAAGTCATTGGTGTCCCGCACCGATCCAAATTCTATTTGGTTCAAGGTGCGTGACCAAATTGCAAGATTCTCGAGGTTGAGTTCGCCTCGTTTACGGTTTAAGGTTTGGAGCAGTGAGTTCGTTCCCTACATCGAACATGAAATACCGAGACTTCCTCTACACCAAGATCCAAGAACAAGAGGATGAAACCGAAAGAGTTATGGGACCTGTTCACCAATGTAAATTGGGACATTGGAACTCTTGAGGACGTGTGAAGCTATCCAAGGTCCTAGTAGTCGCTATTGTTGTCTTTGGGTATAATCCCAACCAATGGAAGATCCTGCATCGGATCCGGCATTGGTTGAGGATGCACACAATGGGATCAATTCCATGGGATCCTCTCTTACCAAATCCTCACTGTATGTGGCGAATGTCGAAGGAGCTAACAACAAACATCGCATACCATTTTCATGCCAATACTTTGGCTTTTCCGTACATATTCATTTCAAATATTTCATAAGACTGTTTGCATTGTGCATCTTCATTTTTTTGGTACATATTCATTTCGCATACCATTGTACATCTTCATTTTATTTATTTTTGCATTGTACTAAGGGATGGATCTTCAATGCATTTCGAGTTGGGAAGAAATATCGGAGGTTTGAGGCAAGATTTTGAGGTCGAAGCCACGGGTTTGATGTATATCTACCACGATCATACCACCCAATTGATATCAATGAGGTACTATCTTCTTTTTTGGATAACACATGAATGCTTATTGTTGGTCGCTCAGAGTTGGGACTATTGTGACTATTTGGTGTCGATAGTACTAGTAGCCCCAACCGATTTTGATTTCAACATTTTTGATCACATAACCGACATATTGATGTTGTATCATTATTATTTCGCAGATTGCATGGTGTGTTAGAAGCTACGGATGAGGAGGAAAATACCGACTACTATCGATCGTTGGAGCCGGTTGGTAGCTTTTTCCAATTCTTATACGATCCGCTCACGAGATAAGCGAGCAAGAAGATTAGCGAAAGACAAGAGTCTCAAGATGCGAGCGGATGATGAAGGAGATGCGGTGATGAGGAGATGATGAAGTTCGTGAGGTCTGCTGTGTTAGTTAGCCGCCGCAGAGAAGTCGCTAATGAGGAGAATGCTAAAACAATGGCCGGTGAGAGGAGGAAGAGAGTCCTCGATGAAATAAGTGATTCATTGTGAAGAGGTTGAAGGTGAGTTGACGGATGAGTGGAAGGCTTTATTTCGAGTGATGAATTTATGGACCCGCTAGCGAAAGAATCGCGACCAAGATGCAGGGATCGCTTGAGGGTCGCCGAGAAGCCCAACCGAATAGGGAAGCGAGAGGAGCAAGGGAATGCCGGAGAAGCTTGACAAGATCAAGGGAACAGGAGGAGCAACAATCGGTGAGTACATACAAACTGCTTTCTTTGTGTTTTTGTAGTTGGGACTATTGGTACTATTTTGTCATAATAGTACCAATAGTCCCAACTACAAATTATCATTTTTTCTAATCTACCCTTTATAATAACAGAGAGATGAGCATGAGGCCAACTTACCTCCCTTCACCAACTCCCACTACCCAAGAGATTGAAGAGCAAGCTTTTAATTAGGAAATACACGAAGGTGTGTTCGGAGGAGACGATTCAAACACAGGGGATCACAGCTCCAACACCAACTTGGCACTCCAACAGGCGTTCCACGATGAGAGCCTCAATTGGTGAAACCTCGAAATACCCATCGACCAGGTCACGTAAATTCTGCTCGGCGGTACTCAAGTCCATTTAGACTATAGAAACTCGAGGCTCCGACTTCCGTAAATTCATGCGAGAAGAAGAGGAGATGTAATAAATCTTATTATAGTTAATTATCTTTGCAATTATTATGGATTATTGATCGGTTTTAAACCGATTTGCGGGAGGAATGTCGGCTTGCCATATGTCGTTAGCCAAATGTTCTTTCTCATTATCAAAATCCTACGTAAATGTTGGAGAATGTGCACATTGACGCATATGTAGCCATTCTAGCCAAGGCTCCGAGATATGGCAAGGTCAGACAGGTTAATCCGGGGACCGTTGTTGTTCCAAGTTCATTCATGGTAAAATTATTTCAATTCTCAATATTATAAGTTAAAATGCGAGAAAGTTTGCCAACAATCTAACACTCCCATCTAATATAATTATAGATGGAGGTGGAAGTCTGTCTGGAGAAAAATGCATAGCAACGAAGCACAGGAATGGAAGCTTGATGTAAAGACCGAGGAGGTGGTGCCGGAAGCTGATCTTGAACATCTAGCACAGTTTGCAAAGGGCTTGCAGCCTGAATGGGGTGGGCTGAAGAATTGGAATGAAGCTGACAAGGTATGAATTCTAGTTCTGAAATCATGTTGGGCCTATTGGGACTATTTGGTTCTAATAGTCCCAATAGGTCCAGTTCAAAATGCATCCATGGAATCATGCTTGGATTCTTCTCGAATATGAACCCGATTGAAATGCACATGTTGGATTATTTCGAATATGAACTTGATTGAAATGCAAATGTTGGGCCTATTGGGACTATTTGGTTCTAATAGTCCTAATAGGTCCATTAAAATGCATCCATGGAATCATGCTTGGATTCTTTACGAATATGAACACGATTGAAATGCAAATGTTGGGCCTATTGGGACTATTTGGTTCTAATAGTCCCAATAGGTCCAGTTCTGAAATGCATCCATGGAATCATGCTTGGATTCTTTCTGAATATGAACCTGATTGAAATGCACATGTTGGATTCTTTCTGAATATGAACTTGATTGAAATGCAAATGTTGGGCCTATTGGGACTATTTGGTTCTAATAGTCCCAATAGGTCCAGTTCTGAAATGCATTCATGGAATCATGCTTGGATTCTTTCTGAATATGAACCTGATTGAAATGCAAATGTTGGGCCTATTGGGACTATTTGGTTCTAATAGTCCCAATAGGTCCGGGCTCAAATGCATCCATGGAATCATGCTTGGATTCTTTCTCGAATATGAACCCGATTGAAATGCAATGTTGGGCCTATTGGGACTATTTGGTTCTAATAGTCCCAATAGGTCCAGTTCTGAAATGCATCCATGGAATCATGCTTGGATTCTTTCTGAATATGAACCTGATTGAAATGCAAATGTTGGGCCTATTGGGACTATTTGGTTCTAATAGTCCCAATAGGTCCAATTCTGAAATGCATCCATGGAATCATGCTTGGATTCTTTCTGAATATGAACCTGATTGAAATGCAAATGTTGGGCATATTGGGACTATTTGGTTCTAATAGTCCCAATAGGTCCAGTTCTGAAATGCATCCATGGAATCATGCTTGGATTCTTTCTGAATATGAACCTGATTGAAATGGACATGTTGGATTCTTTCTGAATATGAACTTGATTGAAATGCAAATGTTGGGCCTATTGGGACTATTTGGTTCTAATAGTCCCAATAGGTCCAGTTCTGAAATGCATCCATGGATGGAATCATGCTTGGATTCTTTCTGAATATAAACTTGATTGAAATGCACATGTTGGATTCTTTCTGATTATGAACTTGTTATAAACTGCATTAGTAATTATTTTCAAGTTCTCATGCAGTTGGTCCTTATGTGCCATTTGCCGGGGGAACATTGGGTTGTTTGTGAAGTACAAATGAGAAGATTCAAAATGATTCTGTGGGACTCAAACGAGCACCTGTATGAGACTCATCTCAGGAAACATAGAAAAGAAACATTCGCACCACTCGATCGAATACTACCCCAATTGTTGAAGCACATCCAGTACTACAATGACAGCCCGGGGACTCCCAAATTCACAGAATGGGCTCTTTCCTTTCCTCGTAAAGGGCTAACAAACCGCAATGAAGGACAAAGGTGAGTTGCGGGCCACTTGCTCTAAAAAGCATGGAGAATCGGCTAACTGATTTGGCGGATAAGGCCATGACCTCTGATGCACTGAACGAGTACTGGACGCACATCGCAGAGACGATTTATAATTATAGCACGGACGGAAGCACGATTTCAATGTGATGCAAACAATTAAATGAGGGAGGTGAAGGATGAAAACAACAATATTTAGTATTTAGTATTTAAATCATTAATATTTTGATGAATGGGTATGGGGCGATTAATATTTAGTATTTAAATCATTAATACATTTAATACAATTAAATCTGTTAGTACTAAATGTATGTACCTATTTTTTGTAGGATATATAATATAAATCATTATTTTGCATATTATATTGCTTTATGGTAGTTTTTTTACCTAATTGGCATGGACTATAGGTTCCAGACATGTAAATAGTACCAACCGACAGGGACTATAGGCACTATTTTCCCAACCTTCACGGACCAAGATAACGTTGGCTTGTTAGTGTACAAGTAAAGACAAGATAACGTTGGCTTTATTTTGTTTGGACTTAGTAATACTATTATGCTTGTGATTTCTGACTAGTTGTCACGGGCCAAATTATCCAAGTGCAAATTATTGTAGTAGTTTCGTTTACTTTCGTATATATAGCTATGCATTACAATCAAAGTTTTATAATCATACTCACTTTCTCTAGCCTGAAAATGCCACCATTGATAAGAAAATCACAAGAGGAAATCTTGTACTTGGTGGACGAAATTGCTTCAATGCTCATGGTATGGGCCAACTCAGCTGCTCTAGCCAATCTAGACTCTCCATACGCAGTTAACTCTTCAGTTCTATTTGTGGCCTCTGCACGACGCTCAACAAACCACTGTCCAATCATAGTACGAACACACTCTAAGAGAGTACACACGGGCAACTTTCTGGCCCAACGAAGCCGACCATTCAGGCACTCGGCACAATTGGATGTTAAAACCGATACCGACGCATGAGACACTTTGATCGAGCCCATCTAATAGGATCAATTGCCATCAACTTAGCATATGCGCCCGTGAAAATGCCTCCAGATTCTTCATGCGCCCTCAAAGTCACGACATCTATATGCACTTGCAAAGATGTCGAACAATGCAATCGCTTGTCTCCCACTCTCGATGTTTCTTGTAAATGGTAAACACAAAGTCCATGAGGTGTACCGGGTAGACAACATCCAAAGCGTTCTTGATCTCGAGATGTTGGTCGACACGAGCGAGAAGTTATCGGGCATCCAAAGTACGGCATTGTCTTAAAAACCAAGTCCATGAAGATCGCATTCCTTGTCACCAAACCCAAATGCTAAAGGCAAAATCTGCTCATTTGCGTCCTTTCAGAGCAGCCACGAACATAATACCGTTGTATTTTCCTTGAGATGTGTGCCGTCAACCACAATAACTGGACGACATGCCTTGAAACCTCTTATACATGCCGCAAGAGCCATAAAGCAGTACTTAAACGTACCATCTTCATCAGTCTTCAAATCAACTACAGAGCCCGGGTTTGATTGCTCTAACATATAAAGATACCTTGGGAGCATCTGGAATGACTTGCTTGAATCACCATATGTGAGTATGAGAGCTTGGTTCCTTGCAGCCAAAGCGGTTCGGTATTTTATTTTTGCACCGAATAACCTATGTACCTGTGCAATCAGGTCCCCATATTCAAAGCATTTTCAGAAAACATTATTGAATAAGTTGGGACTATAGGTACTAGTTTGAAGAATAGTACCAATAGTCCCAACCGCAACTCCCAAAATAATCGTAATTGAGGACTAAGGGTACTATTTTGGTCAAATAACACCAATAGTCCCCATATTCCAAGCATTTTCGAAAAACATTATTGAATAAGTTGGGACTATAGGTACTAGTTTGAAGAATAGTACCAATAGTCCCAACCGCAACTCCCAAAAATAATCGTAATTGAGGACTAAGGGTACTATTTTGGTCAAATAACACCAATAGTCCCCATATTCCAAGCATTTTCGAAAATATTATTGAATAAGTTAGGACTATAGGTACTAGTTTGAATAATAGTACCAATAGTCCCAACCGCAACTCCCAAAAATAATCGGTAATTGAGGACTAAGGGTACTATTTTGGTCAAATAACACCAATAGTCCCCATATTCCAAGCATTTTCGAAAACATTATTGAATAAGTTGGGACTATAGGTACTAGTTTGAAGAATAGTACCAATAGTCCCAACTGCAACTCCCAAAAATAATCAGGTAATTGAGGACTAAGGGTACTATTTTGGTCAAATAACACCAATAGTCCCCATATTCCAAGCATTTTCGAAAACATTATTGAATAAGTTGGGACTATAGGTACTAGTTTGAAGAATAGTACCAATAGTCCCAACCGCAACTCCCAAAATAATCGATAATTGAGGACTAAGGGTACTATTTTGGTAAAATACCACCAATAGTCCCCATATTCAAAGCATTTTCAAGAATAAGTAACCTCTGACTGTGCCATCATATCCTTCTACCTAAGCACAACACCTTCAATCATCAAATTAGGGACAAAGTATGCATTAAAACTTTAGAGAACACTTTCGGATCTGCATGATATCTCAAATCTTTCTCGCATGTGTGAGTGACCCATTCATCAACTATCCAAGCAAGGCCCATCGCAGCTTGCACGTGGTCGAAAGGACATGTATCCCTATTGTGTTTGCAAACCGATGATATCTTTCTTAGTAGATCTTTGCGTATAAAACTCAAGGTGGTTAACAAGATGATACATACCAACAGATGCTATCATACTGGACTTATTGGAAAAAATAGCACCCTTTGCAAGTGTGTCAACAATTGTGCAATCATCAACACCAAGTCTTGCACTCCTTAAATCTTCCATAGGAATTGAGCTATGGAACGATGCTACGGAATTATCCATCGTCGACAATCACGGTTTACCTCATGACTACTCTCTAAAGGTGAAACATTGTGTCGAATGCTCCCACGACCTTCATCACCAACATCTTCGTCACCCCCATCTTCTTCACCAACATCTTCTTCACCAACATCTTCTTCGATACATCTTCACCATCAACATCAAGATTCTCAACATCAAAGTTTGGATCATCGTCATCGTTGAAATGATAATTATCCAAGTTAGAATCCTCGGAATTGTCGTCGTAGCTATTGGTGTTTGAGGCGTAATATTCGATGTAATAGTAAACTTGACAATTACGCATTTATTCGGGTTATAGTGATGTATAACACGGGTCTTTCAACTAATCCCATAACATAAGACAACTCAAAATCATCAAGAATCTTTATTCTCATGCTTTCATCATTTCAATTATCCAATGCATCTATTATATACATGTATCCACCTCGCTTCAACAAACGCAGCTCAATCTTACTTAATAATTTTCAAGTCTATACCATCTGCTTGGTATAGGAATAATCTCTTCTTCCACCCTTATAGGAGTTATCTTCGCACCATTCCCTCCATGTGCGAGAATGATTGAAGTTGGTGCCATCCGAACAAAGAAATTAGATATATTACTGTTTTTCTCGGTCCTATTGGGACTATTATCACCAAATAGTACTAATAGGTCCAACTAAAGCCACCCAATTCAGTTCATATAATCGTAATAAGAGCATGATTTCAAAGCATAATCGCATGATTACAAAAAGAGAACTCTCCACCCGAAATCACAATAAACACTAAATAAGAATTGGACCTATTGGGACTATTAACACCAAATGGTACCAATAGGACCATTATCTGACCAAACCTCCGCTGTCTATTACTCAGACATCGTTGGGATAACTCAGATTACTCTTCTAACAAATAATACGATTTTGACACCTACTCTCTCTTCCAATATCATCAAAATTAACACAAATAATACGCATTCTTCATCCAATTCATCAAAATCAATAGCAATAGTGATAACCCATCATATAATGACTAACAAATTCATCAATCATTTGTTATTGTAATTAAAGCACAAACCTTTCAACTAGATCCGACAAGTTTCAACGTTTATGCGAGCGGAATGCCAAGCAGAGCGGTCCCACGGAGAGAGAGACAAAGAGAGTCTGAGCACGACAGAGAATGACGGGCACGATAAACTTAATTCGACGAGACGAAAGAGGTGCGACACCACGAGAGAGAGAGAGAGAGAGAGAGAGAGAAGAGAGAGAGCGGGAAAACACGCCCAAATAATTCGATTGTTTGTTTTGATTGAGGGGGAAAACACGCTCCAACTCAATTTCATTAAGGGCAAATGGGTCCAAAAATACAAAAGTTGACTATAATTTGACATTTTTATGTTGGTGGCTCTTAACTTGGATGACTATATAAAATTTTTTCTCTTACTAAAAAGTTGAAGATGTAATCGGAGATAATTTTCAAAGAAAAATCAATTGTAATGTATATTGATGAAATGGAAAATGATTTAATTTCAAAATTTGAAGAGGACAATATGTCCCAAATATCATACCATTCGGATATATCAATGGCTTCTTCTAGCAACAATATAAAAGAAATGTAAGAATCATTGTATCCAAATGAAGAAGTATCAATTGAAGATATTTTGAGACAGTCAAATATATATTGTTAGAAAATGTCAAGAAAAATGAGAATCTTCTTCCTCTGCAACAACTTCTTGGTAATGGAGTATAAATTTTTAAATTGCATAGTTTTTACACCACTTCTAGATAAATGTACAGCTCATTACAATGAATATTGTTACATATGTAACAAATTCTCTAAAAAAGTACGAGATTTACATCAACCAAATTCTCCCATATTTTATCTAAATAATGCTACCGAAGTTGAAATCGGAAGGGGAGAATGGAAATAAATCAGAGTTCATATTGACAATTGCAAAGAAAATTACAATTTTGATCATGAAACTAATACGAATCATGGTTAGGGATGGCAATGGGCCGGATCTGGATCGAATCTGGCTAGGCCCAGATCCAGATTCGATTTTTTTTCTTTGGTCCGGATCCGGTCCAGATCCATTGGGTCCAAAAAAATTAAATCCAGATCCAGATCCATAAGATCCACAGGATCCAGGGTCTAGATCCGGATCTATATGTTTTCGCTTCTAAAATAAATTATAATCAACTATAATTCACAGTAACACCATAATAATCTAAATGCATAATAATACTATAATAATTATTTAGAATTTCTACAATTATCACTATATTGGAAGACGTTAGTTACAGATTTACTATAAAGTAGGAAGCAACAAACAACTCGATCGTCGGTGGTGTAAGTAACGCGACCCGCCGTGAATGCCGATAGATACATAATTGAGAGTATTTGAAATGAAATTTGGAACATATTTGTTTTGGAATAATTTGAAAAAGAAAATTGAAGAGTTTTAAGTTGGGGTTATGTAATAAATTATTATAAAAATAATATATATATATATATATATATATATATATATATATATATATATAAAACTAAATGGATTTTGGAATGAGAAATTGGGAATGACGGCGAGACGCACGTGGGAATGACGGCGAGACGCACGAATAGAAATTATTTAGGTTAACTAATTTAATTATAATAAAATTATATATATATATATATATATATATATATAATTGGTGGATCCACGGGCGGATCCGGACCGGATCCGGTCTTAAAACATAAACCCGCATCCGCATCCGAAATATCGATATATGTTCCGATCCGTCCGCATCCGTCGGTCTAGATTTTGAGGATCCGATCCTTAAAATGGATCTAGATCCACTGATTTGGACCGGGTCCTGGATCCGTTGTCATCCGTAATCATGGTGATAAAAAAAAATCAATAATGAAGGATTATATAAAATTTTTCAAAAGATGATTCATGAAGTGAAGAAAGCATAAATTCAAGCTATCAGATACAAAGAACAATGAGATGCTCATTACAGTAGAAAACAGTTGGAAGCTATTTTCTACCGACATGGGTTTGATATTGCATAAATTGTGTGCATATAAAGGGTAATAATTATTTTTAAGAATTTGCAAATAAATAGTTTTATGACAATAATATTGTCTATAGATAAGTCTTGTATTAATAATATTGTCTCTAGATTTTTATTTTAAAAGTTTGTCATTTGTATAGGTTATTGGCTCATAAATACACTAACTATGAGCCCATTTTGGTTTTTCCTTTTAAAAATTATCACAAAATACACAAACTTAATGACTTTAGTGATTTTACAACGATTTCAAATCTAAGCCAAATTAAATCTGACTTGACATCTCAAAAATTTATCAAAGACAAAACGATCAGTGATATAAACGATATCGTGGAGAGAGAATATCGATTATTTTGATCCCAACTAGAACCAGACGATGATACAAACAAGAAGACTTGATTTTTGTAATGAGGGTTGACGTGATGAATCATAGAATCAAAAAATCTAACTTATTTTGATGGAACGATAATGTTTTATGTCCTCTTTCTACGATGCCGTTTATATCACTAACCGTTTTATCTATAGTAAATTTTCGAGATGCCAAGTCGGATCTAATTTAGCCTGAATTTGTAATCGTGGTAAAATCACTAAAATGATTAAGTTAATGTATTTTGTGAAAATTTTTAAAATTCGTGGAAAAAGTCAAAATAGCTCAAAACTAATGTATTTATGCATCAATAATCTTTTGTAATAAAGTGAATCCCTTTCTCTTGTATAAATGGGGGGTTTCATGGCTTAGATATCCGGAGTTGAAAAAGAGTTTGGAGAGTCTGAGAATTGAGTAAAATCTTTGAGTATTCTCTTTCTTTTCTAGTGTAAAATATTTTCTTCCGTATTTAGTTCAAAGATTAATAAAGCCTGGTTTATTTCTGTAAGTTTTTCTTCTTTTACTCTTCTATATTTCTTTGCTTTACTTATAATTTGTATGATGGCTAGTCTTATAGGCTAGATTATTATGTGATAAATTATATCTAAACTATATAATTATCTATGTTATAGAATTTGAAATCATATGAAGTAAGATTAATAATATAATAATTAAAATCGTAGATATCGAGATTGATTGAAATATGTATCATGCATGTTCAGTGTATCTTAAGACCTGTGATGCTATGCACATTTTGCCCATTTCAAGACTGTTACGTGGGAAATTTCATGCGAAATGTTTGGTGTATATATTCTAAACTGATGACTGATATTATTTTCCTGTAATTAGAAGTACATGGCTCTATTCCTCAATTTTATTACTACTCTGATTATTATTGTTGCTATAATGGTTATTATTAGTTTTCTTAGAATCCTATGTCATTGTCCATGGTTTAGTTAATTTGATATGGCAGTTGAAGATATTATAAATGCAATTAATTGCGGTCACGGTTTAATTCAAATTATTATAATATAATAAATCGTATATCACTAAAAACGTAACTTTAAAAAATTATATATATACCGTAATCATTGAGTAATTAATTTTTTTAACTTCAAATATTAATCCCAATTTAGTATATAAACCTCAAGTAACAATTAAAAGATTAAGCTAGAGCATAAGAAAGTGAAGAAAGAAAAAAAAAAAAAAACTAAAACAATTAAAAGTGAACACGAGTGAGAAATCGAAAAAATAATAAATAATCCCAAGAGATTACGGTTGTCATCCTGTAAAAAGCCAATTCAAAATATAGTTAATCAAAATTCAATATTAAACTAAATCAAATATAATTTATGCATGATGCTTAACTTTTATGTACGGCAGACGCTATACATAATTTATTATGTTTCAAAAACCTCATATATTTTTATTTTTATTTTGAGGGGAAACCTCATCTATCTTTTTAGTAAGTAATGAATTGTAGTACTTAGTAGTTAGTACATAGATTGATATGTTTCATTTTCAAAATGTTCATTAACATGGTTTCAATCAATTTTTCTTATCGCGCAATAATTACATAAGCATTTATATATGTAAAATGCTAAACGTACATAATATGTACGTACATAATTAGACATTTTTGTCATTTTACACATTTTCAAGAATTAAGAGATTAGATATATTTTAATTGAATTTGTAATTTACTTAATTACCCTTAATGATAAGGAAGGAAATGATTTCCAAATCTTTCATTTTGGAGAATACAATTAATTGTTCAATTCTGTTTCTGTCGCTTGATTCCGTGATTTGAAATGTCTATTTAAGTTCATTCAGCTTTTTAAATATATAATATTGAAATGTTCTTCAATAATTACAACATTAAGCACGGTTTTAAGGAAGAATTTTTTGTCTGCTAATTTTTTTTCTACTAATCAATTGAATGACCATATATTATTTCTATCTGTTAGGACAGAAACCTTTGAAAGCAAAGGTAGAACGTGAAATTCAATCATAAATGTCCGCGGCGTGGCGCCCTTTGACGACTGCAGCGAGAAGACGTGGACAATGGAAGAGTGCTTTGTTGACGGCGTTTCTCATGTTGGCCTCCGACACAGGCGAGGAGGAAATCCTAATAATATAGAGGAGAAACAGTTAATGAAGAAGATGTATTTTTAAATGACCTGAAATGAAAACCCTATCTACAAAAATTCAATGAAATTGATTTTCCGTGAAGCATTACAACTCTTAACGGATTCTGTAGGCAGGGCCGCCCCTGAGGGTAGGCCACCCTGGGCGATCGCCCAGGGCCCACCATCTCAGGGGGCCCAAATTACTTTAAAAAAATAATTTTATTTATAAATATATAGTGTATTTGGATCTAAAATATTGTATAATTTAAATAATTTTTTTTAAAGATTTAAACTATTAAATCTTTCTATATTTTATATATAGATATATGTCTTCGTTTGGTCCCAAAATACGTTAGAAAATATTGATGTTGATGTGATTATTAATGGTTTTGCGTTTAAATACTCGAATAAATTATTTTTATGATATTGTATCATGAAAAGAGTTGAGATATAGAAATATAAGAATGAAAGTAAGTTGTATGTGTTTTGATAATTTTTATTATCTATTTCTATTTGTAGACCACTTGAATTTACGTAAATTTACAAATTCGATTTATTTTATAAGTATAATAAAAGGAATCATTTTGGACGGTCTAATGGTAAAAGTAAGTCCATGTGGCCAAAGATCACGAGTTCAAACCTCACTATCGTCTTTCTAGATTCAAGCCTGACACACTTGATTTTTCAAGTATGGTTTAGTCGTCATGTGTCGTTTGCAAACTATTGTAAAGAAACATAAGTTTTACCTTGTTTGCACGTAAGATAATAACCGGGGTTTCTATAAATTTCAAAATGGGCCTATATTCCTTATTTTGCTTGCAGCCTATAAAATATCGTGAACTACTGTGTCAGAGCATTGAAACACGTGGTGCATTTGTAGTCACAGATGGCAAGATCGAACTATACATTCAAAACAGATGCGAGGGAATTTATTTGGCCATAAATGAATGCAAATCTGCAAAGCCAACATTCAACTTTTTGGCCTCAGCTTTTTTTGCACACATGGTGATAGCACTTGTAACTATACAAGGATTCGTTCGCAAATTCAACATTGCCTTTTTCTCCATTTTCTATCACAACGACACACGAGAAATTAAAGTAACAAGATGATCATTTTCCTAGATTAATAGAAGCATAGACAAAATCCTCGCATCCGGTATATCCGTGGCTAAAACATCGGACAAGGCACCGATAATGTCGAACAACTCAGAGATTGAGGCTGAGGTGATGTCCTCCGACACCGCGAGGCGCCGAGCTCCAACGAACATGTGCAGCTCCTTGTTCGGCAGAGCTGCTGGTGGTGTTGTTGATGTTATCGGCGCGCCGCATCGCTTCTTCCTCCTCGGCCGTAACATCGAGTTCGGCGGCGGCGATACCGCTGAAAAGCTCCCGCCCGCTTCTTCCCCATCTTCATCATCTCTCATCGGTTGGACGTCCGCGCGTGGAGCCCTTTGACGATCGCAGCGAAAGATTTTGCCGAAGTTGTTGGTGTAGTCGTGGCCGACGTGCTTGGGACTCGCAGCTTTGGTGTTGAACATGGCGTAGAAGTCGGTTTGGTTGAAGCCGAGTCGCGGGGCGGGGCCTCGGACGGAATAGATCTCGACGCGGTGAGGTTGGAGGCCCGGGGCGTGATGCCACTGGAGTGCATCCCTTTGTTGTATGAAGATATCATGGATGCTGAGGACGACGACGTGGAGCTTGCCATTGTCGCCGATCTCGACGTCTTATCCCATCATACACGTGCTCATCAATTTCATTCGAATTTGATAAATTCGAATTAACATGTGGAGTGTTTCCCGAATCAAAATTCATATATGAAGTTTCCTCGTCAGAAGAAGACCCAAATAATTCATGTATGACTTGACTGGTGTTGGTCATGGCTCGTTGCTGCATTGTAAGTTTCAAAGTTGGTAATTAGTAAACATATTAGTTGTTTGCTATGATTTGAAATTTCTATTGATACATAGTTGATTGTGTTTGAAAGTTTGAGAGTGTTACAAGAAAAAAAGAAAAAGATAAACAATTAAATTTACAATGCAGCACAATGAATAAACAATACTCAAAGATAAACCATGGCTATAACAAATAGAATCACTGTAGAATTTGTTCCAACATTTACTTTTTTTATGCAATCAATACATTACCTGAACTAGGAAACACCATCGATAATTAGAACGACAGTCTTAGTTCAAAAAGGCAGCAACTAGTCATTTTGTTACTAGCTCAATCAAAAGGCAACAATTGATTAAAAAGAAAATATATAACAGCAAGTGATAAATAAATCAGTATATAAATAAATAAATGATAAATAACAAGATTTTATTACTATGTGTATCACCGTCATTTTGTGGCGCACTGTATCCCAAAACTATATGTATTTTCTTTTTCTTTTTTTTGGTCAATTATACAGAAATTTTAAAGGGTGCGTCACGGTGGACTCAAACCTGAGACCTTTGGTCTCGGGCATTAACCACTCTACCACTAGGCCAACACACACACACACCAATATAGGAATTTTTGTGAATAGAGAATGTTCACCACAAAATTGAAATGCCAAATTCAAGTTTACTGAAAACGGATTAATACATCATTTTTGCTCTGTGACAATGGGATTCAATATAGATCTAAAATGACACGGCCAACAAACATATTCATATCCACACATAACAATCCCTTTCGGTTAAACACTGCCCAAACTTAATATAGAGAATGAAATGTGGTGCATCAACTATATGATTAAACTTCTGGTACATGCTTTAGAGAGAGAGAGAGGGGCAAGGTAATGGAACTCAACACATCTCTACTGGGAATTAGTTTGAAAATCTCCAAATATAACTGATAAAGAATACACAAACACTCAAGCATATGAAGCTAAATCCATACTTCAGGAATAACACCAGTTTTTTAACTTTGGAACACTAAGATCAGAGGCAAACCAAGTTCAGTCGAGCCCTTGTTTGCATTCGGTTCGTGTTACCGACCTCAAGCGTAATTCAAGCGGAAAATATCATTTAGCACATAGAAGCTATATGTATTTTCTTGTGTATTACATCAAGTGAACCTCAATGATAAATAAACAATTACCCAAAACTAAATAAATCAGCAAGTGAACGTAACACTATGATAAATAGTATTACAGTATATTACCTCAAATTTACATATGTTGATGAATGTAACAGTAAAGCTTTCTTTTCATAGTCCCTCCATTTTCATTCTTGGGTTTCTTCTTCTTTTTCCTTTTTCATGGAACCAACAGTAGAATAATTTTAGCACTCCTTTTATGTACGCATAGTAATCTTTCATAATATTGGTCTTTCATTTCATGGTCCCTCCTTTTGGGATTAATTTTTTTCCATAAATATTTGAGTAAAAAAGGAAAAGAAATAAAACATAACCTCATAATATAATTGTTCCAAAATAGATTAGGAGTAATTTAGTAATGATTTTATTACCATAAATAACGAATTTAGTTAAAAAAAATAGAAGGGCATTATGTACGTATATATTATGTACGTTTAGAACTACCCTTTATATATTTCATAAATACTCAATTGGAGACGGAGTTAGAAATATTAAAGTTGAAAAAACAATTAGAAAATAAGAATACTCATTAATACAAGAAAATTTTAAAATATCAAAGTCATAATATTGAAAAGATAATTTTTTTTGCTAAGGGGTGCTTGAGCTCACCTCAACCCGCCTCAGTACTTAACTCAATCACACCATCTTCCATGAGATGTTTCTAATGTTGTTCACATACATTTAAAAAAAAAATGATTTGCATATTATTTATACATGAATGACGACTATAAATTTCTTTAGTCAGAGGGAAAAAGAAATTGTCTGGAAAAGTGAAGTAATACTGCTCACATGAACTTATTTTTGGATGAATAAAACTATTTTACTGTAAAATAAAAACTTTTATAACAAATAATTAGAAAATTTATCTGAAAATATATGAAATTTGGGTTATTTTCGATTTCACACGTTACTTTTAAAATTTAACCCTCATTTCATGAATTTTTATTTGTTTTGAAATATATCACAAAACTTTTCGTCCAAATTGAGAACTGAGACGTCAAATCGGAATTGACATGGGGTGGTTTGATTATTTTAGAAAAAACTCCTCCCACGAGCCTCCTTCATCCCCATATTTTCTTAATTTCTCTCCACAAGAGACGATGGTAGTCCCTCCCTTCTAGGGGTGAGCAAAATGTTCAATAACCGAATAACCGAATCGAATCAAACCGAAATATCTAATTTGGTTCGGATAATTCGGTTATTTCGGACAATTCGATTATAACCGAAATATATTTTGGTTGTATGGTTTTCAGTCGGGTATGAGTTTTTTTACCCGAATATTTCTATACCCGAAATTTATATTTATATATAGTATAGTAATATTATAATTAAAATAAATAGTTGCCCTAAATTGAACTTTAAATTTGGTGTTTTGAGAAGATTGTAGCATTTTTATGAATTGTTCGTATTTGGTAATGTTTTTTGAACTTTGAACTTATGAAGATTGTTGGTAATGAGTTGTTTAGTATTTGACAATATTATTTATGAATATTGCAAACTAGTTATTTGTTGAGTATTAGAATATTTTTTGTATGTTTTGTTTAAAATTTAGAATTAAGGCAAAAATTCGGTTTTATCCGAATTATCCAAAATATCCGAAATAATTTTAGGTTATTTTGGTTTGGTAACCGAAATTATTTCGGTTTGGTTCGGATATCATTTCTAAAATTTCGATTATTTTAATTCGGATATTTTTTTGACCATACCCGACCAAATACCCGAATACTCACCCCTACTCCCCTCATCCATCCATTTCCAAAACCAGAGATGGCCTATATATAGTTAGTAACACTAATGTGTACATTATGGAACGAGTTTTAAATGTTGTACGCTACGGGCCAATTACACTCTCTATTATAAGTCGTGTATTTACAAAAAGTATTGATACAAAATGCATGTGTAACTAGGGATGATAATGGACCGGATCTTGTTAGGTTCAGATCCAGATCTAATTTTTTTTTGCTTGGATCCGGATTTGGTCCAGATTAATTGGGTCCAAAAAAAATTAGATCCAGGCCCAGATCCATAAGGGTCCAGGATCTAGACCCGAATCCACATGTTTTCTCTTCTAAAATAAATCATAAATCAACTATAATTCACAGTAACACAACAATAATAATAATCTTAATACATATAACACTATAATAATTATTTAGAAATTCTACAATCATTATTACATAAGAAGATGTTAGTTACAAATTTACTTTTGCTTTCATGACAACAAATAATATTGCAATAGTAACAGAAGAAATAACACATACATCTTAACAAATAGACCACTTATATACAAAATTTTCTCAAATACAAGGTACAAGTTTTTAATATTATTGACATATCATCAAATTCGGTAACCTAGTCTATCCAACTTCAACTAAGAATAAAAATAATATAATATACTTATAAATATAAATAAAAATTATATATACATATATATTATATGGATCCATGGACCGGATCTTTTGAGATCCAGATTCAGATCCGAATTTTAAAAGAATGGTCCGGATCCGATCCAAATCCGTTGGATCCTATTTTTTGAAGATCCAGATCTTGAAAAATGGATCTGGATATATAGATTTGAATCGGGTTCGAGATCCACTGTCATCTCTAGTGTAAGTGTGTAACCTATGATATATGTGTAGAAAGAGAGTACATAAACTAGAGCCCATTTAACATTAATTATAGTGCACCAACCACACGAGCTACCCATTCGGCTCAACTTGGATTGAACCTCATTCGCTCACCAAGCACACCAGTATTGATCAGAATCCCAGGCTGCTGCTCCCGCCGCGCCCGACCGATACCCGCCGGACATCAACACGGCGGTGATCGCCATCGAGGCCATAATTCCGTTCTTGGCTGTGTCCTGCATCCAATTAATTGGTGTTCATATTTGTGTATGATATTTGGAAGAAATTGATCTTTCATTTCTTTGCATGCATGATTGAAACAGCTGCTCACGCGTGATTGAGCGGAGTTGAGGATTTCAAAAATAAACTAACAAAATTATACTTTTGTAATTAGAAATAACTTTGAACAAACGAAATTAATTACATTTATGTCAAAGATGGAGCCAAGCGCCTCGAGCACGACTCATGCGATTGTCCAGCTGGGAATATTTCTTTCACAATTATTATTTATAGAATGTATGTTTTAATTATTTTATTTTTCTGATTTTTTATACATGAAAATGTAAATAGGTCGGTTAAAATTTGTTTCTAAATACAAAATATAATTCCATCCATCTGTTTTTAAAATTATAACTCAATCAAATTTTGATTATTGCATAATCACAATTTATGTCTCCAATTTTGAAAAATATCCCAAACTTTAGTTAATTTATTAAAATATCCCCAAATTTGGATGAGATTTTAAAAAATATCCCCAACTTTAGTTAATACATTAAAATATCATCAACTTTAATGAAATTTTGAAAAAAAAATCCACAACTTTAGTTAATACTTAAAATGTCTTCAACTTTGATAAGATTTTGAAAAATATCCCAATTTAGAGTTTCCGATGACAGAATGCTAAATGAGTTCGCCGGATTCTTGTGTGGATTATAGCCCAAATGGCTCAACATTTCATCTCGAGTGAATTATAGCTCAAATGACTCAAAATTCAGTCGTCGGAAACTTTGAAGTGGGAATATTTTTCAAAATATCGTCAAAGTTGTAGATACTTAATGTACTAACTAAGTTAGGGATATTTAATATATCAACTAAGGTTGGAAATATTTTTTAAAATCTCGTCAAAGTTGGAGACACAAATTGTTATTATCCCAAAAATATATATTAAAAAATGCTCCAACGGTCGCCAATGTACAAACATCCATCTATTAAGACTGACAATATACACTAAATTGAAATAAATTACAAAAGTACTCTACATAATCTCGATTGATGCTTTTAACATTTTAAGAGACAATTTGGTATTTTCACCAAACATCTTCTCACATTTCAATCGCAGCTAGCATGTAGTTCCTAAGTTACATTTCTATCATTTGCTATTTACTAATTACTAATGTTACATGTAACATGTGTATATTAATAATGTTATTCTATATATACAAACAAGATGTATAGCATTGATAGGATACTGCCCAACTGAGGTGCCCAAGCATCGTGCCCAATACAAGTAACCCGACATCAAGCTCGGCCCGACAAGTTCGGCCCATGAAGACTCCTAAAGTCGGTGGGAACGCAGAAAGCTCAAACCATATCTAAAAGAATCCTAATTCAAGAAGGATAGGATCTCAATCCTAGTTAGAAGACTTGGATTCGAGATCTGAGTCAATACATTGTGTATAAATAGAGGCTAGATTAGACGACATAGATCATTCACTCTCTTTGTAATCGCTTACACTCTCAATACACATACTCTCTCTTGCCCGTGGACGAGATCTTATTCACGTAATCTAACCACGAAATCTTTGGTGTTCTTGCGCATTTATTTCCTTACGAATTTAAGATCGATCATCGCGCGCCTCATGGAAACGAAATATTGTGTTTTCGATCAACCACCGCTTGGAAATAATCATGACCAGTACACCGTAAGCCATGCATCCAGGACCGTCCGCAAGCAACAACAACGGCGACGGCGAAAGGGAACGCTCGAGCTCACCGAATAGCCCAATCGTAGAGAAGAAACCCCAGGGCATATCCAAAGTCTCGATGAGCACGGACACCCCGCCTGCAGGAGGCGGTTACCATAGCGAAGGCAATCGTAGCAATAATCCGAGAACATCCGGCTCATAAGTAAACCTTGACGACGTCGTCGAGGATTTCTCGAAAAATAAGGAGAGCTTTCTCCGGTTACCTCGGTGAAGCGGTCGGCCACGTCCCGAAGAACGGAACACGAAGCCTCATCTAGATACGAGGCATCACAACGAGAGGTCGGGGCCCAAACCGACCGCAAGAAACGAACAACGGGAGAGGACGTCGTGATCGCCGCGGCCGCCTCGATCGCGAATAAATCCATCCATGAACTCCGCCCGATCTCCAGGGGACGAGCAGCGCAGGAAAAGGCATCAGGGCCGCCGCGAAGTCGGTCCGAGTCACCTAAACGAGTTCGATCGTCGAACTCCGTCCCAGTCTCGAGAGGACGGCTTCGATGGATACGGGAAGATAGTCACCCCGTTCTCAAATAGAATACTCAACACTTCTCTCCCGGATAAATACCGGGTACCAAGCATCGCCCCCTATGACGGGCTGAGGGATCCATAGAACTTCCTCTCGCAGTTCCAATACAACATGATCAACCAACGTCTCAGCTCAGTTCATATGTGTAAACTCTTCCCGGAGTTACTCGTCGACAACGCCCGCAGGTGGTTCGACAGTCTACCTACGGAAGCATCGCCCTATCGCGACCGATGGCTGCCTTCCACCAAGGTTCTTCCAAAAGGCGGAATCAAAACGTCATCGACACACCTCCTCACCATAAGGCAAAGCCGTAATGAGTCCATCGGCGACTTCATGACAAGGTTTAACAAGGGTGTTTGAAGGTCGAAGATGTGAACGACTGTTAGTCATCTCGCCTTCCAAAACGGCATCTTGCGGGGCCTTATACCGAGAGATCGCTGGCACGAACCCGTCGCAACAGCCAGCTGTGGCGCATAGCCAACCGGTTCGCCAAAGCGGACGGTCGACAAGAGAAAGCGCGGGCGCATAAGGCGGACCCTCGGAAAAGGAAGAAGAGGCGAAGGAGGAAGATCGAACGAGGCGTGGCGCGCGGGCCAGATTACATCGCTTGATAAAGTCCGGGCTCGGTCCGCGCAACGCCTAACGACCTCAATACACCCGTTGACGAAGCCGAGGCGAAATCTACGCTCCATATGAACTGTTCGAAGCCTCGACCGATGATGGGGAGGAAAGAGGTGCCGACCTATGGATAAATCCGCTCATTCCATGATGATTACGGCACGACATCAAGAGTGCAAAGAGCTCATGGGTGAAATAGAGATGCTAGTTCGTGGCGGATCCTCAAGAAATACTATGACAGTCGCCAAGCCGACCAAAGTCGAAAGAAGAAAAAGCGAGAAGAGGAGAAATTGTACCCTCTACAAAAACAAAGCGCAAAGACGAGGAAGGAGATGACGAGCCCCAATATGACGGGTGGTCTCCACTATTACGGGCTCCCTGGTGAGTCACGAAGTCCTCCTCAAGGCCGATGCCAAGTCCTAGACCGTGAACCTACCAATAAGAGGTTCGAAAAGACGAGGCGATCACCTTCTCCGAGGACGACCCGCACTGCGACAGTACCCACCGGATCGTTGGTGATCCGTAGTAGTCGCAAATAAATTGGTAAAACGCAACGTTTACATTGACAACGGTAGCGTCGGTGAGCATCCTCTTCAGGAATGCTTTGACAAGCTAGGAGTAGAAGAAGCACACCGCACAGCACCGCCGCCACTCCAAGCTTCGTCCGGGAAGAGACGCCCGGAAGGAATAATCGAGCTACCGTCACGGTGGGAAGCACCAACGACCTCGACCAAGGTGGTGCGGTTCTTCGTAGTGAAGGCCCACTCGCCGTATAACATCATACTAGGGCGAGATTGGCTGAAGGCTGTAGGGCGGTATGCTCAACGCACCACCGACGATAAAATACCCACCACGGGGCAGCCGTGATCCGAGGTGATCAAAGCGAGCGAGGAATGTATGCGGGTTGCCTTACGAGGTGCGGGACCTCGCCCAAAGACCCACAGGCATAGCAATTAAGGAAACCCGAAGAGTTGGAGTCAGGAAGTACATCGCCACTCCCTGACAGTCAGATGGAAGAGGTCGCATTGTACAAAGATGAGCCATTGAAGGTCGTCCAGGTTGGTTTCACCACGGCACCTGAAGTGAAGGATCAGATCATCCAACTCCTAAGGGAATTCCGGGACGTGTTTGCTTGGTCTCCCCTCGACATGACCGGAGTCTCGCCGAGTATCATCACTCACCGGCTCAACATCGACCCGAACATAAAGCCAGTTCGACAGAAGCAAAGAATTTTTGCAGCCGAACGGAATCAAGTCATTCATGACGAGGTGAACCAAATTAAAAGCACGCATCGCTTGAGGTCAAATATCCTACCGATAGCCAACCCGGTGATGGTGAAGAAAGGAGGAGGGGGATGGCGAATGTGTATTGACTACACCGACCTCAACAAACATTGCCCAAAGGATTGCTATCCCCTTCCCAACATTGACAAGAAGGTCGACGCGTTGGTCGGATACGAAGTCTTCAGTTTCTTGGACTTATACAAAGGGTATCACCAAGTCCCGATGGACGACGAAGACGCTGCCAAGACAGCCTTCATTACCGATTTGGGTCTTTGCATATAAAAGATGCCATTCGGCCTTAAAATGCAGGGCTACCTATCAAAGGATGGTGGACAAAATATTTCGACCCTACATAGGTCGAATGTGGAGGTATCGTGAGCGACATCGTCGTCAAAAGCAAGGAAGAAGCGCATGTGTTTCCGACCTCGGATCGTCCTCGGCCTTCTTCGAAAATCAACTGAAACTAAATCCCAGTGCACGTTTGCGATCCGATGCGGAAAGTTCTTAGGGTGTTGGGTTTCACAAGAAGGGCTAAAAGCAAACCGTCAAGGTCCAAACCATTTTGGAAATGAAGATGCGAAGACCATCCATAGCGTACACAGGTGACAGTGCATAGCGCACTAAGCCGCTTTCTTTCAAAAGCCGCGGATAAGCGGCTACCTTCTTCAAGATTCTCAAAAGGCCCCGAAATTCTCATGGGATGAGGTGCAGTCCGCCGAAAACCTCAAGAGCTACCTGCTAAGCTCCCACTCTATCCGTCCCGAAGAGGAGAGGTCCTTTCTCTACCTCGCCGCCTCGGACGAATCCATAAGTGCAGCCTGATACGAGAAGAAGGACGTCGACTCGGTGTATTTCATCGGCCGAGCACTAAAAGGCCGGCAACGAGGTATCGCCCTTGGAGAAGCTTGCCTTAGCATTAATAAACGCGAGGAGACTACGTCCATACTTCCATGCACATCCCATACAAGTCCTCACTGACTACCCACTTGGCAAGTATTGACGGCCTCAAGCTATCGAGGAGAATCGCGAAATGGGCAATCGAGGCTGGGCGAGCACGATATATCCTTCGCCCGCCAGCCATCAAAGGTCAAGCCTAGCGGATTTCCTTGTCGAGGCTAACTTCGAAAAACCGAAGCCCACCGAGTCCGTGTCGAGGCGATGCGAGCCGAACCCATGGTTGAAACACCGAGTGAGGCTGGCAACTCGTTGACGGGCTTCGGAAAAAAGGTAGGAGCGGTATCTTACTCCCAGGCCTGACGACCAAGAGATCGCCTACTCACTTTGGTTCACATTCAAAATACGAACAACGAAGTGGAGTATGAAGCATCGATCGCGAGGACTTCGCGCCTCGCTCAAAGTCTCGAGATACGAGCCGCATGAGTTCACACGACTCTTAAGTCGTCGTAAGCCAAATGTTGGGAAAATACGAGGCAAAAGCGGCGAATGAAGAAGTATCTTGAAAAAGCAAAAAGCACCAACGGACTTTCTCACACTTCCGGATAGTTCGCATCCCAAGGGCAAAATAGCCGGTGACATCTTAAGTAAATTGGCCTCGTCATCAACGAGCCCGCCAAGAGAGTCCAAAGCGGGGAGCATAAGCGATGCGAAGGCGGGCCGAGGTCAACATAGTCTCGGATGAAGAACCCAATTGGATGACTCCCATTCGAGAGTACACGGAGAAGGCGAATCGCCCCACTGGTGGTTGGAGGCTAGGAGGATCTGAACAAATCTCTGCGATATACAATTGAGCGGGGAGTCCTATCTGATCATATCTCCAACCTCTCTAAGGTGCTTGGGTCCGAACCGAGCTAATTCGTTCTCTGAGAAATACACGAAGGTTCGATGCGGAAGCCACATCGGACCCCGAGCCTTGTCAAAGAAAGTCATGCGATGGGGATACTATCACAACAATGTTCCAAGACTCAATGGACCTCGTAAAAAGTGTCCAAAGTGTCAAATCCATGGGAGCGCACCAAGGCTACCCTGACCGACCTCACCTCCGTCTGAGCCCTTGGCCGTTTATGCAATGGGAATCGACATTGTGGGCCCCTTTGTAAAGCACCGGGACAGCTCAATTTTAATTGTTGCGATCGACTACTTCACGAAGTGGGTGGAAGCGAGCCCTTGGCGAAAATCACAAGCAAGAACGCCCTCAACTTAGTATGGAAGAATATAGTGTGTCGCCGGCATCCCCATATCCTCCTTTCGGATAACGGAACACAATTCACGGATAAGACATTCAAAGATTGGTGTCGAGAGCTTGGATCGACAAAAGTTCACCTCGGTGGCCCATCCTCAAGCAAATGGTCGACCGGAAGTTACCAACAGGACCATCGTAAAGGTCTAAAACTTCGTCTCGACCGAGCTAAAGGCCTCTGGTGGAAAATTTACCACGGGTCTTATGGTCGTGCCGAACAACACCTCGGACCTCGAGCGGAGAAACACCATACGGTTTGGTGTATGGAACCAAGCGGTGATCCTGCGGAGATCGAGTGCCGAGTCCCGTACCATTGACTTCTCTGCGAAGCAAATGGGGAAAATCTACGAGTGATCTAGACACCTTTCGAAGAAAGAGAGACCTCGCCTACATCAAGGAAGCTCGGTGCAAGCAACAAGTAGCTCGGTATTACAACCAGCGTGTTAAAACCCGACAATTCCAGTGGGCGACCTCGTACTCGAAATAATGAAGTCGGCAAAGCCGCAGCTCGGCAAATGGAAGCCACATGGGAAGGACCTTCACCGTCGACGAAGTCCTCGGCAAAGGGGCCTATAAGCTCGCTCAATTGTCCGTGAGCAATTACCCAATGCATGGCACATCATCCATCGAAGAAATATTATGCATAAGTGTCGAGGGTCGGGTCTTGTTAAGTCTGTTTAGAGTCCGAGTCTTATTTGGTGGTCGTGTCGTCTTTTATCAATAAAATGTTATTTTTACGAGTTCTACTTGTCACTAATGCATAATTAATCTTCACATTATTTACCCTCACGGAGGACAAATTCCCTCGACGGAGGTCGATTACGTTCGTTTCATACGAATGTAAATTTAAACAGCAGCATGCCTACATACGAGATCGACTACCTTCGTTTATTTGAGCGTTCTCTATGTAGATGAAGGGACCACCCTCCCGATGAACTCGGCAAAAACAGAACCATTCCTACATACGAGATCGGACTACCTTCGTTTATTTCGGCGTTCTCTCTATGTAGATGAAGGGACCACCCTCCGATGACCTCGGCAAAAAAGTGAACCATTCCTACATACGAGATCGGACTACCTTCGTTTATTCGAGCCGTTCTCTATGTAGATGAAGGGACCACCCTCCCGGCGACCTCGGCAAAAAAACAGGAACCCCTACCTTCGTACGAGAACGACATTCCTACATACGAGATCAGACTACCTTCGTTTATCCGAAGCCGTTCTCTCTATGTAGATGAATGGGACCACCCCTCCCGACGACCTCGGCAAAAAACAGGAACCCCTACCTTCGTACGAGAACGATTTCTTTTTTAAGCGAATTCTCTACGAGGACGAACTACTTCGCATATTACTCTTGTTCAAATACAAAGTCAACAAGAAACCATTCTTATTAAATAAAAGATGTGACAGTTACATTTTACGAGGACGGAGCGGATCGGGAAAAATGAGCCAATCCCAGAAAAATCGAATTCAGCAGCTCATCTATACTAATCCTACCTCTACCTCGTCCTCGGTCTATATTACGGGCCCGGCCGGTAGACCTCGGTCACTGACGATGCACTCTGCGAGCTCGGCCTCGGCCACTTGATGGCGCCCGTCTCGGCGCTTTGGAGGTCCACGACGTTCAAGGGCAATAGCACCTCTCTTGTCTGCGCCACTCCGGATCGTCATAATTTGGTTCATTTATTCTAGGCGAGAAGCTCCGTGAAAGAAGAGGCCTCTGCATCCCGTCAAGTATTTAAATGCCGTGGTTGTCGGCGATGACGATTTGTATATGCTCCGGCCTTTTAATTCAGCGTCTTTGCTCGTGAATTGCGGAGGTCCGACCATATTCGCGCTGTACCTCGAACAACGGGCGGCCCTCGACAACCTGGCTTCAACTTCCGGATCGTCATCCCACCATTTCGGTGGATAACCTCCTCGTACTCGGCATGCTCCTCACCTATCACCTTGCCTTCTCCTTGGCGACCTCGACGCCTCCTCCAATTCAAAAAGGCGAGCTCGAGCTCGTCACGCCTCTCTGGCGGCTCTATGTGACATCGAGACTCACTTTATGCGTGACCAAGCCGCCTTTATATGGAGGAGTTCGACCTCTTTCAACTCAAGAGCCGCGATAAGTCTTGATTCGGTTCAACCAAGGAGAAGCATCAAGCATTCGAGAGACAATGAATAAAAAGATAAGTTTCTTAACATAAACTTGTGATTTTATTAACATGCCCTTAGCAAAATCAATGTACATTTACATTCAAAAAAAAAGTGAAAAAGATGGGGGATCAAGCTCGACCCTCCGGAAGCTTCGCCACGTCCACATTCGCCGCCCAAAGCCTCGATAGCCGCAGCCTCTTCCGCCCTATTTCGGCCCGTCTGACTTGGCCTCTTTGGGAACCACCGAGTCTCAACGCCAAGCATCAGTGCACCCCGACCCCTGCATGATCGGATAGTAAAGCTTGGTCGGGGATCCCGATCCACGGACGGTAGCGAAACGAGACTCCGCGGACAAAAAGAACCGAGGAGGCAGGTTCTGCGGCACGGAAGCTCGCTTCGAGCCGCGGACGAGCACATCAAAATAGGCCCGTCTCGGGACATTATCCTCGATCTCCTCGTACCCATACTTGGCTTTGTCCAGTGCAGGTAGTCCTCAGCGACATCTTGATTGCATCCGAGGCAGGCGCTTATTAAGCACCTCACCGCGCCCGAGACCATCCGGGCTCGCCGACATGAACGACCTCTCCGCAAAGCACGGGCCTCTCCTGCGAGCTCGCCATGTCCGCCTCCCGACGGCGAACTGTTCCACCTCGGCCTTCATCAGGCAACCTCGGACTTCGCCTCGGCCTTGCCGCCTCCTCCGCCACCTCCATGGCACCGCCTGCCCTTGCCGCCGCCTCAATGGCCGTCGCGTCGGCCGCTTTCTGTTTGGCGAGGTCCGGATCTTAGCCTCGGCCTCGGATATTTCTTGAGTGAGGAGGTATTCTCCGCCTCCACCTCCCGAGCATCCGGCCACCCGTCAGCTGGCACCTTCAAGTAATCCGATATAAGATCGAGATACTTTTGACACCTCGGCACGTCCTCGACCCCCTACACAATATATACATCAGTCGTCAAGAACACAATTTTATACTACAACACAAAGTATAAGGACGGTACAAAACCTCGGGAAAGAGGCGAGCACGACTTGGAACCAATGATCTCGACTCACCGGCCCGAAGAACCGAGGAATCGGGGATTACATCCTTCCGTCTCTTCAAGCGCTTGAGTGGCTGCGGTGAAGGGGATCTCGAAGGCCCCACACTCATTTCGCATGTCCTCGAAATCCTTCAAGGTCGAGACGCAGGCTCGGCCACGAGATCGGCTCGCCACGAGATCGGCTCCTTCCTTTCTTCTTTTTTCCTCGGAAGATTCACTACCAAAAATACATAGGTCAAGATCAACACGTATAATCATGCAATAAAGAAAAAAAGTAGGGCCTCGCCTTCACCGACTCCACCCAGGAGGTAGGATCATAAGGCTAAGCCCCGCGGCTGCAAGCTCGGCCTCGGAGAAGACCTCGTCAACAAGGCCAATTTTGTCCAGCGCCTCCTCCAGGTCACCGAAGCCCTTGTCGACAAACACATCGGCGATCTTATCAGATCGCCATGGGAACTCCATATGTCCCTGAAACCGACAGAAGAAGAACTTCTTCTGCCAGTTGGAGATCTTCGATTTAATCTTGGCTTTGAATTTCCTACGGGGTGATAGATAATACCACCGAGCCGCCCTTCGATTCTGCGAAGGACAAGCCCCAAGGTCAAAGGAAAATTATGCCTATAGGCATAGACACCTAGGGCAGTCATATGCCGGAATGAGTTCGGCGAGAGTTGGGCAAGAGATAGGCCAAACATCTCTTGGAACTCAACGTATACATAAGGGTAAGGAAGGCGAAGACCACGCCGGAGGCATTCCTCATACAACAATAAAACCATCCGGAGGCACAAGCCCTATCCTCCGGACGGGGCAACGAACTCAATATTAGAAGGAATACTATATTGAAAGCAAATATCCTAATATCGAAATACCTAAGATTGAAGAAAAGAAGACACTTTACCGCAATCCCCACCGGGGAATCGCAGACTACACTCGAGAGAGGCATGTGAATACGGTAAAAGCAGTGAGAGACACTAGCAATTAGGCGGGAAACAGACACGATTTGGCCTCGAGCGACTCGTTATGAGAAGAAGTAGCCATTACTTACTTTTGTTTATCGATGAAGAAAGAAGCTTCAGTCGTCGATGGCGCGAGAATAAATCTGTTTCTCATGAGAGAGTTTTTGAAAATCGAGAAATGTGGAAAGCAAAGTGATAAGAGATATTGCGTATCAAGGAAGACATTCCCTAATATGCACTTTATCGGGAATCCAACCGCCAATTTAATGCGCATTAAATGCGTATCCAGCGTCGATGCTCGACAGCGGCGAAAATCCGTCTTGACCTCGACGCGCCTCGTCGGTGAAGCCGAACAAGAACTCGCTTAACGCCGTCGGGTGAGCGATCGAGAGACCTCGACTTAACGCCTCGTCGGTGAAGCGGTCGAGAAGACCTCGGCTTAAGGCCTCGTCGGTGAAGCGGTCGAGAAGACCTCGACAGCGCCTCGTCGGTGAAGCCGATCGGAAGACCTCGGCTTAAGGCCTCGTCGGGTTAAGCCAAGAAGACCTCGACAACGCCTCGTCAGTGAAATCGATCGAGAGACTTGGCTAAACGCCTCGTCGGGTAAAGCGGTCGGAGATCTCGACAACGCCTCGTTAGGTGAAGCGGTCATAAGACCTCGGCATAACGCCTCGTTGCGAAAGCCGGGACACCGCCGAAGATACAAACAACAAACAAGACCTCGGCGGGCGCCTATGCGAGCACAAACGATACGATATCTGACGTCGAAGCATTGACACACAAAGTCGGACAATGAAAGAATGTCGAAGATCGTCGAAACCCGCTTCGTCACAACAACCCCAATCCGGCATGACCTCGTTTTACTGCGTCTTTTGGGGGTTGTGATAGGATACTGACCCAACTACCGGGCCCAAGCATCGGGCCCAATACAAGTAACCACGACATCAAGCTCGGCTGGACAAGTTCGCCCATGAAGACTCTAAAGTCGGTGGGAGCAGCGGCTCGGCCGTATCTAAAGAATCCTAATTCGAGAGGGATAGGATCTCGAATCCTAGTTAGAAGACTTCGATTCGAGATCTAGGTCAATACATTGTGTATAAATAGAGGCTAGATTAGGCGACATAGATCATTCACTCTCTTTGTAATCGCCTTTACACTCTCAATACACATACTCTCTCTTGCCCAGTGGGCGTAGATCTTATTCACGGATCGAACCACGTAAATCTTTAGTGTTCTTAGCATTTATTTCCCTTACAATTTAAGATCGATCAAGCATCATCACAATGAGATGATAGTAGGAAAAGAAAAATAGAGAAAATTAACAACAAATCTCATACTTTAAAGTGTTAATGGAGAGAATTGCCCCAAATATTAACAGTGCTACTTAAATTAACCCATATGTTAAGTTGTTACTCTTTTTACCCAATTTAAAGTAAAATTATAAAGTATCCTTCATTTGTTAAAAAAAGCAGAAGAAGGAAATGGGGGCGTTGGCCGCGGAAACCGAGGGAAAGGAGGGTGGCATGACAAAGGGAGGAGGATGGTTAGGCCGCAAGGAAAAGGGAGGGAGGAGGTTGGCCGTCGGGAAAGAGGTTGGCAGGAGTTGGCCGATGGGGAGGTTGGTTGAAAGGGAATTGGTGGGGAGGTTGGCGGGGGAGGTTAAATTGTACAATTAGTTAAAAAGAGTAGTAACTTAATATATGAGATAAAAGAATGTCAAACATAACATATATGTTATATAAAATTTTCTACCTACTTTAAGTGGACATTAGAAGATAAAATAATGATCTAATTATTTGGAGTGGGAATGAGTGCAAGACAATGTCATTTCCTACACGTTTTTGAAATATAATGGGCTAAATTAGAAGTAATGGGCTTTAGTTAATTAATGGTTGAACTATTAATTAATTAAAAGCGGACTAAAATAAAAGCTCATATAAGCTAGGGCTTTAATGGGCTGCTTCTATTTAATATAAATAGAGATAATTTATTCTTTAGGTCACGAAGTTTAGGCGTTAGGCGTAATACATAAATCAATCTTAGAGAACTACCGTTAATTCATTCAGAGATTTCTTGGCTTTCTGCTTGAATTAATACCGTGGAATTGTTCCTACATCGGTTTGCATACGTGTGATACCATAGTTGTGGAGACAACCTTGCGAAATTTATTGGAAGCTTGGAAGCGTTGCAAATCCATTGGAAGCGTTGCAAATCGTAAGTTCTCTATCGAACGTGTTCATAGGGCTCATCGCATGATTAATTGTATATCTAGATCTGTTTCTTGACTGTACATTCCGCTGCGTATCATTAGATGAGGTCAAGAACACCCAACAGTGGTATCAGAGCCCGAGGCTCGATTTATAATTAATTCGTGTTCTATTAATTGTGGATTAATCGAAATTTTGAATTTCGTATTTTCGGTTTTTTATTTCGTTTGTTTTTCAATTTTTTAATCTGTTTAAAAAAAAAGGAAAGCAAACGAAAAATGGAAAATCGAAATCGGAATTGTTTTCGGAAATTGGTTTCACGGAAATAGTTTGCTCGCTCCTCCTCGCCACCGTCGGACGCGACAACATCACGATCGTCGCAGTTTTGTGCCTCCCGTCGCTCTTCGTTAGGAACACGGCGGTCGATGGCACGGCCGCAGCGCTTCCGCTTCGTCGCCGCCGCGATATGGTTCTTTGAAGAGGCGATCGTTTGTGAGACGGCGATCGATGACGCGACGAGGCGCCGCGCTTCGTCGCCGCCGCCTTCTCTTTTTATGCTTCCGTCGTGGTTCGTTGTTCGAGATGCGTGGGAGCATCGGAATGAGCGTGGGAAAAGTGTCACCGGGCGGCGCTCGGCGCCGCCGTAACCTTCGCCGGAAATCGCGGCATCCGGGAGGTTCGCGGTGGAGGTGGAAGGGTGGGCGCAGCAGACGCTTGAAACTCTAACCCTTTCGTTTCGTGAGCTTAGGCAGTTCGGTCGAGCGGTGGGTCGTGGGTGTGGGCTATTCTTTGGCCGCAGTTGGAGGATCTTACAGGCGGCGTGGTGAGGCTGCCGGTTGGGCTTTCAGCCGTGGCCGTCTCACTTTTCGCTGGGCGCGTTAAGGGCGTGTTTGGGCGATTTTTAATGTGATGACCCATTTGGGGCATTCTAAATAAAAAAAAAGTTTTATTAATTTTGAATTAATAAATTCAATTTCAATTTCACAAATTAATTTATAAATTGGATTAATAAGTTTTGTTTAATATTATCATTTTTAAATAATAACATTAATTTCGATTTTGTATTAATTTGGAATTAATACAATCTTCTTATGTACATGAATTCAATTTATTAATTTAGAATTAATAAAATTAATCACAATTTTGGAAATTAATTTATTAATTAGATTAATAAATTTAAACTTTATTATTATTTTTGAAATAATAATATAAAGTTTAATTTATATTAATTTAGAATTAATATAATTTGCTAATGTACATGGATTAATTTTATTAATTTAGAATTAATAAATCTAATCATGATTTTGAACATTAATTTATTAATTAGATTAATTAATTTTAACTTTATTATTATTTTGAAATAATAGTATAAAATTATTTTTATATTAATTTAGAATTAATATAATTAACTAATGTTCATAAATTAGAGAATTGATTTATTAATTAGATTAACAAATCTTATTAGATTATTATTTTAGAAATAATAATGCTAAATGAATATTTATATTAATTTGGAATTAATATAAATGCCTATATCCACTTTTAATTAGAGAATTAAATTATTAATTAGATTATTGAATTTATTCGTTGAGCCCTATTTGTTTGTTATTCGTGATAAGCATGCTATTTGATTTTATGCTTATATTTTAACTATAGTAGTTAGAGACCGCTTTTATGATTTGGGTGAGCGGCTATCAATACTTGTAGTCCGTGTTATTATGTTTGGGTAGGCGGCACCCAATATATGTGGTCCGCATTTCATGCCTGGGTAGACGGCATCCAGTAATTGTTTTGAATTTAATATTGGATATTAAATAAACAATTAGTGTCACATGTTTTATCCCACTAAATACAAGTCTTGTTTTGAAACAAACGCATCGTCCATTATAATTGTGTGAGGATCCTAGCCTCTTTCGTCCAAGAGTTTTACACCAAAGTGTTTACTCAAAATCGACAAAGCGAAGGCTCATTCATAGATACATGGTTGGCATCGTGTGATGGGGTTGATTTGTAATTATTTTGAAACGACAAAGCGATCAAAATAATTAGTGGATCATATTAATTGGATTAATAAACCAAGAATTGAGGATCGTTGTTGCATTCGGATTCAAAACCGACCAAGTGTCATTATTGTGGTCATCGACCGCAGAGGCTAATGATAATCATGAGACTTAATCGATGCAAAACTGCTGCAATTGGCTTTGAGGCCTACTGAGTGATATTACTTACAGTCATCAGCCAAAGCAGAGGCTGTAATAATATTGACTTGGATCTTGGACTACTAAGATTTATATTTATTATAAATCCGTATATTGCATTTGGGGGTGCAATATATGTTAAAATTAGTGGGAGCTAATCAATACAATAAACCCTTGTTTGATTAGTGATACGATTGTGATCTGTGTTTACTTTGTTCTAATTTCTTTGTTTCTAAATTTTTCGTTCGATTCGATGTACTATGTTATATAAATGTTTGGTGAAACAAATTTGTTGGTAGGGTCAAACTATCGGATTAGCTCGTTATGCGCGCTTGGTATTAAGGACGGATAAGATTGAGTATGTCTTGGACAAACCAATCGATACCATCCCGTTGAGCTTTCTCCGAGCATGACTCGTTTGACCGGGTTGCTCATGAGAAGCGTTGATGATGCTACATCGGCTCGGGTATTATGTTGACTTCTATGAGTTTGAAACTCCAAAGGCAACATGAATACATGCTACCCTATGAAATGATTCACGATTGAAGTGTTTGTTTGCCACAAGCACAAACACCGGAGTTTGAAATACTCGGATCTCTTGATGCACGCTTCATGATAAAGCAAGATCTCTGAACGTGTATTGAAGATGATAGGATTGATTGAGAGGTCGTCGTCGATTGGAACGACTCGCTAGCCAATGTCTCAACAAACTGGTTTTGCAATCGTTACAGTTCATTTGCGAATTTCATGGTGAATTTCAATATGAACAATACAAAGGTGGGATTAAGCATCTTCACAACATGTTGAAGACTTACGAGTCCTTTACTTACGATGACAAATCGTGCTCATGGTGAGCTCTTCTCGCTCAATCTTCCAAGGGAATAAAAGCAAAGAAATACGAAGAAGACATCGGATGTCTTGAAGCCTAAGAAGAGTGGAGGGCTCGGAAGAAGAAGCGGCGTTAGTAAAGGATGAGTGCCTATTCGTCGTGAGAAGGCACCTGGAAGAAGATCGCCTAAAATTCAAGGCACAAGGTGCAATGGGTGGTAGCTCGGTATGTTTGTCGTTGAGATAAATATGTCATAAATAATTCACATTCTTGGGTATTAGATACGGTGTGGCTCACATTTGTAATAATGTGTGGGGCTTAGTGACAACAATAAAGTGAATCATGGGAGGTTGACTTGCGCGTGAAAAATGGAGCAATAGTTGCTTCTGAACGCGTGAGGACTTATAGATTAGATCTTCCTTCGGGATATAGACTATATTTACATGATTGTTATTTTGTTCCTTCTATTTCAAAGAATATTATTTCCATTCCTATGTTAGACATTGAAGGGTTTTTCCTTCCATTTTGGAAACTGTTGTTGCATGTTTTCTCTTAATGGAATGTTTTATGGAAATACCTTTCTTTCGAATGGTTTATATATACTTGAATGTGAACAAAATATTCTTAATGTGCAAAACAAACGACCTAAGCTAAGTAATACGAATGATGCTACTTATCTTTGGCATTGTAGACTTGGTCATATCAATGAGAAAATGATAGCAAGATTGAGAAAATTAGATTATCTCACACCTTTTGATTTTGAATCATATGGTGCTTGTGAATCATGTCTCAAAGAGAGAATGATTAAGAAACTATTCTCTGGGAAAGGGTTAAGTGCCAAAGAATTGCTAGAGTTGATCCACTCAAATGTGTGTGGATCGTTTCCAACTCAAGCAAAAGGTGGATATTCTTACTTCATAACTTTTACTGATGATTATTCAAGGTTTGGGTATGTGTATCCGATGAAACACAAATGGGGCTCTTGATAAGTTTAAGGAGTTTAAGTTAGAAGTCAGAAACAACTGGTAAAAGTATCAAGAATCTTCGATCAGATCGAGGAGGGGAATACTTAAGCCGATAATTTCTTGATTACTTGAAATCACATGGAATCCGATCAGACTGAACACCTCCGGGAACACCACAACCGAATGGTGTATCCGAGAGAAGAAGTCGAACCTTATTGACATGGTTCGATCCATGATGAGTTTCGCTAGTCTCCATTTATTCCTTTGGGGCCATGCCTTACTTAACGCTTCATATTTTGAATAGGGTTCCTTCCAAATCGATCGAGAAAAACACCATATGAGATATGATATGGGAAAAGAGCAAATCTTAACTATTTACTGACTGGGGTTGTCCCGCTTTTGTTAAGAAAATCTTGGATAAGTTGGAATCGAAAGTGAGAAATGTTGTCTTGTGGGATATCCTAAGGAAACTAGAGGATATAAATTCTACTCACCGGAGATCACATGGTGATCATCTCTAGAATGTGACGTTTCTTGAAGACTCCTATGTTTCCAAGGAACAAGGTCACAATGAGGTGAATCTTGAAAAATTCGAGAACCACAAAACAACAAAGAGGACGAACGATTGTTCAATAGTGTGAACAAGAATTGGTGGGGTATTTGACGATCTATTGGGAGGAAATAACTCTTGAGGGCCACCTCAAGACAATGAGACTCATCAAATACAAGATGACACAATAGTTGTGCCACTCCACCTCAAGAAGTTCATGAGGAAATTCTTGAGAATCTCTAAAATGTTGAGGAAGTCAACACGGAGGAGCCTACTCACGTTCAAAATGAACAGCATGAACCTGCGCAAACAACCCGACTCAATAGATCACAGAGGACTCGTCGTGCACCCCAAAGACTGAATCTAATGGTTGAGAACCAAGATGATGAAGTCGAGTCGGATGACGATGAACCTAAGACCTATAATGAAGCGGTGACTGGCACCGATTCAAAGATGTGGCTCAAAGCATCGAGGAGTTGGGATATTTGTTTTGACAGAGCTATCAAATTGTTTGACTTTGTTAGAAGCAAAGAGGACCTTGCGTTTATAGTAAACGCGAGAATGGAAACATTGTCTACCTGGTCATATATGTCAATGACATTCTGATCATGGGGAGCGACCGATCCATGATGCAATCCGTGAAAGACTGAATGTCTAAATCCTTTATGATGAAGTATCTCGGTGAGGCCTCCTACATCCTTGGGATCAAGATCTATCGGGATAGACCTAATAGATTGTTGGGGCTATCACAATCCACTTACATAGACAAATTGCTACGGCGTTTCTCAATGGAAAATTCTAAGAAATAATTTCTTCCTATAAGACATGACATCAAGTTATCTAAGAAGGATTGTCTTTCTAATGACAAGGAAATTGCTTGCATGAAAAGGATTTCATATGCTTGCTATAGGATCGATCATGTATGCCATGATATGCACTAGGCCGATGTGGCCTATCTTGCTTAGAATGACGATGATTTCAAAGAAATCACGGTGAGGAGCATTGAAAGCGCTAAGACTATTCTTAAGTACCTTAGAAGGACTAAAGAATACTTCTTAGTCTATGGTTGGCGCCAAAGCTATCAGTGACTGGGTACACTGATGCTAGTTTCCAAACAGGAACAAGCATGTTTCAAGTCGATATCATCTGATTAGAGAAATAATAGAAATGAGCAATGTAAAATTAGAAAGAGTACCCACTGACGATATCTTAGCTGACCCTTTTACCAAGCTGTTGTGAGAGCTTGTGTGTTAGACATGTGGGATGTTGGCTTTGATTCAGTGGGAGTTTAAAGTTTGTATGTTTTAGAAACTCCTTTGATAAGACATACTTACTTTTGATCACAATCGAAGATAATGTTTTTATATATGGGTTTTGTGCATTTAATGGAATAATTATTTGGATGCTTGTCGTTATTTTTTTATATGTTCCCTTGAATTATCACTGTCATTTTTGCTGTGAGACATCGATGATTTAATGTAATTCTAAAATAACCCTAACCAATGATCATCAAGAATGTGATATTGATGATATGCCATAGGTTAGCATGTGGTCTGCATCACATTCTTCGAGAATGTAGTGGTTCTCGCAACTACGAGATATTTGATATCCGTGATTGACACATGAATACTTTGGAGAGTATTGGTATACCCGACTATTAAATCGTTTGTTAGATGTCTACGATTTCTTAGTGTGTGGAGTATGTAATAGTCCTTAGACTTGAGGTCATTACACATTTTGTTTGTTGAGTGCTGCACTTTCACCAATGACAAAGCTTGCAAGTAGCAAGACACGGCTTGGATTGGGTGCATCATGAGGCAAATGAAAATGGTAGTTGAGCCAAGAATGAGATTCATTCCTCGATTGAAATTTCGAGTGAGCACTTATTTTGTCTATATTATTCGACCATAAAATCATTGGCCAATGCAAGAGATATATTCAATTAAAGTAATTGAATATGATCGTATGAGTCTTATAATAAAGATGAGAAAAATGATTGAGCTATTGGGATAGACACATAGCAAAATCCTAGGCTCAATCGAGAGTGTCGTGAATGAAAGGATATTACATAAACTTCATGTAAAGGTTTGTTCTTGTTTTCCACGTAAGCGTCCGCCATATATCGAGTTCACGCACAACGCAGATCCGGAGTTTTGTGCAGACTTTGATTAGATCATCGTCGGTAATGGGGGCCTATTGGGTCACACTATCAAGTGTATTGTTAAATCCGCTCAAGGGTATGTATAGTGCACGGTAAGTTATCTAATATTGGTCCAAGTGGGAGATTGAAAGATAATGGACTAAATTAGAAGTAATGGGCTTTAGTTAATTAATGGTTGGACTATTAATTAATTAAAGCAGACTAAAGAATAAAAGCTCATATAAGCTAGGGCTTTAATGGGCTGCTCTATTTAATATAAATAGAGATAATTTATTCTTTAGGTCACAGAAGTTTAGACGTTAGACGTAATACAGAAATCAATCTTAGAGAACTACCGTAAATTCATTCAGAGATTTCTTGGCTTTCTCTGCTTGAATTAATATCGTGGAATTGTTCCTGCATCGGATTTGCATACACGTGGATACCATAGTTGTGGAGACAACCTTGCAGAATTCATTGGAAGCTTGGAAGCGTTGCAAATCCATTGGAAGCGTTGCAAATCGTAAGTTCTCTATCGAACGTGTTCATAGGGCTCATCACATGATTAATTGTATATCTAGATATGTTTCTTGACTGTACATTCCGTTGCGTATCATTAGATGAGGTCAAGAATACCCAACAGTTTTTTGTTCTTTGTAGTTTACTTACTTTACGGTAGGTCTAGGCTTCCATACTAGAATATCAAATGTGGTCGGATCTCAATACGTATGTGTATTGATTTGATGGGGTCGGACCAATCTGATTTATCATGAAAATGTAAATTAAGCAGCTCGACAAAGCTTAGGTTTTGGACGTAAGCTTGGACCTCTGGAAAATCGTCCCCAACTGATCTTTTTGGACTGGACGATCGGTATCATAATTTGAACACCTATAATTCCAACTGACAATATAAATTATTAGGTTTACACAAAAGTAATTTTTTTTTATAAATTATCCTATAAATCTCAATTATTGTTTTTAGCAATTTAAAAGACTAATTGGTTCTTCTCCCATTTCAATGTCACCATGTAGTTCTAGGTGACATTTTTTTATCATTTGCTATTTACTAATGTGCATGTTCATATTAAAATGTTATTATATTCAAATGGTATGTATTAGTGGGGAAATAATACTTCTCATGTCTCATTTACTTTCCTTTTTGGATGTCCCATTACAAATGTCTGATTCTATTTTAGGAAACAATTACCCCTTCAAAAAGTGTGGATCATATCAACTTTTTATCACTTTAAATACTTTAGACATTTTTTCTAAATACATGTGTCCAAAAGAAAATAGACACTTTAAATGGGACGGAGGGAGTATTATAATACAAAAATATTAACAATAAAATGGCATACCTTAATTTTAATGGATATTGAAAGACAAAATAATGATTTAAATTGGAGCGGCGGCCGAGGCCAAGACTGTCATTTCCTACTTGTTTCTTCTTTGAAATACAACATTCTATCATAACCAAAAGGTTAGAGTTAGACTAGCACACGATATCATGTTAAATTTATTTTATATATATTTTTAAATGATCATTTAAATTATCCCCTAACATTGAATTTTCTCTATTCGAATATACAAAATTACAAATTAATCTTATTGACTAACAATCTATATATCCTATTACTAGATTTTAGGCTCGTGGTTTTATTATTTATTTATTTATTTATTTAAGTTTTGACTTGTTCAAATATGTGTGGTTCTAGCATGCGTAGTCGGTAATTAGCCTTCGAAAATTGAAAAATATGGAAAAATTATTAACAATATTGATAGTATAAGTGTTAATTTATAATTCACATATGTAAGGATAAAGTTGTGAAAAAAATTCAAATATCAAAATAATATTTACCTTTTATTTAATATGTAGAAGTTAAATTGTATCATCATTTTAGTGACGTTTACAACATATTGTCACCCACCCCGGTCGCCCAACCACCCACCTCTAACAAATTAAAATTTCAATTCATAATTAATTAGCCAACTCTTGAATATTATAATCGAAATTCAACAAAATTCCATCACATTGATATCGCCCCAACGAAAAAGGGAATGAAGAAGAACCATTAAATGATTTATAAACTTGGTTGTAGCTCGATTAAGACGAACCATTTATTAAAACTCTACGTACATGTGTCTATTAAATAATGGAATTAAATCATGAGCGTTTAATTTTCATTGAATTAGATTAACTTGATTAATATTATTATGCAGCACTGTCTTGATGGTAATGAAATTAAAAGAAAAAAAATTCTCGAAATATGGTCTACATTAAACATGAAGTAGATTTCCACATACCATAACCAATTATAGAGGCCAATAACAATATTTTAATGTGCTCGTGTTTTTTTAATGTCTAATTCGCTTATGTTTTATTATTGCACGTTATGCTTATGATAGCAATGTCACACTAAAAGGGGAATTCCAGTTTAAATGGATAAACTAATTTAAGGCATGTGTGTATATATTAACATATTGTATGCATACTTTCATTATAGCATATATCAAGCATTAATGAAAATAATAGTTTAATTGCTTTCAAAAAAATAAAAGTTTAATTAAGGTGTGCATGTGTGACACAACTGAACTCTCTCTCCCTCGCTCTCCCTCTCTCTCTCTAAAGGAAATTTTCAATTAGATAGAAGAAATTAAGATGCAGAAATATGCTCTTGATTATACATTGGTGCCGCTGGGGCTGCTGGTGATGGCGGTTTATCACATGTGGCTGCTCCGCCGGATCCTCCGCCACCCCACCACCACCGTCATAGGCATCAACGCCGTCAACCGCCGCCTCTGGGTTCACGCCATGATGGAGGTTTGTCTTTCTGCTCTCTCGCTTAATTAATCATTTCTGTATCATCAACTAAAAGAAGAAGAATAGAACTATATATAATTAAGGGTTTTAGCATATTCTAAGAGTCATGCACTTTCACAGATATAGATAAATCTTGTTCTTCTTCTTGTTTTATTTTATTTTATTTTTACTTGTCTTGTTTTTACTTTATTTTGTTTCGTCTGGCAGATTTAGATTTGTAGGGAAGGAGTTACGTCAATTGAGTTTGAAACGAAAAATCATAAACCATTTTCTCACTTTTGAGTGATATCTTAGAAAACTGAAAAAAAATACTTTAACTCATTGAATACTTTAATAATTTTAAACTTTCTGTTTTTATAATTATAATTCTTCATATATTCAAATCTTATGTAATATTAATCTAATATCACCTAAAGAAGTGTGACTCGTATTAGCTAATATTAATGATCTATTTCAAATTTAGTTCCAAAGTGATTCGACAATTAAAAAAAAGAGAGAGCGAGAAAAATCTCTCGTATTCGCTCGTTTCAAAAAAAACATCCTGTAAAGTTGGAAAAATCCTCCAAAAAAGTATTCTAATGTTATATTAAATGAATAAAATTTGAAAGCCATTTTATATAACACTCATTCTTTTATGTACTTGATTGAAGTGGCCCTATACAAATTTGATATGATAAACAAAAAAAAAATACTCAGCTTCTATTTCTTATTTTATCTAGAGTTCATAAAATGTCAAGAACAAACACCACAGAACAGTGCAAAAAAAAAAGATAAAATCTTGATTAATATTATACAAAAATGAGTAACTAATTTAATTTAAAGCAGGACCCAATGAAGAACGGAATCCTGTCGGTGCAAACCCTGCGAAACAACATAATGGCATCAACGGTGCTGGCGTCGACGGCGATCATGCTGAGCTCGGTGATCGCGGTGCTGATGTCGGGCGGCAGCTGCGGGCACCGCCAGATCGCCCCCCTGTACGGCGATAACAGCAAGCTGGGGTCGTCCATAAAGTTCTTCTCCATCTTGGTGTGCTTCCTCTGCGCCTTCTTGCTGAACGTCCAGTCCATACGCTACTACAGCCACGCCAGCGTGCTCATCAACGTGCCGACGTCGAGCAGGAGGCGGAACACGGCGGGGATTTGAAGGAATGCGTGACGGAGGAGTATGTGTGGAGAGTGGTGAACAAGGGGAGCTATTTCTGGTCGTTGGGGCTGCATGCCTTCTACTTTTCGTTTCCTTTGTTTTTGTGGATTTTCGGACCAATTCCGATGTTTGTGTCGAGTGTGGTGATCGTGTTTTTGCTTTATTTTCTTGATTTGGCGAGTGATATTGGGACTGTGGTGGCTCCTCAGGAAGTAGAGGAGGAGGAAGAGGGTAATGGGGTCGAAGTGGTCGATATATGATTTTTCGGATTTTTGTTTTATTAATTTGTGTTATTTTGGCTATCGTATCGTGTTTTTGGCTATAATTTTAGCACTCTCTCTTCTCACTATATGTGGATTTAAAATAATCCTGAAGTTTAAGATATCTTCACATGTTAATACCTAAAAATGAATACTTGATTAAGTTGGATTAATTTTATCTATATAACCTAATAATATAAAGGAAATATCCCTGAAGGGGATTATATTGTTAAATTTTCAAAATGAAATTTCACGGCGGTTTCATTTGATGATGGAGCTCTTACTCAGCGATTCGTACACAATTTTAATAATTTGATGATTTTATAAGTAAAATAAAAAATTTGTTGGTGGGAACTGAATCCTTCCAATGGCGGATCCAGGGAGGGGGCAGTGGGGGCACTGGGTCCCATAGAATTTTTAAAAAATATTAGGGTATGATAGTAATTTTATATTTAATAATTGAAAATATATATTTAAATATATAAAATATGTAAAGAATAATTTATACCATGCTTAAAATCAATACATAAAAATTGAAAGTGAGCTAAACATAGAAAAGAGTAATTTTTTTTCAACGAAAATACAATTTTATTGTTTTGATGGACACATTAATTATTTTTAAGCATATAGCACTAAGTTTCAATTTTTCATATTAAATTGTTACTTAGTTTTAGATTTAATTGTAAAAGATTTTTTATGAATTTATAAAATTATGATTATTTTGATACCGGATATTTTTTTAGACCCCATGACCAAAATGTCTGGATCTGCTACTGGAGCCTCCTATGGATTACGTAGTGCAGTGTGGACAATTACATATTTCAAAAAACGATTTAGTTCCTATTATATGAAGCATTTAATACTAGTATTTGTGGGCGTAGTTTAAATAATAAGAGAAATTAATTTAATAAGTCCGATCTAAAAAATGTTATTGGATAACCTAACTAAATTGCTTAGGACTTAGGAGTAGAATAAAGACATAAGGGTATGGAACAAACTAGTAAACATGTTATTCCAACATGGCCATTAGGTAAAGGTGAAAATGACAAATTTTACCACACTTCTGAATATTTTGAACAATTTTAATTAGATAAAATGGACTGAAACAGGATGTATATTTAATTGCATAAAAGTTAAGTGAGGGTACCAATTTTGTAAAGACGGAACGATTTCTACTTTGTTCGTTATTCAAATATTTATGTAGTAACATTTCTACATTTAATTATCTATCTAATTGATTCTACAAGGAAAGTTGTGTTAGTTTTCAATCTATTGTCGGTAGATTTCTTTTGAAACAGTTTGTTGCTTGAATTATCTCGACATGCATAGTAAATAGTAAAGAATTCATATGTATATGGAAGGATTAGTTCATCTGAAAGATTGTTTATTCTTTTTAAAAAATATCTGTTAAAGAACACAAACTTTACCTAAAAATAGAAGTGTTTCTTTCATTAAAGTAAATAACAAGAAATCAATAATTTAAGCTAAGTTGAATTTTGAACCTTGACGTATGCTTTTTTTATTGATTTTTAAAATATTTTTCTAAGTTAGAACTTAGCCAATAATAATTAATTTTTCATGTGATCTTTTACTTTATAAAATAAAATCTAATGACATCGGCCGAGCTGCTAATTTATGGTGAATTGTTTTAATCGCCAATTATGAAAATAACATACGTTTATATTCTTCTTTGCGGTATCGTATAAACAATATAAGGTTAAAATCATATGAAATATGAATATGAAAATAAGAAGCCCAAAATTGCAAATCAGCCCAAGCAATAAAAGGTCTGCCTAGCGGGCACTGGGCTAAGATCTCAATTATGGTTTGCGGTTTGATATTATACCGATAGTGAGTAGTTATCGCGTGAACACTTTTTAAAATATTAATATGAGAATAAATATGAATCATTGATAAATCATGCATATAATTAATCCGGATACACACTTTGAAATAACTATTGTATTTTTAAATCTAACGGGCAATGTATATATGATATGAACCAATCCTACACCATGCACAATTATATATTTGAAATAGAATGAATCATTCGACAATGGTTGAATTTAATTTCGATACACTGACTTTGTGTTTTAAATAACTATTGTATTTTTAAATCTAACGGGCATTTATGTATATTAATGTCTGTTTATACATGAACCAATCCCTACACCAATATATATATATATATGAAAGACTGATATGTTACATATTTGTTGTGAGCACTATTGACATACAATCCACATTAGCATTTGTTTTTAATATTTCATAAATTACAATCAAGATCACCAAAAGATCAAAGCCTATATATTCTTTTTTTCCTTATAAGTTCAAAGACATGAATGACAATTGTAGATCATGATTCAATTATGAAGAAACATTATTACGTTCATGTAATAAAGAAACATTAACTTTAAACACAAGTTATAGCAATTTAGACCAACACTAGCAATTCGTTTTATTTTACAACAGACTTTGCACTCCATCTGCACCTGTCTGCTCTCAATTTTGCAGTATAAAGCATTTTCCAAAATATTCTCTTATGAATTTAATGGAAAGTAATTTCGAGCCCAACCCACTCATCCAAAATTTATACATTTGATCTTTGTAAATGAAAATTAATAAAAAACATTTAATCTGAGTAATATGTAAAATACAAAATAAATCAATACAAAAGGATTCTCTAACCCTTGTACTCACGCAAGCCCAATAATTTGAGCCCAAACATCATATCGCAGCTTGCAACCATGTTCATCTCCCACTAATCTATATTAATCAAAAAGACAAAAAAAGAAAAGAAAAAGAAGCCAACTATTAACATTTCCTTTCAACGGTCATAACTAACTTTAAAAAAAACCTCTATTTGTGGCTCAACTTCTCTGCTCGCCGAGGAGACGTAAAAGGCTGAGGCCGAAGTTGCTACACAAGTAAAGAATTCTCTATGCATAATCCAATTATCAAAAGAATGAAATAGTATATGCCTTTGATTTTGATACAATGTAGTAATCTTGTTAATCTTTTCTGTTTTCATGCTGTGTTTTTTCGATGGATTGTTTCGGGACAAGACAGATGCAGTTGAGAACCTCATGTAGATCTGTCCGAGCCAGCTTCAGCGTCCCCCAAGCTCGACGAAACCAAAGAAGCAGGCAAGGAAGAAGCTGCTGCTGCTGCCAAAAACCATTGATGCAACTCAATTAGTTTAAATTTTCATATTTGTTAGTCATAATTTCAATACTCATTTCATAAATAATATGTCCCCTTTTCTTGAGTCACACTACATGTTTTCGAAGCTTGGTTGCTGTCTTCGTCTACGCAAGTTCAGCAGAGACGCGTACCTGAGGTGATATTAACAAACAACGTCAGTGCAACAACTCTGAGCTGATCGATATCACAGAGGCGCAGAGCAGCAAATTTAGTTCTGAAAATCCAAAGAAGAATCACAGATATTAAGCCTCTCATCATGGTAAAAGTTATCACGAACTACAGTAGGAGAATCAGCAGCTCAGAAAGTCCAATTCTTGAAATCTAATGAGCTACGAAACACTATATCATTGAATAAATGTGAAAAATGTATCAACATAGATGCAGATTGAAGGGAGCTAAATCCATTATTAATAGGACAGAAAGGTCACAACCAAACTGTAACACAACAAAGAAACTGGCAAAGACAAGAACAGCAAGGAAAACTAACGTTTGAAAGCGCCTATTAACTTATCTCTCTTCAGTTTTGTTCTCTTGTGCAGCCCGAATTTCCATTACTTGTTTGGACATACCAATGCAGTCAAACTAGGTGATCAAATTCAAGATAGTGAAAGCTACTATAAATTAGCAACTCTGTGTGCTTGCGCCGTCTCAGAAGCCTTTTCTTGGCGATACTCAATAAATTTCGCCTATTATAAGCTCAATCATTTTTAGTTCCTAAATAATAACTTGTAACTTTTAGCATCCATTTATGAGGTCTAAAAAAGAGAAACAGTGATTCGATTTAAATTCTCTTAGCATATCAATAATAATAAAAACATCACTAAACAATTACATGAGACGTAACCCACAAATTCTACATCATTTGCAAAAACAATCATACTTTAAGGGAACAAACACAATGATGTTCCAACAAAGAATGAGCAAGCACCTTTCTTGATCAATAAACCCTGCTGCAAAGAGTCGATCCTAACACGAAAACATCAATGGATCCCGGGATAACTGCCCCTCCGTTAGCTTTTCCTTCGACTTCATCATCATCTTTCACAGCCTTCATGATCAACAAAACTAACAAAGGATAACTAATCGTCATCAGCCCCCAATTCGTTGCCAGCTCGTTCACAAGGGGCACGTTATGTGAGTCGATCTGCCAAGCCACAGCCGCCCCTGCGCTCTGCACCCCCTTGTAGAACCCCGTAAACCTGCAAAAAAAAACCAGATTTAGTAAACAGTAAGGAATAATCCCAAACATCACAGCATTCTAAAACCTCAACACAAACAAAATTATCAAGAAACACAAACAAAATTATCAAGAAACATAAACAAAATCTTCAAGAAACAGAAACAAAAAGTCCAAGAAAATTCACCTGCTAAGAATCTCAGTATCATCAGCTAATGCTCCAATAACCCAATACACCATACTCTGAAACATAGCATCAAGCAAGCCATAACAGAAATACAACACAAACGGTCCTGCAAAATCACTCCCATTCTTGAAATCCAACAGCCTAATACGTTTAAAATGCATATCACTCCGGTCATAATCAAGCTGCTTCGCGAGCCCCCCACCCCAGATAGCCGTGCCAGCCACAGCAACAACTGCGACTCCCAGCAGCCCCCGTGCCCTCCTACTCTTAAAACTAAAATCCATAATATATCCAATCAGCACAGAGCCAATCATCTGAGCACCCCAGTAAAACACATTGTTCAAACCCCTAGTCCTAAGATTGAACAAAGCCCCATTCACATTGTTAAACTGGTAACTGTAAAAAAAGTTACTAGCCCAAGAAGCAGGCACAATCAACAACATCCTCCAATCAAGAAACAGCTTGAAAATCGCCCTCGATTCAACTCCCACATCCGAGTACTTGATGTTGGTGCATCTCGATCCATCATAACGGATCACGTCACTAGGGTGAAGAATTGAGAGAGATAAAAGAGTTCCAATTGACATAAAAACCATGAAACCAATGTAGGTTCCATCATTAACTGATCTTGCCTCAGTTCTATGATAATTCATTGCAAATGGGATTAGGCCTCCAATCACACCACCTAAATTGAAAATGCTCCAGAATAAGGCAATGTAGGTGCCCTTTCGATCGTGGGGAGGGTAGGAGGTCATGATGGCACCCTGCGCCGTCCAAAGAAGGCCTGCACCGACGCCGAGGAAGGCGCCGGCGACGATGGCGAAGGCTTGGTGTTGATAATGGTTGTAGTAGAGGAAGGAGGCAGCGTAGAGGACGTAGGTGGAGCAGCCGCAGAGGAGGGTGAGCTTGGGGCCGAGGATGTTGTAGATGCCGCCGCCGAGGACGCCGAAGATGGCGAAGGTGGTGTAGAGGGCGGTGTTGGCGTTGTTGCTGGCGGTGGGGTCGACCTGCCCGCCGGCGCCCATGCCGGAGAGGGCGTTGAACATGCCAGGGCAGCAAAAGCAAACGAATCCGATTAGGATTACTTGGATCAGGGGGGAATTGAAGCGAATAAGGGAGGGTTTGAGGACTGGGGTGTTCGTGTCCGGCGAGACCTTGCCGGTTTCCTGATCGGCGACGCTGCCCATTGGGGAATTTGGGTGAAAGACTGGATTTTTTTGCGGGAATTGTGAGTGTGAGGAAAAATGTGCGCGGAGATGGGGATTTAAACTGGGGATATTCCTAGTATTTTATGTTGGATTGAGATTGAAGACGATGTTTTCTATTGCTAGTGTTTGTGAGAGTGAAGCAGCAACTGCCAACTGTAAGAGATTTGGGAAGTAGTTGTGAGTTGTGATACTATGAAACACAAAGTTACAACTGTAATGGGCTGAGATTCCTTTATCGCAGTTCTTGATTCTTTAGTATCATTTGTTTTTTTTTTTTTTCTTTTGGGTATTGGAGTGATTGGTAATTTATGCAGGCTGATATTGCTATTTTAGATGTTCTGTGTTGGGTGTATTGAATATTCTCCTACAATCCTTTTGTTGTTCATTGCTTGGTTAGACTATTACGTTTGTCACATCGCACTAAATTATTTTGGTACGATAAAATATATATATATATATATATATATATATATATATATATATATATTCAAATAAAATGATTCAAAAATAAGAAATGAGAACAAATTTGAACCATTGATTTTTGAAGATGTGTGGTTGTGATTAAATCAAATTAGGGTATAATGGTAATTACGAATATTACGAAAATAGGGAAGGGTTAACGTGAGAACCATTTTATATTGTGAGCGTCTTATGAATTCACGGTGAAATTGATGAATCCGTTAAATTATGAATCCAAAAAATAAATTTTCGCGCCATGGGATTCGAACCCGGTGAAAATTTCGAATTTTGAATTCATTAACTTTCTCAACAGATTCATCAACTTTCATAACAAATTCATTTGGTTCTGTTTTAGGATAAGAATGGTTTTATTTAACCAAACTATATATATATATATATAAAGAGAGGATGTTTATAATATAATCTTTTTTCCCGTAGATATTGTGAGTCATATTTGTTTTATACATTTTTATCTATACAATCATGCTTTTTTTTGTGCTAATGCTTTTATGTATTATATTTTATGCTTCTTTTTTATAATAATCTATTTATTATAAATTCTATTACATATTGGAGACACTACATTGATCTTCAATCCTATGTGGATTTTTCTAAATTTTTCTTTCTTATTTTTCTAAAATCTCTATTTTATGTATTCTAATCACTCTCCAATCCCACATTGATTTCTTAATGAAACTTAGCCAAATTAGAACCTATATATAATGATATTTCTATTCTTCAAATCTCAATCAAATTTTCACTTTTAATAATTGGTATAGCGATTGATATTAATATTATTTAAATATACCACCAATTTAATTTGGTCGACTAAATATTTAATTTAATTTAATTTGACTATATAAATAACTTTTGCTAAATAAATTATCTTTTCAATTTGTTTTGGCCAAATAGTTTATTTACTACACTATTTAATAAAAAAAAATGAATAATTGTTGAGTATTATTATACAATTTTCCACCACCAATTTAATTTGATCAAATAAATGGTTTATTTAATTTAATTTATCCAAATAAATAATCTATTTATTATATATTCTATCTATGAATTATATATAGCAAAACATATTGGAGGCACCACATTCATCATCAATCCTATGTGGAATTACTATAATTTTTTATTTTTTATTTTCTAAATTCTTCATTTTATGTCTTCTAATTACTCTATAACCTCACATTGATTTTTTATGAAACATAGTCAAATGAGAACTTATATAAAAGATATTTCTATATATTAAGTCTCAACCAATTTTTTATTTTTAATTGGTGGAGTAATTGATATTAATATCAACAAACTACAACACTAATAGTTTATTTAATTTAATTTGATCAAATAAATAGTTTTTAATTTAATTAGAAACATATTATTTTCAAATTTCTTCATTTTATACCTTCTAATCACTCTATACGGAAACATTGATTTTTTATGAAACATAGCCAAATGAGAACCTCTATAAAAGGATATTTATATTCTTTAAGTCTCAATCAAATTTTTATTTTTAATTGGTGGAGTGATTGATATTAATATCAATCAAACTACAACTAATAGTTTATTTAATTTAATTTGACCAATCTAAATTCTTCATTTTATGTCTTCTAATCACTCTTTATTCCCACATTGATTTTTTATGAAACATAACCAAATGATATCTATATTATTTAAGTCTCAAAAAAAATTTATTTTTAATTGATGGAGTGATTGATATTAATATCAATCAAACTACAACACCAATAGTTTATAATTTGACCAAGTAAATAGTTTTTAATTTAATTTAGAAACATATTTGTTTTCTAAATCCTTCATTTTATGTCTTCTAATTACTCTTTAATCCCACATTGATTTTTTATGAAACATAGTCAAATGAGAACCTCTATAAAATGATATTTGTATTCTTTAAGTCTCAACCAAATTTTCATTTCTAATTGATGAAGTGTATCAATCAAACTACAACACAAATAGTTTATTTAGTTTAATTTAACCAAATAAATAGTTTTTAATTTAAAACGATATTTATATGAAACATGTGAAGTCTATAGAAATTGATGTGAATATGTGAAGTCTTATAGAAATTGATGTGAGATTCAAGTATTTTATTTATTTATTTATTTTGGTTTTGAACGGATTTAGGTTTTGAATGAATTCTATGTAGCAAAACATATTGGAGGCACCACATTCATCCTCAATCCTATGTGGAATTACTATATTTTTTATTCTTAATTTTCTAAATTCTTCATTTTATGCATTCTAATCACTCTACATTTCCACTTTGATTTTTTATGAAACATAGTCAAATGAGAACCTCTATAAAAGGATATTTTTATTTTTTAATTCTAAACCGAATTTTCATTTTTAATTGGTGGAGTATATCAATCAAACAACACTAATAGTTTATTTAATTTAATTTAACCAAATAAATAATTTTTAATTTAATTTAGACTATTTAATTTGCTCAGATTAACAGTTTATTTACTGTAGTACTATTTAATAAGATAAATATTTTAGATACATTATATAAAAATATGAACATGAAAGGTACATATTTACTAAGAAAAACTTTAATCTTAAAAACAAAAATATAAAAATAAATTTAGGTTTTGAATATGTGAAGTCTTATAAAAATTAATGTGGGATTCAAGTATTTAATTTATTTATTTATTTTTGTTTTGAATGGGTTTAGGTTATAAAATTCTATATAGCAAAACATATTAAAGGCACCACATTGATCCTCAACCCTATGTGAAATTATTATACTTTTTTATTCTTATTTTTATAAATTCTAAATCATTTTATGCCTTCTAATCATTCTACAATCCCACATTTATTTTTTATAAAACATAGCCAAATGAGAACTTATACAAAAAAGATATTTATATGTTTTAAGTCTCAACCAAATTTTCATTTTTAATTGGTGGAGTGATTGATATTAATATCAATCAAACACAACACTAATAGTTTATTTAATTTAATTTAACCAAATAAATAGTTTTTAATTTAATTTAGACTATTTAATTTGCTCAAATTAACAGTTTATTTACTGCAGTACTATTTAATAAGATAAATATTTTAGATACATTATATAAAAATATGAACATGAAAGGTACATATTTCCTAAGAAAGACTATAATCTTAAAAACCAAAATATAAAAATAAATTTAGGTTTTGAATATGTGAAGTCTTATAAAAATTAATGTGGGATTCAAGTATTTTATTTATTTATTTATTTTTGTTTTGAATGGTTTTAGGTTATAAAATTCTATATAGCAAAACATATTAAAGACACCACATTGATCCCCAATCCTATGTGAAATTACTATAATTTTTTATTCTTATTTTTCTAAATTCTTCATTTTATGCCTTCTAATCATTCTACAATCCCACATTTATTTTTTTATGAAATATAGCCAAATGAGAACTTATATAAAAGGATATTTATATTCTTTAAGTCTCAACCAAATTTTCATTTTTAATTGGTGGAGTGATTGATATTAATATCAATCAAACTACAACACTAATAGTTTATTTAATTCAATTTTACCAAATAAATAGTTTTAAATTTAATTTAGACTATTTAATTTTGTCAAATTAATAGTTTAATTACTGCACTATTTAATAAGATAAATATTTTGGATATATTATATAAAACATTCAGATTATATACATTTATTGTGGTATGGATATAATTAGAATGGATTATAGTATTTCTTTCCCCTTTCCACATAATTTAAGAAAAAAAATCTAATATAATTGTATTAGTAAAAGTGTCACGATTTCATTAGCTAGCTCATACAAAATAAATTCATACATATTTACTAAGAAAATCTACAATCTTGAAATAAAATAAAAATAATCCATTGTGGTGGAAATAAAAATGAAAAGATAAAAATAAATTTGTAGTCTTAAATATAATTAAATGTGGTATATCAACAAAAACATGAATCAATACATATTTACTAAGAAAAACTATAATCTTAAAAACCAAAATATAAAAATAGATTTAGATTGAGGTTTTGAATATGTGAAGTCTTATAAAAATTAATATGGGATTTAAGTATTTTATTTTATTTATTTATTTGGGTTTTTTTATGGATTTAGGTTTTGAAATTATGGAATCTCATTAAAAAAATAATGTGAGATTTAAGTATTATTTATTTATTTATTAATGCTACTTTATACTATTAAGATTTATTAAGATATATAATCAATTATTGTAGTAGTTTATATTTAACTATTTAGATATATTAGATTTAGGTAATTAGCAAGTAGTATACTATTTATTAGTTATGTTACTTTATACTATTCAGACTTTATTAAGATAGATAACCAATTATTTTAAATATTTATATTTAATTATTTAGATATATTGTAAATATATTTCAGTAATTAGTATGTATTACTATACGAGTTTAAATATGATATATCAACAAAAACATGAATCGATAAATATTTAGTAAAAAATCTATAATCTTAAAATAAACTATAAATATTCGATGCAATGGAAATAAACACCAAAAATATGAAAATAGATTTAGGTTTTGAATATGTGAAGTCTTATAAAAATTAGTGGGATTCAAGTATTTTATTTATTAACTTATTTTGGTTGTGAATGGATTTAGATTTAGGTTTTGAAATTATGAAATCTCATAAAGTGATTTCCCATCGAATTTATTATTGAAACAACTTATATTTAACTATTTAGATATTTTATAAATTTTAAATGGGATTAGATAATTAAGTGGTATTATTACATAAGTTTCGGACGAGAATCAATAGTAAAATAAATTTTTAAATTCAAGTTTGTGATATGTATGAATATATAAATTATATACAAGTAGTTTCTCTAATTTTTTGTATTCTTTTGCTATTTATTCTAATTTATTATTAATATATTTTATAATGTTCGAATTATTACTACGATGAATAACCAATTATTAAAACAAATTATATTTATAATTTTAAACAGATTCTGGTGATTAACGATATAAAGTTATTTCCCGTCGAATTTCGACGGGTTATACACTAGTCATAGATTATATAAATATCGATGTTGCAGATAGATTTCAGGTTAACACATATTGAAAAGATTTTATTTGATGCGGAAAGGAAATATGATGCTCTCCCGATATTATAGATACAATTATTAGTATATTATTATGAGGATGATTTTGAAAGCGTCAATCGTACCTGTCAATTTTCTATCACAATTGCCGATATACAAGGCAAGTATATCTGTATTTGTAATAGTATGCAATATAACAACACAAAGGCATTAGAAATCCTAACACCTACGATAATAAAAATATAAGACTTCAGATTAATTGGTAATTTTAAACTAAAATCAGCTATTTTTTTATCTTTTAAGAGGTACAGTTTTATTCATAAAAGCCGTTAATTTTATTTACAATAACTAATACTTTTTTTTTAGCTATTATCTTTATTTATAATTATTAAATTTTATTCATAACAATTATCACTTTTATTCAGAATATCTGTCACTTTTTTTAGCGAACAATGAAGGAGAGCTCATATAAATTTTATCCCTTTTTTGATGATATATCAAGAAAGGATGGGTTTTGTGGGGCATGCCAAGAGCTTTCATTTAGCAATATCATTTTCGATCAAAAATGATCTTTTTCGACCATGACAATACCATGTTATTAATAATCGGGATAGGTAATATGGTAGAAATGTATCATAAAAATACAAATCAATTAAAGTATACAGAACAGAAAACTCCAAATGTAGATCCTTATAGCAACTCGCCCTAGTTGGAATCACAATTTCAAAAATGGTGAGGCAGAATAGTGAATAATCTATCCTTTCAAAAATAAAGAGTGAATAATTTATTCAGATTTTTACGAAGAAAAAAATAAATTATTTTGGCGTCAACGGTAGGTATATTGGAAATAGGGGACGGCCGGCGAAGAATCTCATTGAGGGGCCCCATTTTATTTTTATTTTTAAAAAAATTGTAGTTGTTAGTGGATAAACTCTATTGCTGTTACAATAATATACATATACAATCATAGAAAATGGAAAAGAAGATTCTCATTATACGAGTTTTGTTCGTAAAAACTTGACCTAGTTCTTATAGCAATTCGAACTTGACCTAGTACAAGGTGTATGAAAATTCGAACTTGAGACAGCAATCAAGAAAATGAAGCCTAGGTTTGGACCACTATATGAACTAATACAACCAAGAGAAAGTGATGGAAATTTAATGCAGAGCTAAAAGGGTAAACATCATTCAAATTTGCAGATAATATGAGCTAAATAGTATCATGATACGACAAAGAGAAGACGATGAAAATGTGGTCTTGTCCTTGACCTCAACCCCCATCTTGTGCAAAATCCGAATGTGTATCCTCAATACTTAAAATTCAAGGGTTGTTACTTGTATTGCAATTCTGTTACTTGTATTGTTACTTGTATTGCAATTCTGGACACCACCTATAAACTGTTTAAACAATGTTTCCACCTTTTGATTTATTGCAATTTCGATATTCCAACTTTTCCCATTGAAACAACATTTTTTCCAAGGGACAAACCTTGCATGAAAAAGTTGAAGATGTCGAAATTGTTATAAACCAAAAGGTAACGTCATTATTGAAACATTTGAAAAGTAATGTCAAAATTGCAAAATGTCATAAATGACTATTTACTTGCAACTAACCCTAAAATCAAGCATCTCACAAGGAGCAACAATGCACTCGAAAACGACACGATACCAATCAAGAAAGAAATTCACAAAGATGACATCTCCGTCAAAGAGCAGATAAATCGTGGTGGAAAATTGCCAAATATTTTCTAAAATTTTGGCGCTGTCTCGCAAAAAGACCATATGCTTGTCAGGAATAATGAATGCAATATAAACTCTACGCAAAAAATAGAGCAGCACGAGTTTTACTCTCTATCTCTACATCTATCAGTTCATTAGCTCTCTCTTACGACGCCCTCTCTTTTACTTCTTGTTCTTCATGCTTTGTAGAGAGAAAACGGGTGCAGTCAGGTGCCCGTCTCCATCAGGTTTAGCTGTTGGGGAACTCTCATCGCCAAATTCCAAAGGTGAACTAGGATCTTCCTTTTCAGTTTTGGATCCTGAATTCTCAGTTTGCCCGATGCCAGGCTGATCAACGATCATGCTCTTGTATATTGAAAAGGCTTGGGCCATCATGCTGGCAGGTTGGGCAGGATTGGACGGTAGTAACATAGTTGTGCCCTAGAATAATCATATGGAAAGAATGAACTCGACGAATAACAAATTTCAAAGTTTTCACTGAATGAAGTAAGTTCAAGTAACTATATAATATGACAATAAGCTAGATCTTTCGAGTTTACCTTCTTTGCAATCTGACCAAAAGCCTGAATATATTGCTCGGCAACTCTTAAACTTGTAGCCTGCAAATCCAGTGCATCACATTCATCAATTGGTATCATGCATAACAGAATACTCATTACAATCCAGATAATGTGTGTGTCTCAAACTTGCAGTACTCCCCCAAAAAAAAGAAATAAGAAATAAGAAAAATATGGTTATTAACTCTTTCAAAGGGGGGTCTGTGTGTTTTGTTGTGTGTGGGTGGGTGGGTGGGGGCAAGGAGGGTAAATGGCTGCTTAAAATTGGTCAATAAAGAAAAGAACTTCACCTCCAAACCACCATGTTCCTTGAGGGCTTTTGATACCACAGCAATCCCTTCTGCAGTTGCTTGTGCTCTAGCACGGATAGCTTCTGCTTCTCCTGATATAGCAAAGGTTTAAGGGATAAGCATAATTGGAAGACACAATTTTTGAAGCGAAAATAAAAACTCAAGCATCAAACATGTATAATCTCCTCGACTTTTTATAAAATCCTTTTAAAGGAATACAGAAGGTCAAAGCTTACTCTTAAATTCAACTTTTTGGGCATCAAATATCAATTAACCATTGGAAATTGTAGCACCAACAGGAAACAACAAATGAAAACGAGATAACTGACCTAGAGCTCTGTTGACCTGGTCCATCTTTGCAGCTTCAGATTGGAGGATCACAGAGGTTTTCTTTCCATCTGCGATATTAATGTTTGCCTGTCTTTCTCCTGTGTGAGATCAGACAATTAATCTCGTGAATGGAAACGTGGAAAGAACCATGAATACGCACCATCTTGAATTTCTTTTATATGTGCTAACACCATAAGTAGCATGCAGTTTTTCATTATTGGCTAGATAAGAGCTAATACTTTCTTTGACCTCTTTCAGAAATATTCATTAGATCTAATTGGAATAAGTCAAATAAGCCCAATAATTTCATGCCAAAAAAAAAATTGCAAATCAATGAATTAATCACTACCGAGCTGAATATGGTATTACTCAAATTTATCTGTCAGTCATGTTCGCAGAAATTATGTTTGTTGGGGATACAAGATAGACAACAAGATAGCTTTTGTGTCCAGGACAATTGTAAGATTTGCTGGCTTATGTTTAGGACAAATTACCTTCAGATTCCAAAACTTGAGCTCTCCTCTTACGCTCTGCTTCAGCTTGCATCTCCATAGCGGCCTTTACTCCTCTTGGAGGAGATATATCCCCTAATTTGGTAAAAAGGAACCCCGGAAACTAAATAAGATGCAGCAGAAACTTGAAGGATTTTTTCAACTAAACCAACAAATATCTTCTAATAAAATCTACCCACTTATTTCATAACGAAGGCATTGTAACCCCCAACTTTGCGCAGCTTCATTGATGGAAATCTGCACCACATACATGTAGAACAGTCAGTCCCATGTGCAAGCTAAAACAACGCTAGTTCTAGGTGATACGCAAATATGCAGAATAGATTACCACCTACAAATATTTGCATGTAGTTTCCAAGTGCTGATACATATTTTATGATACCCCGAAATGGAAATAAGAACTTAACAAAGGCAATTTTCAAGTAAATTGGGACATAACGTGGACGGTCATGACAACCTTGATCCTAAATTTTTCGACATATGAATCAATCTATTAAGACCTCTTTGCCTCTTTGGTTTATTTTGTCTGTATCAAAACTGGGTTACAGAATGGCAATCTGATATCTCATGAAGCAAACTTCTCACAACTATTAAGTATTACCCGATTGGATTTAAATACAGTTGACAATATTTGGAATGAAGATGAAAGATGCATTGTTAAATGAGTTAACAGTGTAAAGCTCAGCATATTAAGATAATAGAATAAGAACTGTTAAACTTGCTCTTTCTAGGTTTATTAAATGGTCGTAACAATACCTTCTTACAAGATTCCTCTGAACATACAAAGTTTGATTTGCTAAAATCAATATGCAAAACACAACCGCATTAATGGGAAACAACCATAATTACCTTAATCTAGCTCTTGGTCTAAAAGAACATTTAACAATAGATGAGTTTGTGGTATTATGTACAAAGTACAAACAAGATAGCAGAACTGACAACACGTTGTCAGCTATTCGATTTAATTTTTACAAGTAAAGATACTACAGGATACAGTAGAGGAACAAAAAAATGATTAGAAACTACCATATTAGGACATGAAAGTCAATGATCATCCTATTAAACAAAATAATCAGAAAATAAAGAGCAGATATCAATAACTCACCACTATCTTCTCGTTGAGAGTGTCCCTTTCCTCAAAGGTCTTGTCAAGAGTGATCTTACCTAGCTCACTTCGCATGGTAGTCTGTGCAAGCTGAATCACAGCATACAATGGATTCTCAACCCCATATGATGCCAACTTTGGGTCCACTATCTGGAAAAAAAATTAATCGGTAAAAGAAAAATAAAATGTGATCATTTCATAAATTCAACCATAGTTGTTCATAAGCACGTCAAATAACAAGACATAAAATCATATGCCTACATGCCTTGACATAGAGGACTCCGTCAATTAGAATGCTGACATTGTCCTTGGTGATAGCAGACTGATCGGGGATAGGAATGGCCTCTTCTTTCAGTGAATGCACATAAGCAATTCTGTCGACAAACGGAACCAGCAAGTGGATTCCAGGAGGCAAAGTTTTCACATACCTTCCAAATCTCTCGATAACATATGCCTTCTTCTCTGGCACAATACGGACTCCCCAATTTATGGGTGGTGCAGTCTCATACCTTCACTCAGCAGAATCTTTTATCAGATTGCCTAAAACTTTCAATTAAGTATCAAATATCTTTCAATATTTAGGGATTCGATCATAGCTGAAACTTTGTGAAAGACTTATTCTACAACAAACTCTTGATTATATAACAAATATTCCAAAATATTTATCCAAACCTTGATTCTTATTTTTTTTCTGAAAATTTAGCACAATCTCTCTCTGCAACTATAATACGGCTAGAATATAATTCATACGACAATGTATAACATGGTACAAGAAGCAAATCATAAACCCATAATAATTTTGTGAGTAATGAAAATTGTTGAAGCTACGGTAATAAACAATACACGCACATTAAACAGGCAGCAATGAATAGGTAACAGAAATGATAGATGGACTAAACGGGTGCGATGCAATAATCATCGCTAATTAGTAATTACGAAACAACATATAGCGAAATGATAGATCAACTAAATGAGTGCGATGGAATTACCATCGCTAATTAGTAATTACCAACCAACATACAGCGACAAATTCATATGAGATGGATAAAAACTACCAGAAGATGTAAATCCAAGATGAAGTAAATCGAAAATGTCGCCTAATATATCGCACCGTGATTTAGCAGCAGCTACCAAGAAATAGACGAAAATATGCGAAATAGCATATCGAAGTAAACGAGTTACAACAGAACGAAATATAAAAGGGAAAATCTACAGGAATCACACAAAATGCTATTAGGAATACCTCGTGTTGGGGTCGCGCAACTGACGAATATGGCGGACGGCAGAGAAATACGGGGACGGGAGCTGATTCGGCGAACTGCGAGCGGTCCGCGTGTTGAGAAGCCGGGGAGGAGCGGTAGCTATTCCGCGGGAGTTGATCGCCGATCGAGCGACGAGGAGGTTCCTCACCGCGCGAAATTTGTTGAGAGAGTTGGATTTGACGATATTCATCCTCAAATTTGTAGAGAAACAATTGGAAATCTGGGGGAACAATTAGGGGGAATTTCAGAAGAAACAGTATATATATTGGCAAAAGCCCAAGCTTAAACCCAGAAGAAATAGGCGCAAAGAATTGGCTTGTCAAGCAAGAGAGACCGGGATAGCCTAGGCATAGAAATGACTTGTAGGCCAAGAGAGAAAGAAAGAGTATACTGTAATATCTGTATATGCATCGCTGAGATGTAAATTTGTTTATCCGGAATTTTCAGGGGGCTGGTGATAGAGGCAGTTCGTTGTCGATGCAAAAATTTGCTCTAATTCAATAAATTCAAACTACGTGCACATTTGCATTTCTGAACATCGTAGTTGACATTAGATTTCAAGGGAGTTGGTTTGACTGATTATTAATTTAAAAATGAATGATTGGATACTTTATCTGGAATCTAAATATTGTGTGCATATATTGATTTTTTTTCTTGTAATGATCTGTAAAAAGAGATCATCACGAAATGATAAAGAGAAAATCAGATGATGTTAGCATTAATCTATGGTCGTTATATAAACATTTTTTTTATATAAGGTGTTCCTTATATAGACATTGCTAAACTTAATTATTAATCGTTGTAAAATGTATTTTTATGTTACAAACATCTATCTAAAATCTTCTTTGGAATTGGAGATGCTTATCCATGTATGCTTGAATAATATAGAGATTACCGTCATATCTGTCGAGTTTCGATGGAAATGATTTTAGGTCGTGATTTATAATTATTTTATATTATATTTATTAAAAAAAAAAATTGTTTCAAACTCATGTAATAATACTCATTAATTAGCAAAGTCCATTAGAATTTATAAATATAAATTATTACAATAATTACATATATCCAATAACAACCCAAATATTACAAAGTAAATATTAATGATAGAGAAAAATTCATGTAGGCAAGTCAATTAATGGTTGAATTGTCTTAGAATTTATATACCGGTACCAGTCCCAAACCCAAATTAAAAAATAACTTTTTAGTATATGTTATCGTCCCAAATTCATATAATAATAGTCGCTTATTACCCAAACATATATAGAACATGTTTGAATTTGTAATTATAAATTGTTATAGTAATTGATAACTTAGTTTCGTTCTTCCCTCTATGTATATGATACCTTAGTAGTTGTTCAGTCCAACTTAATTTCCTAAGAATGGTGGAATATCAAATTCTAGAAAAATAGGTATAGAAAATTTTTAAATTTCATGAAGGATTCTTGAATGAATGCGGTGCTCCAAGTCTAGATCGCATAGTAATGTAAATTAAGAATGTGAAATAGATGAGAAAATTTATTTTCATTCCCACCATAATTAGGAAATGTGGATTCTTGTGACCAAACTGTCATATGTTCGAATCTTACTAAAGTGAGTTGTTTAAAAATGTAAATTATTTAGCCCCACAACATCAGTCTTGTTCTGTTGCATGATTTGTCAGAGGACGCGACCGTGATTGTCACCGGAAATGGCGATACAATTTGAGCATGATTGAATTCTTAATACTATTTACGTGATTGCCAATGAAAAGTGATATTGCGATACTATAGAGATTTCAATGAAAATGCAGATTTGTTTAGGGAGAAACAATATAATTCATATGAATTTGGAATTATGGTGTTTAATATCCTTATCATTGAGACCGTAATGAATTCCCTAATGGATAGGTAATAGATTTGTTCCTAATATAAATTTAGTTCCAGATTCCAAGCTCAATCATATACTTACTTTAATATAATATTATTTAGGATAACTTTATTAATATCCTTCTTTACGCACAATCATATATATAGAGAGCATTGATTGGGAATATGAAATAAATAAAAGTTATAATACATAAATTAAGAATGCATATAATGGGGATTTATATGGATTTAGAATAAATATGAATGAAGAATATAGGTAATGTCATATAGGCGTATAAATAAATATGGTGTCTCCAATTTATAACAGTATTATAGGTTTATAGATAGATAGAGAGTCATTCACAGAATCACAGTCTCATTTCAAAGATTTTTTTTTTAGAATAATTCCATATAATTAATTCACATGATCATATCTCATTCTTCAATTTATATTCGAGACCTTTTTTTATAGTTTGAAACTATATATTCTTCTTTTGTTTCATTTTTGTGGGTCTTTCTGCAAAAAAAAAAAAAAAAAAAAGAAGAAAGAAAGAAATCACTTCGAATCTTAATTTTATTTATGCCAATATTTTTGTGCTCCATTATTAAATTTATTATTTGAATAATGTTTATTCTAATAATAAAATAGTATTAATATACTTATTTATTATTTATTTTTATTACAAAAATTCCAGTATAATAAATCATAATTATGAAATAATCAATTATTAACTTAAAAAATTATAAATTAAATGTCAAAAATTAATTATTTGCCCTAATTGAGTATAATCAACCTAATTAACAATTAAAAAGATAAACTAAAACACCAGAATTGAAATTGAAGGGGAAAAAGGCTAAAATCCTTTGAAAGTGGAAGAAACACCGTAGAATGAGATAAGAAGATTCCAAATTAAGAAAATAGTCTTACATTCAATAATAATTATAATAATAATAACAAAAAAAATGAATATATATATATATATAGAGTGATTATTGTAAAAACCATCTTTAACCTATAAACTACGAACTTCTGAAATCGTCTGAATTCTCCGTGAAAGCGTCTGAATTCGTCGTGTAAGTGTCTGAATTCAAAAAATTAAAAATTCGTCCTTCATGGGATTCGAACCCATGCGTTTGAATCCATCAAATAAGGTGATAATTCTCTTTAGATCTTCACGAATCAAGAGCTAAAAATGGTTCTTATTTTATACTTTAAGATTTATTTGTATTTAATCTCATTCCTATATATATATATATATATATATAGAGTGATCAATGAGAACTACATCTTTTGCGAACTCTGCGAACCATGCATAAGACGTTGAAGATGATGCACAAAGCGATATAAAGTTGTGATAACGAAAACTTTCTAAAATTATTTTGTTGTTCAACAATTTTAGAAAGTTTTCGCTTTGCACAACTTTATACCGCTTTGCATCATCTTCAACGCCTTATGCATGGTTCTCAAGTTCTCAAAAGATGAGTTCACTGGATCCAACCCCTATATATATATATATATATATATAGTTAGATTGGTTAATGTAGAAATGCATATATTAATCAGAAATATGAATCAATATCAGCCTTTGATCTTGCTAATCGATAGAAAAGATTTAAATTATATGTGCTATGTATTTAAATTAGATGTGCAACGATTTATGGTTACAGAATAATTATTGAGGAATAACATTACTGACAATTATTTTAAACAATTAATTCCTTATTATTATGGAATTTGGTAGATTATATTATGAAAGTGTTTAAGATCAATTTTTCTGTTATATCTGGTATTATTGGGATTACAATCTTCCAAAGCTGTGAAATTATAGAGATTGCAATCTTCTTAATCTTTGTAATATTTCAAATCAACAAAATTATTGGGATTGTATTGTACCTTAAAATTACACACAATTATTATTTGGTAGCACAAATGACAAACATATGTGTACAACTATATAAAATATTTATTTATCATTGCTTTTATTGTGTACCATCCTCGGCATTAATTATTGCTACACGTATTTAAACTTTTAGCATTGTACCTATATGTATTGTCTTGAGAATTACCTAATCCAATATATGTGTTTTATTTACACATACTACTAGTATGTTGCAGATATTACACATAAGTTTGCACAACCATTTATATTGTTGTTTAGCATTCTCATTCATATTTATTGCACTATTTTTATAAACTGCATACAAATTTTCAATATTAAAAATAGAGATTGTTACATATTATGTTGTGCAATAAACACACATATATTATGCAATGAAAACTATGCACAACTGCAAAAATGAAGTATGTATTCTCTGTGCGACATATTTATAATACAAAGAAATGAACTTACATGTACCGTGCAACAAATTAAATTGGCCGAGCAAGTAAATTACATAAACCGTTCAAAACACGTTAAGAAAAATACATAAATAATAGGGGAAATAAAAACATTGAACTTCCATTAAGTTGTTGAATCAAGAAAATTTCAAAATCACTATCGTGACAAGATAACAGAGAAAAAAATGATAAAGTAAATCCAAAATTTACAAAATATTCGATCCTAAACAGATCCATATTAGTGGATACAAAATTCCACAAAAATAATAAATAACTGATACATAAAAAGAGGAATTACTAATATGTTCTCAATATTTTTCCAGCAAATAAAACCGTAGCATCACTAGTTAGTAATGATAGCACATAAAGATCCATCCGGTCCATCGATCTAGCATAATCAAGAGTTACAATTTATTCCTATTTTTCACTAATATTTGCATTCCTACGTGATCTAAATCCTATATATATAAATTGGTTATAGAGGGAACCACATATTAGATGAGAATTAAGAACTGATCAAAACCTTAATAAAAGTAGATCGGATTTCCAATAAATTTTATTGCACAAAATCAAAAAATTTCCTAAAATTGCCAATACCCTTCCGTTATTTAAGTATGGGGTATTATAGTAAAAGTAAAAAAAAAAACAGATTCTAAATTGTAATTTTCTCGTCATCCTCAATCACTACACCGAAAATCTTGTTATAGAACAGTTATTTAAGTATGGGTTTGTTTGTTTGCATAAGAACAGTTATTTGTTTGCATAAGAATTTCGTATGTGTACGTACACAATGATAATAAATATCTGTATATCGTGATTTTTCTTATATAACCCTTGCATAATAAAATTCTTTGTTTGCATAAGAACTTCGTTTTTGTACACAAGGCTAATAAATATATGTAGATCGTGATTCATAGATTTCTATTACATAATATCATCATTCGTATGCATAAGAACTTCATTTGTTTGCACATGGAAATCGATTTTTTGTAGATTCCATTGATTGAGACTTCGAAAATGATGATATTTCATAGTATAAAAAATTGATTTGCATAATAAAAATTAACATGAATAATGAATATGAATCATAATTATGAAAATAAAAAAATACTATAAATAAATTAGAGAACCCCTTAATTATAGATAATAATCAGGTACATATAAAACTAAAATTATTTCAATAACCTCATTATTAAAAGTTATAAAAATAATTCCTAATATAACTATAAGTCCTAACTATCAAATCAAACAAAATTTATGTAGAGGATTATTTTTCAAAAAATATGAGTTTTCATTTGGATCATTTTTTTCGTGAAAACGTGATAACTAAAAAAATGATGATTTTTTTGTAAAAATTGAAGAACCCGTTGGAAAAAGTTACTGAATCCAATAAAATTTTCGTCTCTCATGGGATTTAAACCGTAGGTAGAAATTCTAAATTTTTGAAATCAGTAACTTTCTCAGCGGATACATTAATTTTCATAGCGAATTCATTTTATTCATAACTATTTTTTGTTATTCTTGATTCTCACGTTAAAATGATTTTATTCAAACATCAATATATATATATATATATATATATATATATATAGGGGTTGGTTATGGTGAGAATGCTATTATGTATGAGAAATAAGAATAAATCATAATCGTTAATTAATATGTAATCAACGTTCCAGATTTCATGTTTCATTTTAAACAAGATTGATGACATCATCACCCTTTTATTCGCCTAAAATCGGGTGAAGGTAAATCTGACACAAAAAAAATATTCTCTCTTCAAATCTTTCACCTACCGTAATGACACTTATTTTTGTTGCACAAATTATGTAATATGTAGCACATATAGTAACTAACATTGCATCAGTGTGTTTCAAAAAACTTTAGTATTATTTTACGAAATATGTTTGTAGCACACATAAATACGTTATGTAGCACAATCTTAATATTTACTTTGCATAACTTTATTATTGCAGATACTAACAAAAATAAACAATGAATTAACATTACATTATCAGTGCAACGAAATCAATTGGTAAAGCAACGAAATTATATTACTAGTGCAACGAAATAAATACGATAAAAAGATAAACATTTGAAAGGATAATATCTATCTAAGATATGAAATCCCACAAAAAAAGGAAAAAATCAAATCCCATAAAAATAATATTACTAATATAACCTCTTAATTTTTTCTGTATATTAAAAACGTAGCACATACAGTTATTAATACAACACATAAATATCTAATCTGGACCATTAATTTATTATGATGAAGGGCTAGAATTTATTCATATTTCTCACCAAAATTTGCATTCTCACCTGATCCAAATTCTATATATATATATATAGAGGATAGATCATATAATCCCAAGCCCCAGATAGTATGTAATACTCAATCTCATCCATTCATCTCATAAATCCTATGGTTGAGATTTTTCGACTTTTAAGCTTAATTTCGCTGATTTTCGCTTCATTAAGGGTAGATTAGTAATTTGATTTGTTATGTGATTGCGAAACAAACTATGCATTTAGTTGAATCGAATAATGCATTCAAATGAACAAAAATGCATGCGATTGAACACAATAATGCATGCGATTGAAGCTTCGCGACGGTGCTGGCGTGCTAGCGTCGCTAGCCACGCCATGCCCAACAGGCTTCGTGCTCGCTGGCCCGACGCCGCTCCAAATACCGTTGCTCTGTATTTTTACGTTTTGTTCAATGCATTGACATGTTTTGATCAATGCATGGACGTCTTTGTTCAATGCATGAACGTGTTTTGTTCAACGCATGTTTGTGTTTTGATGCAACATACGCTTTTATGTTTTATTCAATGCATTGTCATGTTTTGTTCAATGCAGTTTCATGTTTTGTTCAATGCATTTTTATGGTTTCGACAGAAAATTTCTCATTCATCCTTCTATGTCAATTCCGTCGTCTCTTTCGTTGATTACCAGTGAATTCGCCGTGAACCACCGCCATAGCCATCATATTTCTCGATTCTTCAATCATCTATCAAATTTATCTTCTATTTTTTCTCAAAATTCATCAATTTTATTTTCAAATTTTTCTTCTTCTTTTTCTTTCTTTCAAAATCTATTGTTTTTTGTTGTTTGTTTATATTGTTGATGTTCCCTGGTGCTGCCGCCGTCGTCGCCGACGTCGTCCGTTGCCGTTGCCGCCGTCGTCGTCTCCGGCGCCGCCCGTTGCCACCAAGGAGGAGGAGAAGAAGGTTGATTTGATTTCTTCCCATTTTGCTTGCGAAAATTAAAAGAAAAGAAAAGAAAAGAAAAGGAGCTGCCATGTGTCACCACGTGGTGCAATAGCGTGTTCAAAATGTGTGGTCAGATTGAAGATTACATACTATCTCGGGACCTACATTCTTCGAACCCAACCCTATATATATATATATATATATATATATATATATATAGAGAGAGAGAGAGAGAGAGAGAGAGTTTGGTTCAAATAAGAACCATTCTTATCCTAAAACTAAAACCAAATGAATTAGTTATGAAAGTTGATGAATCTGTTGAGAAAATTAATGAATTCGGAAATTGAATTTTTCACCCGGTTCGAATCCCATGAGGCGAAAATTCTATTTTTGGATTCGTAATTTTCCTAATGGATTCATCAACTTTCACAATGAATTCATGAATTTTGGTTCTCACGTTACTCACAATAAAATGGTTACGTTAACCTCCCTATATATATATATATATATATATATATATATATATATATTAAGTATCCAAACCTCCATAAGTTATTTATAATTTTACCAAACCTCTATAAGATATCTGGTTTCAATAAAAAATGATTATGGTATTGTGCTTTTGGAATTAGACACCACTAATTATACTACATCTCAACTCAAGAAATTATAGTATAAATAAAACAAATATTACATAAATAGATTAACATAGCACCAAATCATACTTACAAACCAAAAACTAGTTTCATATTTCTCAAAAAGGTACAAGTTGCAAACCGATCATATTACGCTTGCGTGTCCATCGTTATCCCAATAATTGAATGTATATTTTCTTTTTTTGTGGCGTATTAGACGTGGAACATTAAATCAGCACGCAAAATGAAGTCCACGTGGCGTCACTTGAATGGAGTACAAGAGTAGCCACTGCATAACCCTGTGGTGCTGCTGTAGGGGAACAAGGAAACGGGTCGACTCGCCGGCAACTCGGGCAGCGGTCTCTCAAAATTCAAGTAGTCCACGACTTCCTCCATGCTAGGCCTCCCCTTGTTGTCATTCAACGTGCACATCAACCCGACTTCCAAAACTCGGACCGCTTGATCAGGGTTGACGACCGGACCCACGCTCCGGTCCACGAGCTTGGACTTCTCGTCGCTCTCGTGCAGGGCCCACGCAAGATCGAGCAAGTCGAGCTCCCCGGGGCCGGACTTTCTGCCCTGACCCGACACAACTTCCAGTATCAAAACGCCAAACTCGAAAATATCCACTTTCTGACTCACGAGCGAGTCGAAGCGAGTGGACTCGGTACATGAGAGTATGAACCCGAAATCCCCTAAAATGGCCCTAAAACTAACATCAATATAGACACTACTAGCCTTGACATTCTTGTGAGCCAACCCTTTGGAGTGTAGATAAGCCAATGCCTCACCCACATCCTTAACAACCTTAAACCGCCGCGTCCATGGTAAAACTCCGAATCCGAACAACCACTTATCCAGACTCCCATTAGCCACAAAATCGTACACAACTATTGTCTCCTGATGATCAAAGCACCATCCTCGAACGGGGACTAAGTTCGGGTGTCGAATCTTACCAACCGTCTTAACTTCCTCAATCATACTCCGCCTAATGGATCCATGTCGGCTGAAAACCTCCCTCGAAAAACGTTTCACGGCCACATTGCACCCATTCAACAAACTGCCCTTATATGTAACACTATTCCTATCACTCCCCAATACTTGCGACTCACCAAATCTCCGCGTGGCTGAATATATCTCCGCCAAATTGAACTTTCGGGCCCGGTTCGGTGGCCCTGGCCGCTTCTTCTCCTTGCCGACGACCACGGTCTCGTCGGAAAATTCGTAACTCTCCCTCTTTTTTCTGTTGAAGAGCAAGTTGATCATGATCGCTAGCACAAGAACAACAACAGCTACGAAGATATAAAAACTTTTCGGCGTTTTGCTGGGAATATTCTGACCGTCTTCGACCATAATCTTGCTTGCGCAGCTCTCCGACGACGGAACCCGAAGACGGGCCCGAGTAGCCGAAGTGAAATTCCAAGAACAAACACTGTGAATTTGCGTCTGATAATCATCCCCGGTTGAGCCCGAAAATCCGATAAACATGTATTCATTCAAGTAAGGTGACAGATCAAGATTACCGGAGTAAGCAGCTTGATCAGGGCGGGCTTTTCCGTCGGGCCCTAGATAAATTTCCAAAGACTTGTTGTTTCCATCGTAGGTTATCCAGGCCCGGTGAACCGTGCCGTCGTTGAGGCGGATCCCGAAGCTCGAGGCATTGATTGCTGTGGTGGAGACGATGCTCCCTAGGTTGACGCCGACGTGGTTGTCGTTGGGGTCCCCGAACTCGGGGTTCATGCGGGTATCGAACTCGACAGCAACTACTTTGTATTCGTCCTCGCACGCGTCGTTCAGCATGCCGAGCCACGGGCCGGGCCGGCCGACGGTGAGCTCGTCGGGGACGACCAAGAAGCTGAGCCCGCCGGAGGCAGGCCCGGATCCGTTGGACTGGCTGTGGATGCGGAAGGAGAAGGTGGTTTCGAAGGAGGCGGGAACGCGGGAGGTCGGGTCGAAGAGGCGGACCGGGGAGGAGTAGATGGCTCTCCCCGCGGAGGATTGAAGATTGGGCTCCGGGATTTGGATGCAGCCTGTTTGGGATGGGATTGCTGCGCTGCCTAAGAGTGTGATGTCTTGGTTGATGTTGTTCGGGCCGAAATTTGGGAAGGAGAGGCTCTTCCTGAGGGTGATTTCAGGCCCGGGCTTGGGGTGGTTGTGCGAGGATTGGACTGGGCATGGGATTGTGGAGGATAGGATGATTGATAGGATGAGAACTTTTCTGTGGAAAAACATGATTGAGGAAGAAGAAGAAGAAGAATGTTGCGTTTTACTCTGATGTATTTTGCATTTATATGGTGATGAGGGAAGAGACGTATGGTGTTTTAGTAATGTGGTCCTATAGAAATTATTTTGTCTGAATTTATAACATGGAAGTTTATTGTTTTTCTCGGGTTTGCATTTGTTCTACTCATTTTTGTCATTGGATGAGACCGTGATGTCGCCCCAACAAAAAGAAAGAACAAACAAATAAATAAATGGGACTAATTCGTGTTTTCTTTGTGATGAGTGTCGATTCATGCTTGGTCGAACAATGATAAAAATAAATGAAAATTTATTGTCCATACGTATAAGCATATATTTCAATTTGGGAACGTACTATATTTTAGTATTTTAACGTAATCTTTTCTCCTCCCACTATGTATTATTCTAAAATGGTGAAAACGATAGTAGCACTGGCACACGAGTGTAAAACCCTTCTTGTTTTTTTTGTGATATTTTGTAATTGCTATTAGTGGAAGTTAGGTTCATCGTACACCCACACATTATTGTAACTACTTAATATTATAAACTAAGTGCTTCACTACTTTGTGAAATGAAAGCCCATAGATCTTTTTAACTCGAGACTGAAGGTCGCGAATTTGAATGTTAATTATTATGTAGTTGCAAATTATAGGATATAAGATATTTGAACAAGCTAACGAATAGTAGTTTTAGGTTCTGTTTGTCACATAAAACAATAGGACGAAGCCTAGTTGTTGGTTTCATTTGTTTATAACAAGTGAACATATTTTCTCTAATATTCTTAATGATAAAAGACAAAACAACAAAGAAGATAAAAGCAAAACAGCGGAGACCAAAGCTGAAAATGTATGTGTGCCAAGACCAAGTTTGAGTCATCTGCACAACACATCTCGTAGCCGTCAAACGCCCCAATGGACAAAGGCAATCGCAATCCTTTGAATTAATTAGGTACGATTTTTTAGGTAATTTCATAATTTTTAAATCCAAAATGTTGCTGCTAGATTTATTATTTTCTACCCACATCAAATCATAGAGCATAAACAAGCCAGTCCAATTGCTTTCAAATAAAGATTATTGCGATAAATATATCGATTTTGAGTTTATTTTAGTTTTTTCCACAAATCTTTTAGTGATTTTATTTTAATTTTAAATTCAAATCAAATTAAATATGACTTGATATTTTAAATATTTATCGTAGATAAAACGATCAGTAATATAAACGATATCGTAGAGAGAAGATGTCAATTGTTTTGATCCCAAACAATGAAACAAACAAAAAGACATAAATGTTTGACACAATGAACCCCAGAATTCAAGATATTTATTTTGATGCAACAAGAATATTTTATGTTCTCTCTACAACATGATTATTTTGTCCAGAGAATTTTTTGAAGTACCAAATTAGATTTAAATTGATTTGAATTTGAAATCGTGATAACATGGCTAAAATTATTATATTTCATAAAATAATTTTAAAATTCATGGAATAAACTAAAATGAACCCAAAATTAGTATATTTATATATCAATAATCCATAAATAAAATAAATAAATTGTTTGTACAATGAAATTGATATCATGTTCATGCATAAAGCGGACAACACAATACCATTAAAAAATGAAAAATAACAATTATATGAAATTGTCTTTTCAAAAGAAAGTTGTTGCAATGAAATTTAGCATGTTGTAGAATACGTGATGGAACTTAGATATACAATAAATTTTATTTTAAGAAACATTAATAAGTGAAGATATGACAAATAAGTAATGATTTATTGGATTTCTTTCAAATTGTCAAAACAAATCCAAGAAAGCTAGTAACTTGCAAAAACTGATTCAATAGCTTCAGAAACATGAGAAAAAAATCTTATACACCCTGAATGATCAGAGTAATACGACCGCATAAAAACATATATAATTTTAAAATCCTAAAAGTAAAAAAATCACATGAGAATTCACAACATCCAATCAAAATTACATACCACATAATCAAAATTTTCCTGAAGCGGCAAAGCAAGCAATGCCACCATATACATTGCCCAATCACATATAAGCAAAAACACCATAAATTTTCGAATAAACCTAGAATACCATAAAACAAGAGTAATACACTCAATCTGTGACAACACAAAAATTTGCAGATTCATCTTTATATAAGAAGTCTCATAAGAAGTCAGCGGGCAAACATGAAAAAGGAAATGGAAATAACTGATGAGAACATAAATTTCTGACTTCATTCTTCAACAGCAATGGCTCCCTTCTCGCTGACATAGATACCGTCAAGAAACTTCCTGATATCCTTGTTCTTGACATGGCATTTCTGTCCAGCAATCAACGCGAGCAAAGTTAGAATAAACAGTCAAGTAACAGAGCTCAAGTTTCCACAGATACACAACTCTATCAAATAGAAATGAAGAGTTTTCAGGCATCATTACCTGGTTTATCAAGGCACAGGACCTAGAAACGAGCTCAATGTCATTCCCTTCCAACACCAACTCATCCTTGACCTTCTCAGATCGCACAATCGACACTCCTCAAGCATATCAACCTTCCTCACCTGGCATAGTAGACAAAATGCAAATCATTACATACAGCCCCAATTAAACAATGAAGTAGATATACCATTTCAATAACGCGAGCAAGGAACCAAAAAACAGATAAGCTAGGCTTTGCACATAATCTACTTCAATACAGTTACTAATGATAATAAATATGAGCATTGTATCAAACATTAAAACAACCAACTCATATTGAAAATAATAGAATTTGCACATAGATACAGAAATACCAGCCATGTACACTAATGTTCTCATTTCCCATTTAGTTCAGTTATCCTTTCATACCCATTTCGCACTTGTTACAAAGGATATTCAAACTAGCATACTAAAACATAATGATTTAAGGTACAAACACCAAATCAAATTCATGTTGTAAAAAACCTAAGGCGCAAATGAGGCTTTTTGTCTCAACTGAGTCGAGTAAGCCTCACCGAACTAAAATAAATTATAAAAATTATAATATAATTATAAAACAATAAATAGCAAGCCAAACATCAAATTTAATAGTATATAAGTCTTAAAAAATCAAACTTAAAGTCATAAAATGTTCATAAACATATAAAAACAGTGGAAATGAACACAATAAAATTAACTAATCTGCTGCTCGGTGCCCCTGCCGGTGGAGGATGGGGTGGTCGGGGGTGGCAGGTTGGTCAGTGGTTAAGAAGGAGGAGTTGAGAGGAGAGGAGTGAGGAAGAGAGACCACGTGTCTGAGGCTATGTTCTTATGATTTTTTTAATTCAAATTCAATACAGGTTTAGGGTTAGATATTTAAGTTTATTGGGCTTTTTATTATAAATAAATAGGCTTTTCTTAATATGGTTTGGGCCTGAAAAGCAGACCCAAAAACCCTAAATCTACACTGTGTGTCTGCGCGCCTCTTCTCCGCCTCATCTCCGCCTCCACACCTCAGCGACCAGAAGCATGCCCTTCTGTCCGACAGGGCTTAAGCCTCAAATACCCCACAGAGGCGTGCGACCAGAGGCGATTTCCAGTCGCCTCGAGGAGGCAGCCTCAGTCGCTTTTTACAAACTGACTACAAGTGAACACCAAATTAATTACAAATGCATGTTTAAACTTCGACTACATATTCAGAAACACATGAAATCAGGCCGGTATGATAACAATGAAGCAGCTAGAACTAATTAACCAAACACTCGGTAGAAACACACTAGCAAGAAATATAAATTATATAATCCAATAATAATTGCAAATAGCGACTAAATCGTACAAACACAGTAGTAATGATCGAAACGAGACATTATATGTAAGTAAACCGCCCGAGGCATCCAAACAAACTAAATAATCAAACAATTAACTAAAGTGATTAATCAAATTTAAAACCATCCAATTCGCGGAAAAGCGAAATAAGTGGCAGCAAAACAACACATATGAAAATCATAAAAGCAGAAACAAATAAATCACATACCTTCTTCTCTCCGAGAAAGTTTCGGATCTCAATAGCGGTTCCGCTGTTGGTGATGGATGCGTTGATAGGGAAATGAGCATACACGAATCTCATCTTGTAGCGGTATCCCTTGGTAACGCCGTTGATTAGATTGTTGACGTGGCTGAGCGCGGTACGGATGGAGGCGGTGGTTTTCCGGCTTCCGAACCAGGCGTCAATCTTCAGCTTCTTCTTCCCGGTCTCCTCATCGGTGATGAGCTGGAAATCGAGATTCAGATGCTTGAAATTCTTCGAGAGAGTCCCCCTGGGACCCTCGACTTCGATCACCTTCGCCTTCACCTTGATCTTGATGCCGTCGGGAATGTCCATGGTGTCGGAGGAGAGAATCGTCTTCATTTTGGTAAGGTGAAGTGCTTGAACTGTGTGTTGGTTTGGAGAGAGGTTTGAGAGGCGGAGGACGAGAAACCTATTTATATAAGAGATGGAAAGAGGGAGGGTTAATGAGGAAGTGTAAAACCCTAGCTCGTTGTTGGGCTTTACTATTTCGATGGGCTTTTTCTTAGTGCTGTAAAATTACTACTGATGCATTCAATATGTAACAGCTAGTGTTTTATTGGACCGAGTATGCCCCAATTATCAAGATTTTAAATGTAATTTTGGGATTAAAGAAGAATATAAATATATGACTGAATATATCATATCAATATCAATATCAATATCAGTATCAATTCAACTCCCACATATATGGTGTGTGTATATAAGAAAATTCAAATAAAAAAATTTATTATTCTTATAGCTAAAAATCCAATATGCGCTATTCAGGGCTTGATTAATATGTAATGGAGCATGAGACTACACGTATTGAGTAGGGAATATTAGTATATTTTTATTAAAATTAATTTTATCTTGCTTATTTTTATCAAGAATGTATTTCTTGTTTACGATGAGCCATATTAAAGATGGTGAAATTCTCATATTGCGATTGCGATTCCTATGAATTAATTATTGGTCTTTATTTCAAATCTACTAGCTATTAACCAAGTGAATTTTCCAAATCCACTAGCTATTAACCAAGTGAATAAACTCGTTGAGATGAAATAAACCGTTTTTTCTTTTTTAGAGGTAAAGGTGTATAAATAGTTATAATAAATAATGGTAGTAGACTTGTAGCACGTACGATTGGTCTCAATAGATAAATATAAGGTATGATTTTGTGTAATACATGAGAAGTGGGATACGATACAAAATAGGGTTATTGATGTATTAATAAATCAATTTTGGACTAATTTTGATTTTTCCCACGAATTTTAAAATTATCAAAAAAAAAAAAACTTAATGACTTCAGTGATTTTACCACGATTTCAAATTTAAACCAAATTAAATTTGACTTGACATTTCGAAAATTTACCATAAACAAAACTATTAGTGATATAAATGACATCGTAGATAGATGATATATATTGCTTTGATCCCAACTAAAACCAGATGATGAAACAAACGAGAATACTTGATTTTTGTAATGAGGGTTGAAGCGATAAATTCTAGAAATAAAAAAATCTGATTTATTTTGATGGGACGACGATGTTTTATGTCTTCTCTCTACTATATCGTTTATATCACTAACCGTTTAATTTATAGTAAATTTTCGATATGCCAAGGCAGACCTAATTTGGCCTGAATTTGAAATCGTGGTAAAAATACTAAAGTCATTAAGTTTGTGTATTTTGTGATAATTTTTAAAATTCGAGGAAAACCCAAAATTAGCTCAAAGTTGGTGTATTTATGCGCCAATATCCCTACAAAATATAATTACAATATACATTAATTCATTATCGGATTAAATTAATGCTAATGACATTAACTATTAACTAATTATAAAAATATTTTAGAAATTAAAATCTTATATTTAATTTTAAATACATCCCACCAAACAAATTAATTATATATTGTAAGTATATTTTAATTCATCATATAAAATTTGATATTGATATCTTGCATATCTTATATGATAAAGATATCTCAATCAAACATATATATCATGCTTAATTTATCTCATACTGCATAGCAAATGAATTAATATCATAAAAAAATTATTTGAAGTGAGGATATAATATTGTAATTTAAAACGTATATTAAAAGATATGCAAGATGCAAAATGCATATATTTCAATTGTGAGGTGTCCGATCTATATAAATAAATCAATCAAACTATGAGATGTCGTATGGACCAAAGTCAGAGAGAAGGAAGAAGCAAGTAATAAATTAAGCTGAACAATTAAAATATAATATTATTTCTGAAAAATATTATTCACATTTGGTGCTGAGAAGTATTATTTGAATAATCTTTCTCATGATTATAATATTTTAAAATCAATACAAGCAAAGATTCGATCGTATATATATACATATATACCCCGGAACTAATTAACTTTATGAAAAACAAAGATAAAATATTATTATATAATACTAAAATCAGTTATAATAATGTCAATATTTACAATCAATATAAGGTCAATTCCTTTTTTTAAGAGGATCAGTACAATGTTAAATCTCAATTATTAACATTGAAAAATTAAGATTAGCAAGAAAAAGTAAAGGCCATGTTGGGTAATTGGAACTCCCCTTCTCTAACTTATAATACACCAAACGCTCCATATTTTTCTAAACATTCTTGATCTTGAGATTAATTTTCGCAATTAATTAATACTACTAAAATCTCTCTAACTCTCACAACTCACACATATTAAACCTACAAGAAAATCCGTGTCCACTTCCTAGCAATTTGATGGCATCTTTCGCGTTTATCATCACGAGTAAAAGAAAAGAAAAAAGATTGCGTATTTATTGAAGAGGGACTAAGATACTTTGCAAGTAAAATGTTACACACAGTGCAGGGTGCTATGGAGTTGAAGAAATGGATCAAGGATGCAAGAGTACCACTGGGGATGCTGCTGGTACAAGTCATCGCAACGGGGCTGCAAATACTTTCTAGGGTTATACTGAGCGAGGGTACCTTTATTTTCGCCCTCATGACCTATCGTAACGCCGTCGCGGCGTTGAGCGTCACGCCCTTCGCGCTATATTTGGAAAGGTTCGTTCGTTACATGTACATGTGAGTTTAATCAGTGCACCTTAATAAAAAGTTTTGTTAATTTTACTTTTGTGAATATATATATAAGAGAAGCGATTATAATACTGAAATCTTGATATTTAATTTGTATAATTTCTGGTGCGCAGAGGCGCTTTAAGGAAAATCAATTTCGAGGCTTTTTTCTGGCTTTTCATGGTAGCTCTAACAGGGTGAGACTTTTTTATTTTTCTTAAATTTCTTGTTTTTTTTTCTTGCATGCAGAAAAGTTTAATTTATTAAAATGAGTATCGAAAGATTTGACTATGTTAATATTAATCTGGATTTTCCTATCATGTATTTTTCTTTTCCTGTAAGTATTAACAATTCAAGAAATGCATGCAGTCTTCCGTTAAATTCGTTTAGTGGCATCTTTTTTCTTTATCTTTAACTATTTCAACTGTATCGGCATAATTTATCTTATATCGGTATATACTTTTTCTATTTGCAACAATCACTTATTTATTTGCTGGTCTCTCCACATCTTTTTTTTTCTTTTACTGAAACAGATTGCTTGTACTTTAAACTTGTTCAATCTATTATATGGTCGAAAAAACAGTTCAAATATATTTTTCCGCAATCTACATATATATGGTGAAATTAAGAAAATGGGACCATTTTAATTTATTTTATTAAAAAAACACGCAATTGTTGAATAAAAAAAAGCTCGAATTGTCGGAGTCATAAATTTATTTTGGTGGATATATTTGGCTTTACCATATTTTTGTTGGAAAAAGTGTACAGAACAGTACAACTTTTCAGACGTATTACAACTTGAAAACAGGAATGTAGGAGATCAAACAAAAAAAATGAACTAGAAACAAAAATAAAATACAAATAACCGTATTCTAATGACGAGTAGAGGAGACATCTTTCCGCAAGACGAGATACGCCCCGGTAGCGATCTCGGTTCTGATGTATCGTCCCCAAAGATAAAATGACAGCGTCTAAGTCCTCGGACCACAGGCGCAGGCGGGCGGCAGCGCACGTGCGTGGGCTTTCCAGTCCATCACTTGTGTACATAATTATACTAAGTGTTCAATGAACCACTTATATAGATAATTAATGAAGGTACATTAATCAATGTGTGATAATAATTAATTAATTTATACGTATCCTCTTAAACACATAATTCCATATTTAAGTGACTAACTTTGATTCACTATTTCTCACTCACCGAAAATCGGATTTGAGAATGTGAATACACCACGATCATCTAGATCGATCCTATGCCGTTTAATTTCACAAAATTAGACGTTATGTCACTCAAAATCTTGGTCAAAGTAACTTCCTGATAACTTGACCACGTATATATAATAATATATATACACGGATTTCCAACAATTTTAACTGTTGGCCAGTCGGTTTACCCTTATATATGATATATATAATTCCTTTTGAGAATTTTGAAACATTCAATTTGTTGTAATTAATCTTTTTTTTTCTTTTCTTTTTTAATGAAGGCATATATATATATATATATCATTATAATTAATCAAATTGTTGTGCATTAGTAATTCCTTAGTCTAACATATCTCAAGTTTTGTTGAAATATAAACAAAACACGGAATTAATTTTTTAGTCACTAATTGATGTATAGAGTTGATTATTCAATAATTAGGGTTTATAATTTTTGTGAACTTTATTTTCTAGTACTAAATATGTTAATTTTGCTGCATTATATTATAATAATATATTTTATAATAATTTTATTAGATAAATAAATTTAATAGTGGCATATGAAAAATATTTGGAGATAAGATCCTTACCGTCAATAATATTCCTACATATAATCTTGAAAAATCTTCGAAAAATATTCTTCACCCAACTTATTAAATTTCTATTATCTATGACAAACTAAATTGATCGTGCGCTTTTCCTCTTAAACTTGTACTTGAAAAATAAAATAAAAAAACAGGGTACGCTTTTTATGAAGAAAAGGGACTTTTTATTCTTATAATTTGCTTCTGGTGTAGTTTACATTGTTATGCATATTTTGCATAAATAAAATGCAGGATATTGATGGCTATGGGACTATTTTATTATGGTTTGAAGGACACGTCAGCTACATATGCTACCAACTTCCTTAACCTTATTCCAGCAGTCACATTTCTCTTGTCAACTATTCTAAGGTACCTATCGATCGATTTTGTTGTTTTCTTTGTTATAAATTACGATGACATAGTACTCATTAGACATCATAAATGATAGGAGAAAAGAAAAAGAAACAATATTACTCTACTAAATAAGTAGAAATTAGTGCGACTTTCATACATTGCCCTTTGTTATATTCAATTAATTGGGTTATGAATTGCGGCAAATATTATAATATATATATCTATAATTTCCACATAATTTTGAAAACTTTGCAATTACGTACAAAATCACTTTTATTTTTATTTTTCCAAAAATTCAGTGAAGTTTATTGAATGTGTATTACTAATGCGATGTTGCTTTAGCGATGAAAATTACTGCTGAAAAATTGTGGATGTTATAGTTTTTAAAATAGTTTAAGGGTGGTCTCCTGTGCGCGTGCATGCACAGTGAGACCCACCCCTAATTAATTAATTAATCAATTAATTAATCATAATTAAAATTAATTAGTTTAATAAATTTTAATTGTAAATTAATATATCTTAATTTTGAATTAATAAACCCTAATCGTGAATTAATAAACCCTAATTTTGAATATAAACTCTAATTATAAATTAATAAACCATAATTTTGAATTAATAAATCCTATTTGAAATTAATAAACCCTAATTTTGAATAATAAACCTTAATTGGAAATCATAAACCCTAATTTTGAATAATAAATCCTAATTTTGAAAAGATAAACCCTAACTTTGAATTAATAAATCATAATTATGAATTAATAAATTTAATTATAAATTAATAAAATCTAATTATCCTTACTCACCATAGTTAATATATAATCATTTTAACAAAAAATAAGGGTGAGCTCACGATGAGGCGAAGCTCACCCAAGTTTTTGTCATAGTTTAAAGGTGTGTAAAATTACCAAATGAGGTAAAAGTCATGTAATTTGCTTCAGGTGATCTTATTTAATTACAAATCTGTGATTACTAGCTCGTTCTGATCAGATATTTTTATAATTCAAGAATAGAAAATTTGAATCTACATACGAAAGGCGGCAAGATGAAAAGCGTGGGAGCAATGGTATGCCTTGCAGGAGCGTTGACAATGGCTCTCTATAAGGGAAGATCTTTCAACCTTAGTATTCACAATCAACATAAAATTGCTCACCAAAATAAGACTAGAGGAACCATGCTCTTGATTGGAAGCTCTATTTCTTATGGATTTTGGTTCATTCTACAGGTAATAATTCTAGGCTCTCTATATAATATTTATGATTTACGAACTTCTAACCCTTTTCTGATTTATATTAATTAATAACCCTTTTTATTCGCATTTTTATTTTATATATAGTTCTACATAAGCTTTTATAAAATAATCATGAATTAATGACGTGGTTTAGTTCTATAACATAGAATGCTCCTTTTTAATTAAAAATGCATGCAAGTGATATATTCACCTTATTTTGTTTTCACAAATTAATCAATATATACATAAAAACTATCAACCTCTTCAAGGGCTTTAACTATAAGTAATGTAACACTACTTTTGATTCAATTTGCACTTTTTAACCTAATTTTTAAAATATTTCCAGTCACTCGTTATCTTGGCTTAACGCACGTACTTATTACAAATTTTGGATCCAAAAGATTATTATGGACACATAGATCTTTGGGTAAATATCACTTTAAACCCTAAACTATATCCATTTTTATCAAAAATATCATGAACTTTAAAAAATATCATTTAAACCCCAAACTATTACTAACATTTTATCAAAAAATCCTAAACTTTGATAAGTATTACTTTAAACTTCAAACTGTTATTTTTTTTTTTTATCAAAATACCATACATCAATTTTTAAGCTCCTGAAATTGGACGAGAAATATCTTATTCTCGTTCGATGAGCCACATCAAAATTTCGAAGACAATAAATGAACGCTGGATATATCCGATGAGCAAATCGGAAGATATTTCTCGTCCAATTTTGAGAGCTGCAAAATTGATGTAGGGTATTTTTGAAAAAAAAAATTAACAGTTTAAGGTTTAAAGTAATACTTCTCAAAGTTTAGGATTTATTTGATAAAATATTAATAGTTTGGTGTTTAAAATGATATTTTTGATAAAATGAGTATAGTTTGGGGTTTAAAGTGATATTTACCCTAGATCTTTTTGGTGCATTAATTCTTCAACTCCAGGTATTCGAAGAAAATTGAGCGTGTCTACTTTACTACAACTTAAGAAGTGGAAATATTACTTCAACAATTTACAAATATAGTTTAAATTACAAATCGGATTAAATTCCATACCATATTTAACAATAATCCGTCTAAAATATACTTAATCTTTTAGGAGCCAAATATGCATGTGTGAATTTTATAGGATTTTTTCCTAAATGATATGATGTAGCTTTTCAAGAATTTGATTCTAACTTGCACCAGTTAGTTTATAGAGATGAGAACACACAAATAGACAATATATATTTTTAGGGTAAAATAATCCATTTTTATCTTCTAGCTTTAATATCACGATAACATGCATGGATATATACAATTGTGCGTCATCATATTGATGAATAATATTGTCTTAGTTACATAATCAACAGGTGAAATTATTCAGAGTATTTCCCCATAGATATTCTGGAACTATGATTATTTGCATCTTGGCATCAGTTCAAGCCACAGTGGTGGGTTTGTGCGTAGATAGAAATCCTAAGTCTTGGCGATTAGGTTGGAATCTCCAGCTTCTTACCATTTTCTACTCGGTAAGTAAGTTTTTACCATTTTGTCACTTATTTTTTATTTGAATTACAAGATAGTATTAGTTTGTATCATAAAAGGCATTATTTTATGAAATTAATTTATGTTTGTTTTTATTTATGAACGATAGGGTGTACTAGCGACAGCTGCAACATTTACTTTGATTTCGATGGCTATTGCACAAAAAGGGCCAACATATCCTTCCATGTTCAATCCTTTATCTCTCGTTTTCATCCTTATAATCGAAGCTATTTTCTTTGCTCAAGATCTCTACATCGGAAGGTACCACTGATTAACTTTATTTTCAAATTCAGATTTACTGTTATAAAATTATGATAATTATTGTAAAATATTGGTGATTTATCTTAATAAAATTTTATTTTTCTTATATTTTAACTAGTGAAAAAATATATATTCTAATGCATGCAGCGTGATAGGCATGGTTTTGATCGTAGCGGGGCTGTATTCATTCTTGTGGGGGAGACATAAGGATATGAAAGCCACGCCACCACCGCCGCCGCTCATCCTCAAAGAAATTGGCGGCGGCGGAGATGTGGAGGAGAGAATGGATTCTGGAGGCTTGCAGTCCTCCGCCACCATCCTTCCAACCACTTCTCCCATTAATGTTACGACTACTCATTAATAAGCACATGTTTTGTTTCGGAAAAATCTAAATATATGGTAAAATTCATAGTATAGAAAATTTCATTACCAAAGAATGACGAGAAATGATAACCCAACCTTTTTTTGTGTGTGGTACTATTTAATTCCTAATTTTGCGTTCACGATTTTATAACAGAAAATAATCAAAACCAGACTAGAATAATCGAAGAATCTAATTAGTAAATGAAGGAATCTATGAAGATTCGTTAATTTCCATCTAGGGATCTTGGACGCGGTCTATATCCACTTTTCAGGGTCTGGATATTCGAGAAATTGAACCCGATAGATCTGTATCTGATATGACCATTCCTTTAAAATTCAAATTTGGATTTGATTTTTGAAATCCAAATCCGATTCAAATCCGCCCTTGGATCCATCTAATATAATATATATTTTTTATTTTTATTTATAAGTGTAATTTAATATATATAATTTTCTCTCTAGTTGAAGTTGGATAAATTATGTTACGGAATTGGATGATAGGTTAATAACATAAGAAAATTGTACCTTGTATTTTGAGAAAAAAATGTCTATGTGGGTGGTCTATTTGTTAAGATATTTGTGTTACTTATTTTATTCATATTGCAATATTATTTGTTGCTATGAAAGCAAAAGTAAATTTGTAGCTAATATATTCTTATATAGCGGTGATTATATAAATTCTAAACAATTATTTTAGTGTTATTGTAGATTTAGATAATTATGATGTTGTGACTGTTGATTTATAATTTATTTTAGAAGATAAAATATATGGATTCGGATCTAAATTTATAGACCCTGCTAATCTTATGAATCTATGTCTAGATCTAAGTTTTTTGAACTCAATGAATCTGGATCAGATCCGAACCCAAACAAAAAATTTCATATATGAATCTAGACCTAAAAGATTTGGTCCAAATCCGATCAATTGACATCCATATTTCCATCTACCAACTCTACTTTCGATAATCAAATATTCATTTCCTATTACCAAATTAACATAAAGTAATTACAAACCAAAAATAAGAATTTGCTACCCAGTTATTCTCTATGAGATTACTTTTGGAGACACTATCAAACCAAATATTTATAATATATAAAAAATAGCCCTGATAAAGATCCAACCCAAACTCATAAAACAGACCCAAAATCTTTGGCTCGGTTTTTCCCTCCCCAAACCTCGGGACAGCATAGCATGGCTGAATGTTCAATACATTTTCAGTCTCTATAACTCAAAAGAAGTAAAAGAAAGTCTTCTTATTATAATGTTCTTCAACAGTTTAATAACATGGAACGTTGAGATATGATTACCATACTATTGATCGACACACTACAGCCCCGCCCATAAGTGTGTTTAAAATATTAACATTGAATTTAGAAAAATCACGAGTCCACATATATGCATAAAGATGTATAGTATATTTTTAATGATCAAGTAATGATGTTTGGCGTCGAGATGGGATTCTCCATTATTTTTGTGACACTCAAATTATATTTAAACTAATTAACTAATATATATAGGCATCTATATGTAAGCATGTGTCTGCTGTTGTTGTTGTTGTTGGTTTAGATATCTAATATTTTTGTCTAGTTTGGATCAAGGGAGTTGAGTTGTGATTTATCTAAATAGGAAACTAAATTTACCCAAATCAATCACAAAATTAAAACTAATGGATTTCCTATGGTAGATTTCAAATCCATCATCTCTTAAGTCGATTATAATGCAATTTCTTTCTACGCAATTCTTCCCAAGTAGGGTTTCACCTACAATTACAAGTATTCAATTAAATAAATCAAATTTCATTTTGTTTGACACAGCTTACCGAAGTAAATTATATACATGTGTCGTTGGCGGGTTTGGGCTATCATTGGGCCAGATGTTATTCCCTGATCTTGATCTTGTAGGTTTGGCCTTTTTGGGCTAATAATTGGGCTATTCACTTATACATAAAAAGATAAAAGAAAGAACTTGTGGGAATAAAATAATTTCATACAACATTTATAAATCGTATCATAAAAAGCATTAACTTATTAACAAATTTATAATTATATTTGAATAAAGTAAGGGCACTAATGAATTTGTCTTTTACTAGCAAAGTAAACGTAATCAAACTTCGTATAGAAGTACTTCCAGATTGTTAATTTTGTAACTTTTTGTTTATATTGATAATCTGTTTTACGAAAGTGATTATGTCACAGACTTTGCTAAGGATAGTTAAGTCGAGAAATTGTGACTAGGGATGGAGTATTAGAAGAAGAAATAGAAAAAGGACTGTACTTGTTTAACTAAAAGCTAAACTGATAACTGTAACTGAAATATAATCAAGTATTTTGGCGCGGAAAAATTACACATATGGAGACATGTATCCGAGGGTATTCTCTAACTAAACTCGATAAAAGCTCGGCTCTGTACTTCACCATTTAAACCATAGCTCAACATGCACATTTAGAAATATATGCAGAGCTTAGTACAAAAGCACTCAGTGGTCATATGCCGAAAGATACATACATCCATATATAAACTGTAAATTATCATATCATCTCAACAGTAGCTCAAGGGGTTTTATCTGAAAAAGCTCAAGCTTACTAAATTCTATTGTGAAACTAAAGTTTGTCCACATAGACTAAGTTCTCTTGTAATCACCATATTTGTAACAGTTGTGCTAGAGAAGTGGCCACTTCTCATGGACACTTGTAACCGTTGTGTCGTGACGATGGCCACCTTCCACGGATACCTGATCGGTCAACACGTTAGGATGACTTACGGTCCTTGTGTACACTAGCCCTGACAGGGAAATTGGCCCGCATAGGACCTGAATTCGATTACTTATAAAGTTGGCATTGCCAACACATATAAGTATCATACATAAATCTCAAAATATTTATGGCAAGACAATACTTGAAAAAATTTCAATTCAAAGATTTTGAAGATAAAATAACTGCTTGAATGAAATATTTTTTTATATATATATATAAGAAAGTCCACTTGATTCTAAAGCTTACTCATGGTTCCACGAACTTCTCATTGTTGTTCTATCACAATTTCCTCGCTTGACCTTTATCGTAGAAATAAAGGATAAGGCGTCCGAAACAAAGGATAATTCTAGTTGAAAGGAGTTTGTGATTTCATTCTATTAGGGATTTTACTTTCTTTGTTAATTCTCATGTTATTTCTATAAACTGTCATTAGAAATTATGGCTCGTCATCTAACTCTAGAGTAGGGATTGTAAAGATTACATGTTTTGTAGGCATAACACAAAATTCAAAAACACAAAAAAGTAGGGATTGTCGGTCACTCTTGTGCAATTACATGAACCTCTAAGTCATGCATTAGGTCTTGTAAGCCTTCGACGTTGTTGAGTTTAACAAGATGAGTAATACATTCCTTTATAAATTCTTCTGGTACCTCTAAGTTCAGTGGGAGTTGGTATGCTCTAATTAGAGCATTCTTCTTTATATGGAGGATTTTGTAGTAATTATGTGCCTTCACATATTAATGAATCTTTGGTGTGAGCTCTAATTAATAAAAAAATCATTGAAGTGTGATTACATCTGGCAACTTTAAAATCATTACCAAAAAAAATCATTAGAGTTAGTATGGTTATTGTCAAAAATCAGTACTGAAAAATTAATAGAGTTAGTATGGTTATTGACCAAAGGAGTGAAATTGCTTTTCCAAAATATTTATACTAAATAGAATCAATGGTTCACGAACAGTAGAAAGATACCAGCCAACATCATCGAATCTTTTATCAATAAAATGCAATGTACACAATTTCATGAAAGTAAAACGTCAAACAAATTCATGAAACTAATACAACTACCAACCCTAGAATCAAGAAACAACATAACGTGTCCCAACTGATTAAGGTGGGTTCCTGGTAGAAAGGTCCAACCCCACCAAACGCCTCATCATCCAAGTGTGGTTTACAATCTTGGGGTTTACCCAAAGATAGCGGTTGTGGGTTCGTGATACCCCAACATAACAACTCCTCCATCTCCTCCCAATCTTAAATCCCCATTTTCTCTATCATTTTTAATTATGTACGCATATTGCGGAAAAATAATTATTGTTTGTTTCCATATTTGTATGAATGCATTCAAGAATCAAAATTTGATGCTATACATGATTTCTGTATTATGCTTTGCATAGTTAATTATATTTTTAAAATCAAAAGTATCTTATTAAAGACAAATGTCAAGTAAAGGAGAATTTGGCTGGCCATGGCTCAAAGCTTGAATAATCACTATTTGACTTTAGTAAAGGAAATAAGCACGCTTCATTAATAAAATAGATAATACTTGCTAAGTGAAAATATTCGGAGAGCGTGCTACTCAGCATCACAATGATAAAATTGAAAATTATGGGCCTCGATTTTTAAGTAGTATAATTCATCTTTTACATAATTTAGGAACTTTAATTCCTCGATTCCAACTCAGAAGGAAGAAGAAAATGACAAAGGGGAAATAAAAAATTAATTACCAGAAAATTAATTATTGTTAGAATTCATAGTTGGTGTGTTAGCGATGAAATTGCATAGACGAATTTATTTAATATTCATCGATGACAAGGAAAAATAGTTGTCACTCAAAAAAAAAAGGAAAAATATTTGAATTATTTATCACGGGTCAATTGATCACCTGTGCGGCGGTGCCGCATAAGCGAAAAGGCAGCCAGCTTGTCACACGAACTCGCGAATTATTATTATTATTATTATTATTATTATTATTATTATTATTATTATTATTATTATTATTATTATTACGGTTATTAAATTTTTAGTGTTTATTGGATATTCATATGTAATTTTCACTATTTCTTTATTTTGGTCATTTATATAATTAGTTCCATATATTTTAACTGTAAACAAGTCGACTTTTATCGAACAAGCGTATTGAATTAAAATATTTGATCATGAGTACTTAATATCTTCTAGCTAGTTTATCATCTACCAATTTAAAAGTTAATGAATGAACGATAGGATCAAATGTGTTCATCAATTTTCACCACTTGAACTCAACCACTGTTCTGAAATTCAATCGTCCCAATATTTTAAATCGATTTGTACTTTAGCTTTTGGCGCTGTCGTAATACCACAATATAAGTCAACTATAACTCGGAGTACATAGTTGTATTTGTTAATATAAAATAAATAAATTTAAGCAGGCTATCGATATATAAAATTTATAATATAATACTTAAAGCTGCTTAACTACCAACACCTTATTTTTTCCCAATATGTTCCCCATTTACAAAACACGTAGTTCTCCATTATGTCCCTTTTGTCTTCATCAATTATAAAAAATTAGAATCAGCAACTGAAATCACATGGGCAACCTTCAGTAGCAGTAAAAGTCACAGCTTTAATTATTTCACAATCTTACCCCTAATTTAAGATACACTCAATCATAAGTTTCAGTAAAGATTAATTAATTTATTGTTTTGAATATAAAAATGGAGTTATGTTAGTACAGTAATTACCTCTCAATCGAAATTAAAACTTCATTTTGCAATAATATGATGTAGCATGAATATCACCGGTTAGTGACGGACGCAGCAAAAGATATTGGTGGGGGTTTTACTATTTTATATTGACAAAAAATCATAGCGACAAAAAATTATAAATATTTGATACATCAAAAATAGTCCAACACATCAAACTAAAGTGATGGTAATGGAATTATACGTGTTCTCATCGCTTGAAAACGTTGCAAGATCGGCTCATTACCAATCGTTGAAAAAATATCATTCTCAATATACACAACTAAATTGTCATTCATCCACTCATCTTCCATTCGGTTTCGCAAGTCAATCTTGATAATCTTCATGACGAAAAATGCTCTCTCAACAGAAGCAGTGGCAACAGGTAAAACCAACGCCAACTCAATAATCCCATATACCAATGGAAAAACTAAATGCTTACATGTTTCAACCATTTTCTTAGCAATACTGCCCAAATTGCTTACAGCAACAAATTGAGGATCACACCGTACATTAGCAATGAAATTACTAAGTTGATGTGGAAGATGTAAACAATCGCTTGATGAGAAGTTCATCTTGTACATAAACAAATGCAACTTTTTTAATTAAAAACATAAAAAATATAAATTTAAATCATAACCTAAAAAATATTCAATTAGAACCATAATTCCAAACTCTAATTAAATTTACAATTAACTAAACTAAATTGAAAGCATGATACTCATATTTATTTTCATGATAAATAGTAAACAATTAAGGCTTTAAGATGGAATTATTCACTGTAGAATTCACAGAATAGATTAACTAAATGCAAATAAATAATAAACAATTGGGATTTAGGAATAGAAATAATAAATTAAGAAGTAAAGGTATAACAATTAACAAACAACTTCTATGTAAATATAAATAAGTTGAAAGAAAAAGAGAATAGAAAAAAGTAGATAACTCACCAAAAATGAGGGAAAAAGATTATCAGCGGCGGCAGGAATTAGAAGGAAAAAAGACTTTGATTTTTGTTTTGTTGAAAGCAAGAAGACAAAAATATAAATTGTGTTTGTTTCACTTTTCAAAACTAATAAACGTTATTTATTATATAACACTTTTTCTTTTGTAGAAGAAAGTTACTTTTGACTTTTTCTTTTGTACTTTCTTTATTTCTTTTTTCATCTTCTTCATCTCCTCCAATCTCCATTTTTACGCAGACAACCATTTTCTTTCCCTCTTTCTATTTTTCTTGCAAATTTCAACCCCTTCTCATTCAAGATTTTTCGCCAATTCGATCTTCAACATCGTCAACTTAGTAGGGGCTGAAGATAATTTTCGGCAAATTCACAAAATTTCGCAATAATAAAAAAAAAAACAAATGTTAGGGGCTTAAGCCTCTTCTCACTTCTACCTGTGTCCGCCACTGTCACCGGTACTTGAGTGACTTAAACATTAGACTGCTCTTTTTCGTTTTTGTAATTAGAAAATATTGAACTAAATCAAATGGCAGAACAAATAGAGGAAGAAGAAAAAATATTAATAAATAATAGTAATAATACAAAAAATTCAGCTACAGCAACTCTAATAAATATTCAATATAGATTATGGATAGATAATGAAAATCATGTTGATTGACGAGCTCGTTTTTCATGCTCTTTTTGGGGTAGTCCTTGCCCTAGAAAGAGTACATATTGTGTGTGTTCTTTGCGTGTGTTTGTGTCTGGGAGGACACACTTGGGATGTTGCAGGTTGGGGTGGACTTTGGGCAAGATCAGGTCACCTTCCATGAGAGAGGTAAAAATCTCGAAGACTATCTTGGCAAGGTACTCTGACATCTTGCCAAGACACTGTACCGCATGGGAGCTGAGCCTGATCAAAGAGCTGACTTGAAGTCAAGAAGGTAATCGAGACGAGGAAGAGAGGTGAAAAGGACGAGGAGTGACGCAGTGGACAGAGGGTAAAGTCAGGATGCAGCTGGGGGACGCAGACGAGATCTCTGGCAGACTTGCACGCGAAAGGAAAGATTCTGGGCAAGGTCCTCTCTGCCGCCTGCTTGATTTTTGCCGTAAAGGGAAAGTCAACCTGCAGCGCCTGGAATGAGACAAACCTGCCAGACTGAAGCCAGAGGAGCCTTGTCGGGTGTCCAGAGACTGAAGCCAGCTTGCTGCCCTCACCACCTGCCGCCTCGGGATACGCGTGCTGACCAAGCCAAAGTGGAGTTTACTTAGGCTCCCACAACAACTACACTCCATGATCCGATTTACATTGCACAACACATTTGGGAGAGAGCATCAGTCCAGAATTCTCTCTCAACTTCTCTCTTTTATTTCTCTTGCATTTCATGAGCGATTGGTGATGAAGAAACAAGTCCTACGGGCAAACAATTTACATTATGTATTTAATCTCTGCTTGAGCAACTACTTGGCAGAGAATGTTTTTGATTTACGTTTGATTTTCTATTCAAGTATGTTTTCGATTATGTTCTTGATTATTGCTTTTATGTTTGTGTCGATTATGCGTGAGTAGTCGGTTTGGTTGAGCTCGGGGTGAAGCACGTTGAGTCAAGGTCATACAAGTCGTGAGGTCTAAATGTCCTTAGAACCTTGAGTGGGTGTTCCGGCTCTAAGCCTTTATACCCATGTTATTCCTTTCCTTGAGCGTTAACTCGGCGGTAGCCTTGGGGAGGGTAGCTACAAGCAATAGCCGAGTACGACATCGAGTGTCTCTTTATCCCGGAAGTGCGGTGGAGTGGGTGATTGTAGCCGTCGGCCTTGGGCAAAGGCGCGAGCCACTCCTCGGACCGGTTGTGGCTAGTTGGGTTGTCTAGTGAGTAAAGTCGTTGGGCGGACGAACCAATCTTGGAGACCGTCTTGACAAGGGGCAAGGCGGGGGCCTCTGTTTAGTCCTAAAATCTACAGGCAAGCTGGGGTGGGGGCACAGTGTGCGTGACAACCTAAAATGGCATCTACCCTCGTACCTTTAACCACGACATACACTCTAGGTGAAAACCCTTGAACCTATGACCGACGTCTTGACCAATATCTCAACGTGCGGAACCCTTGGCCCAACTACTTGTTATTTAATCTCTTTACCTTGTGTTTAAGTTTCAGTTTTATATTCTGCTCAAGATCTATCTCTCAGTACATTACTACTGAGACCGTCAGCCTGACTGACACCTTGCACTCTGGGCAACCTCCTACTCAAACTGTGACAACTCGAGTAACAACACAACCAGCTCTCTTGGGTTCGACCCCTTAACTTGCCATGTACGGAACTATATGTTCAAGTTGGAGGAGATTATAAATGTATCTTGACGTGTCTTGGTACCTCTAACGACGGTTAAACCGAGAGGTCGTCATTGATTTAAATGCTATATTAGATACTGGAAGTACTAAAAGTTTAATAGGATATAGTTTAGTAGATCCTAAGTTTCATAAATTATTAAATTATAAAATGGAAACCGAGCAGGTTGAAAATAGAATTATGAAAATTACACCTTCGTTTAGAACCAACTGGAATACAATTTTAAATTTTCTTTGGTAATTATAGTTTGAAATATGATTTACCCCAAGTGATAATAAACCCAAAAGAAACTAATTCTAAAGATTTCTTATTAGGATTAAATTTTATTACTAGTTTAAATGGTAATTTAACAATTGCTAAAAATTTTATTACACTAAGTAAACAAGTTTATAGTTTTCAACACATAGATTTACACATACATCGAGTTTGCCGAAAGCGTGGTGGACTAGGAGAATTAGATTTTTAAAACAAGTACAAAACAAACAAAATAATTTCATTGAAAATGAAGCTATAAAATTATTCTCACAATTTATTTCACAAGAATTAGAAAAAGGGTCGATATTACAAAAGTAAAATTATCCTATAATATTAAGATTAGAAAACTAGGATTAATAGGAGATGATATTACAAAAGCAAAAGTAAATTATGTTTGTAAAATAAAAATAAAGTTACCCGAAATGACAATTAGAACAAAAATGGAAAGTATAGTGCGTAAGATGTTGAAGAATTTAGAAAGCAGTTAATGAAATGTTAAAACAGGGGTTAATTAGACATTCAGAAAGTCCTCATAGATCTACGACTTTTATAGTAAGAAATCATTCGAAAATAAAGAGGAAAACCTATGATAGTATACAATTATAAAAGATTAAATGATAATTGTGAAGATGATGGTTATAACATACCAAATAAAGAAACTTTAATAGCACTTATACAAAATAAAAGATATTTAGTAAATTTGATTTAAAAAGTGGATATAATCGGTTAAAATTAGAAGAATGGTTTAAACCATGGATCGCTTTTACTTGTCCGAAGGACAATTTGAATGGAATGTATTAAGTTTTGGTTTAAAAAATGCGCCTGCTATCTTTCAAAGATTTATGGATAATATATTTTTAAAATATAAATATTGTCTAGTATATATTGATGATATTCTTGTAGCAAGTAATAATTTAAAAGAACATGAAGAACATTTAAACATTATATTTAAGGAAATTGAAAAGAATGGTATAGTAATTAGTAAAAGGAAAATGGAATTATTTAAAAGCAAATTTTCATTTTTAGGATTAGAAATTGGAAATGGGAAAATAGAATTACAACCTCATATTGCTACTAAAATTTTAGAATTTTCAAATAAATTAACAAATTTAAAACAAATACAATCATTTTTAGGATTAGTAAATTATGCTAGAAAAATTGTTCCAAATCTTAGTAAATTAGTGGGTCCATTATATAATAAAACTACTAAAAATGGTCAACAACATTTTAATATAGAAGATGAAAAACTTATTCAAAAATTAAAATAAAATAAAAATATTAAACCTTTAGAATTACCTACAAGTGATAGTTATATAATTATTCAATGTGATGGATGTAAAGAAGGATGGGGAGCGATTAATTTGCAAACCCCATAAATTCAGTCCAAAAAATGAAGAAAGAAAATTTGGTTATGCTAGTGAAAACTTTAATAAAATAGGTTTAAATTGGACATCTTTAGATTATGAAATACAAGCATTAATAAATTCTTTAGAAAAATTTAAAATATGGTTAAAAAATGAATTCACTGTTAGAACAGATTGTGAAGCTATTGTAAAATTTATTAATAATGTTATTAGTAAAAAAGTTAATAAGACAAGATGGATAAATTTACAACAAATAATTCAAGGAAATAATTATAGAGTAAAATTTGAACATATAAAAGACAAAGATAATAATATTGTCGACCTCTTATCTAGAAAGATCAATCGTCTTTTTTATGCAGGAAATTGATAGAAAAATTATAAAGCCTTCAAAAGAAAAAAGAGAAAATTATACATCCCGAAGTCTCTAAGACCGAAGGAAGAAAAATTATACGATTCGAGTTAGAGACATTATCCAATGGATATCTCTTCGATTTAGGAAACTAAAAGTGTTACACGATTCTCCGGACTAAGAGAATCAAAAGATTACAAAGATGAAATTCAATTTAGAACGATAACTTTACAAAATGCTCAAATCTGCCACGCAGATTGAGCAATTACAAAGGTTACACAGAGACAACAGTTATCCTTGATAATCTATGGCATATTCAACATTACCAAAAGCTACAGCTTTTAAAGTACAAGTTTTAAATGCTCTGGCATTTTACTTTTCTGAACAAAATCAAAAACCAGAGCAACTCCAAAAGAAGTTTACATATTATGTCATTCAATGTATATTCTATAACTTCTATTCTTTTTTGGAGTTCATTGTATTTATTTTCTAATTTTAAATATTTATGATTATATAGTTCAAACATTATTTCATGTTTTTTCAATTTTTCTTTATAAATATCAGTATTTTTATTTTCTTCAATTTTAGTCTTTCCTTTTAATTCAGTTTTTATTCCAAATAATTTTTCTAAACATAAGAAGCATATTTCTTCAAAACATTTATTACATTGATATCTTCTTGTAATTTCGGGATATAATTTACAATTAATACATGAAATATGGTTATTTCCTTTTCTTTAATCCAATAATGTAAACAATTATTTAATGTATTCATATATGTATATGTTACTACTTGTAAGATCTATTTCTTTTCATTTTCATATTACGTATAAATACTATAGATTGATTCATTATCGAATCTTCCGAGTTTATAACTTCTATATTATATTCTCCTATTTCTTCTATTAAATTTGTTCTTTCATAATTTTTATTTTATTGGGACATTTATTAACTAAGTGTTTTTCAGAATCACATATAAAACATCTACACTTTCTTTTATAAGGTTTCTTAACATATCTATTTCTATCTTTATTCTTATTATGTTTATAAGTAGTACTTTTCCTAATACCTTTTTTATATGGTTTTTTGTAATATCCATAAGCTTGAGGTGTATAAATAGCAGTTTTACAAAATGCTCATACTTGTCTTTTTATTTGTTCTTTTATTACTGCATCTTTACATCTATCTTCAAAATATTTAAATGTAAAAGTTATTCTTGGTCCTATTCCTAAATTTGGAGTAGTCACTTCCCAGGCTTCATGTATTTGTTTTCCTAAATCTCCTGGAAGTTTTATAAAATATTTATTACATAATTCATCGTCAATTGCTTCTACCGGTTGTGATAATAATCTAACAAAGTCATTTGTAAATTCTCTTATATATTTAAAATCAAAATACTTAATTGTTCTAAATTTCTTATTCTTTGTATCTTGCAAAATGTATTATCTTTTCTTTGGATCAACACCTATTAGTCTTATTGCACTTATACAGTTATAAGGATTATCTCCTAATGCTTTTAATTGATTTATTTCATCAGAGCTTGAGATTTTTACTTTCCATAATCCCAGGTCATTGGACCTAAGGTTGTTTCTAAATAAGAAAATATATCCATATCTCCTCTTTTTCTTTTTCCCATTTCTTACTACCGTTTGTTCCCAAACTAAAACTTCATCTTCCCCATAATTACGGCATTGTTCTTCTATATATAACATATCTCCACTATATAATTTTTCTATTGGAGCTCTTTTCCTTTTCCAATTATTCGAGATTCTCCTTCATATTGGGCTTGGGTGGTATCCAATTTTGTCTACCTTGTCATGTTGTACTACCTCTCCTTCTTGATAAATTACGGTTTAGGTCTTTTATTACTAGGAGTCATAGAAACGTCCATAAAATTAGTTTCTCTATTATTATTTTATAGAAATCATGATCATAATTTTTCCTTGTTCAATTTCGAAACTAATGGTAGATTAAAATATTTTTCTAATTATTTATAAGCTTGATTAGAATTCATTCCTAATTACGTAATACATTCTATTAACATATCATCAACTTGATCTTGCAAATTTATTTGATAAATTTTTATTAATTATTTCATCTATAGTTGTTTTGTTTCTTCAAATTTAAACCTGTTTCAAATTCTATAATACCTTCTAAATTGTTGTCATAATCTTCGTTATTAAATTGACAATATCCTATCATTTCTGTTTCATTAATTCTAATGTGTCTATTTCTTCTAATCAGATCATAAATTGGTTACGTATCATAATATTCATTCATTAAGTTATAGTTTACTTCCATATCATCATCATCTTCACTTTCCTCATTTTTATTATTATTTTTTTTTATAAAATTTATAAATCTTAAATTGGCTTGTCCATTATTATTATAAATAATACTTTTTTGTGGGACTAGAACTTCATTAGATTTCTTTTTTAAATATTCTAAATTTCATTCTAATCCTGCTAATTCAGTAGGGTCAATTTTTTGTGGTTCTATCATTTTAATTCATTTTGAAGCAATAACTTTTATCATTTTTTCAATATTAACTTTATATTTCATACTTGAAGATGTACTCATTTTTCCTAATACTTCAATACTTATTACTAAATTATTTTCTTCATAATATGTATATCCTTTAGTTTGTATTGTAATTTTTATTTTACTTATGTCTCTAGTATCCTTTAAAATATTAGGAGCACAATAAAATAATCTTTGAATTTTGTTTAAATCTACTTCCATTCACGATATAATAGCTCTTTTAACATCTTGTTGCCATAATTGATCTGTAATTAACACTAAAGCTTTTGTTCCTACCTCTTGTCTTCCAAATGCTTTTATTCCTATTATTATTAATCCTTTATGTGAAAATAGTTTATTACTTTTAATTAATTCTTTATAGTTTCTAGTGATAGTAAATCTATAAAGTCTGTTGTACCACCAACCACTCTAGTACTTACTTCTCTACTTCATCTAATAAAACTTGTATTTATATTTATTGTTCCTGCTTGATATAAAACCCTTGGTTGTAAAATTTCAAAACTCTGATTATTGTAAATTTCTAAATTTCTATCAACATCTATTTCTTCTTCTAATTGTATAGTTTGTTGAGAACTATTGCTTCTAGAACTTAAAATCCTATGTAAAAATGTATCTGAAGTAATAATTTCATTTATATTACTTGTAGAATTTCTTCCTTCTTTGTATAGTTTGTGAATGTCCGTAAAATGGTCTAAAATTACTCATTTTTAGGTTTCCAATAATTATATATTGTAGGAGTTATTTTCTAGGTCTTTCTTGTGAACCTAAGCTTAAATTATTTATGGCTTGTGTAATGTTATCTATATCTTGATCTATTGGTTTATTATTTATTTTTGTTTCTAATTTATTAAAAGTTTCACTGATTTGTAATTCAATTTCTCCTAATAGTTTCTAATTCAACTTTCTTTGGTTTTAAATTTTCTATTAAGTAACTTAACTGATTAATATCAGATTTACTAGGTAATTTTTTTTTTAATTGTTTAATTTCTGAGATTATTTGATTATTTTGTTCTTTAATATAATCAAAGTTTTCACTGACCGGTTTAATTAGTTTATTCTTTTCTTGATTACTTTGTATTATTTCTCTAAGTAGATTATTACTATCGTTTTTATTCTTTTCAAAATTACGACTTAAATTTATAATTAAATCTATAATACAGTTTAAATGATTATTTTCTGAATGTAATATATGTTTAAATTTTCGATCAAATTGACAAATAAAATTATAATTATCGCAAGATATTTTATGTTTATCTCTAAGATTCTCAAGATCTGAAAAATCAGATTGAACAAACGAGTTTTGATCAATGATTAAAAATTTCTTACTCTAATACTTCTCATAAATTCAAATATCATCCTTATTCTTATGATTAAACATATCCCAGTTTTTATTTAACAACAACATAATATACATATATATGGTTTAAGAGTTTCTCAAAAATCAACTTTACACGCCAATATAATATCATTACTAAAAAACATCTTAATCCTGCACCTAGGCGGGTTCTTAACAACAAAGAGGACTTACAACATCATGTTTGCCTACACGTTAAGCCTGTCCTAGTCTTTTAGGCCTCAGAAGTTTTGTAGCTCTGATACCATAAAGGGGGTAGGGTGTGTGTTTTTTTTTTTTATGGAATGGGATATATTATGTAGCTCTAAGGATTGGTATAGAATTTATGATCGGTAGAAGAGTAAGAAAGCTGAAAACTTAACAACACATGTTTTGTTTTCAGAAAGCTCAAATGTTTATTGCTTAGAAGATTTCTCGGATTGATTTTTACAAATGAGGAATTGCCTATTTATAGGCAAAATATCACCAACAAATCTTCGTGCTATTTGTAGTAGCCCGAAAATTTTATAGTAATTAATAAAGTTTAATTAAGTATTATTAAAGGCTTAAAAGCTATTTAAGCCTTAAGAATTCGTAAAAATTTAATATAGTGAAATATTAATTGGTATGAATCCGATTAATTTAAGATTTGATTATATGGAATCGGAAAATGTAGAGAATTATTAGAAATGAGTTTATTTGTGATAAAATGTGAATTTTGTGATTATTAATGAATGGTTGTATGAAAAATGCTATAAATTAGCAATTATGCTACTAATTACATTAATTATTTTGCATGTTATTTTCTTATAAAATGAGATAAAATATTATTTAAGATATTAAAGGCTTGAATAAATTTGTTTTATTAATAACTAATGATTAAAGAATTTATTTATGTAATTTTCAAATTTAAGAAATATTATTGAAATGAATTGAATTTTATTAAATAAAGTGATTTAAATTATGTTATATGAATCTAAATTTAATTATGAATATAAGTTGTATCATACTTTATAAATTATCAAAGATAAAGTTTGTTAATTTAATTAACACAAAGTATGGAATTTAGTAAATTGAGAGGTGTAAATATAATAATTTTGAAATTTGTGTATAATTATCTTGAAATTTAAAACAAATACACATTAAATTCAAATTAAACTTCTAGAATTATAATACAAAGAAATAAATCATCTTCCTCCCATTTTACTCCCAACTTTACACACACACACTCACACACACAAAATCCTACTTTCAATTTTACTACATAATTAAGCTTGGAAATTAAAGAGAAATTATTCCTAGCAAGGTAAATACTTCAATTATGCAAAGTTATCATTAATTAAATGGATGAATTTTATGTTGAATGCCTATGAAATTTTCGAAAATTTTAAAATTAGGGTTATGTTTGATTTGTTTAAATTTTATTTGATGTATTGATTTAATTATGTTTATAGAGTTAGATTAACATGTGTTATGGATTTAATTTGTTTAAATTCATGAAATTGAAAAATTAAAGAATGGTACCTAAACCCTAAATTTTGAATATGATTTCTATGCTATGAATTGATTGAATTAAGCTTAGATATATGTTTATGGATGATTATAAACATCATATAAATGATGAAATTAGAAATTAAATCATGCATGTGTAAGACTTGAAATTTTCAAAAATTTCATATAGTATGAACTTGATGATTTTGATTTTATTTGATCCATTTGGCATGATAATTATGCTTAGGGATATGAATAATGTATAAAATGAATTTATAAGAATTTAATTTAAACATATACTAATTTTTCAAAAATTTCGAAAATGAAGGGGAAGACTTGATCCATGATTTCTTGATTTTATTTGACGAATTTGAATTGATATTTGAGATCTATGATAAAAATAAGGCTTAAGTAGAATTTATGGGAATTTTTGAACATAGATATCAAAAGTTACAAAAATTAAAGTTTAGGTTAAAGTTATGTTCATATGTGATATAATGGATCTATAATTGAATGGATCATGAATTAATGATCAATGATGTTAATTTAATATAATTATGTGATATTTGATGATTAATGGGTTGTAGATGTTCAAAATGTCAAAATATATATATATATAACTAGTTAATCGCCTTAGGCGATTAACATTGAATTAGATGATATTGGTCTTGTATAAAGTTCTTAAGTGTATGTTTGATGATATGTTGATGATATTGAGGAGTTTGGGATAATATTGGTGTAGTTTGGTGTATTTGGGCTATACATATTACAGATGTTACTCTGTAGAAATTTCGGTAGAATTAGGCGTTAGTAAGATAATTTGTATGTTAATTGATAATTGTTATTATATACCTAAATTAGTAAGAAGGATTACTAAAGTCAATGATAATCTTATGTTATAAGGATCCAAAGAGAAACCGGAAGTAAAGAACGAAGAACCAAACTTGTTGGATGAACGTCGCGAGGTGGGTAATGCTTTACAAAGTTTATTTAAAAGCAAAATTTATGTTGCTTTATGAAATTGTTCATCATGAAGATATAATCACCACATGATAAGTATGTTGAAAATGAACGTTTTACCACATTGTGGGTATGACGGCAATTACCTATCTGCGGTAGAAAATGTGAATTACTGTGCACTGGTAGATGGCTGTGAGCTTGCTCATGTAGGCCGGCCATGGTATTGGGGAGGAGGCCTACTTCCCTTTACCGTATGACGTAGATAGGGTATGACCGTAGTTGTGATCCTTCGGGACTAACTCGGGTATGTTATGCCGGTATGTTTCAAAATAAAGTATGGTGATATGTTATTATGTGAAAGTTTTCTTATGAAACATCAATGTAATCGTCTTATGAACTGCTATTTGAAAGAAAGGTTTTCTTGAATGAAATGATACTTTGAAAATATATTGGCATTATCCACTGAGTACTTTCTGGTACTCATATCCTCCAAAATGTTTTTATCATACAGGTTGAGTATGAAGGAGTTATGGCTGGAAAACTGAGCTGAGATGTCCTTTTGATCTTTTACTCTATTGGATATGTTTGAATATCATGTCTTCATACATGATATTCATTGATCTTCATTCTTGAACTTTGAAACTTTGAAACCGTACTTTTGATGAATCATGTAAATATTTTGAAACTTTTATATAATTGGTGAGGTGTGTCCTCGTTTTGATAATTCTTTGTAGTTGGATATCTTACGAGTGCGAGGTTGGTTTATTTCATTTTCAAATGTTATGTTATCCGTTTTTTAAAAACCTATTTCCTAACATTTATTGTTAATAAGAGATTATCGTTGATTAAACCAGTCACGACTTGATTATTTGGTTAAATAAGTAATTAAATAATCGGGTCGTGACAGAGTGGTATCAGAGCATTGTTTCGCTTTGATCCTGTAAATTTTCTTTCTTAAGCCAACCTTTCTTGTAAACCTTTGAGTTGTTGGTAAAGGCTCAGTGTTCCAGTCCATCTCTTCAGCTCAACCAGGCAAAGTAAGCTGTAAGTGATGTGTATAATTGAATGAAAGGTGATTATGGTGAACATTCTTAGATGGTATGTGTGATAATAAATGATATGTGATTATGCTGTTTCTAATTAGTATAAAAGTTATATTTGACTATAGGATGGTACGGAGGAAGGCTGTTGCTCGAAAGAATGTTGATAATAGGCCGGCTGGATTAGGCAGTGTCGATAGTTTCTTTTCCTTTAGAATCAGAGAAGAGTAGCATCTGCCATTTGCTCTCAAACAATTTATGATGCTGTGGAGATCAGTTTTAAAGAATGCAGTGACTGAGTTAGATGGACTTCTCGCATTGGTTAATGCTTTACCTCCTTCTTGGCGGGGATGGGCATCTGAAACGGCTTTGAATTATGTACATATTGATATGGAGTGCAGAATTACTGGTAATCTCGATCGATTCGTAAACCTTATAAAAAGGCATTATCGAAAAATAGGAGATCCCCCAGAGTTACCATATCGTCATTTTGATCAATTTATTCCAATGATTCATCGATTCTAGATGATTTTCTTCATCCAAAATGGGAGAAATTAAACCTATGTTTCGTGAGGTTGTCATTCCTAGTCCTCCTTCAATCACATTACGATAGCGATAGTCTTTTCCTCTTGGACCTCGGTGGACCTAGATGATTTAGATCTGTTTGAACAACCATTTGCACCGAAAACTCCTTCACCACCTTTATCTCCTCTTCCCGAAATATCCTTAATCATGTCTCCCACCGAGGTAGCCGAATTTGAACAACCACTATCTGTTGGCACTTCCTATTTGAGACCTCTAGTCTGCTGGTGAAATGCCTCTTTATCCGATCCTTCCTTCTTTTGCGGAGAGGCCGCTCGCTCGATCCGATCATGCTCATACTCCACGAAGATAAAGGGAAGAAGAGCGAGAAAGAGGACCACGAGGAAGACCACGAGGAAGATATAGATAGATAAGAGAAATATGTTCAAAGCTAGGTAGGATAGTAGAATGGCAAGCGTAACTACCGGCCAGATCGTTGAAACTAATTTATTTTGTAAAAGTCCTCACTGAGGCAATTTTTGTAACCTATAACATGCTGCTTATTTTGTTGTTGTTTTGTAAATTATAATATGTCGTATGTCTTTATTGTTTCTCATGTTGTTGGGTCCTTAAATACTGTGATGATTGCGCTTTACTATAATTTGAAACCTTATTTCTTTGTCGTGATATCTTATCAATTCTTTAATGATAATATTCTTCTTTTGGTATTAGTATGCCTCGAAGAAGAAGAAATACAAGTTTAGAAGAAAGAGATAGTGAAGCAACACCTCGAACTTTCCAAATCGTGAACCCTCTCCACCAAATCGAAAAATTTGAACTCTTTCTTCGTCAAAACCCACCTAACTTCACGGGAGTGGTAGTCTGCCGAGTGAAGAGTGGGTAAGAACTATTGAGAGAATCTTTAAGTTCTTGGAATCAACGATCAAGAATGTTTCTTGTGCATAAATTTTCGATGAAAGGACTGCGGTTTACGGTGGGAGGCCAGTGGAAAACCTCACCCGGAGCAATTGGCGAACTTTACATGGAAGCAGTTCGAGGAAGAATCATGCTAAGTTCATTCCTCGAAGCTATAGGAGGCGAAGGAAATTGAATTTATGAATTTGAAACAAGGTAATAGGGTGTGGCGGAATACGATCGAAATTTTGCACCTTATCCCGATATGCACCTTATAAAGTAAAAGCAGATGAGAAGATGGTGAGATGTTTCGTTCTGGATTACGACCTGAAATCCGAATTATTTTAGCCGAGCAACCACCCATGTCTTACGCAGAAACTCTTAACCGTGCGTTGGACATGGAAATGGAGATTCAAGCCGAAAAGAATACTGCTGAGACTAATGTTGGTGTACCACAAGGAATTGTACCAACAAAATCCTCCCAAATGGAACAAAAATATAAAGGAAAAAGAAAATGGGAGATGCGAGGAAATTCAAGCAAAAGACCGTTTCAAAGGCAGAGCTCCACGGTGTCGAGATCATTCCGACCGCCGACTACTGGACAACCATTCTTTTCTTAGAATCAGATAAGACCACCTATGTGCCCTCAATGCAACCGTACACATTTCGGTTTATGTCGGAGTGGGAGCAATACTTGCTATTCATGTGGACAGTATGGTCACTTTGCTTCTGCCTGTCCATACAGACAGAATGTGGCCGGGAGAGGAGAAAGAGGAAAATCTTCGCGACCGTTCGGTCGTGAAAGCAATGACGGGATATCCACAACCACCTCGCTATCAACTCCTCCACCGCAAATGAATGCAATCCCGAGGCTTGACTCGTGAGACGCCATCTCAATCTCTATAAATTCAACCTCAACATCAGCAGTATGCTTTAAAACAAAAGCAACCAGAGAAGAATATGGGAAACACGATGGTATGGCCCGGTTAAAGGTGTACTGTTATAGTTTTGTTTGATACGGAGCATCGCATTCTTTCATTTCTACCGCATGCGTAGATAATCTTGAACTTCCGTAGAATCATCCAAGTAGGTTTCAAAGTACTTACTCCAATAGGTGGGCGACGGTAGTTGATAAAGTATGTCCTAACTTAGAATTGAGTTAGGATCACTTGATTAAAAGTCGAATCATTCGCCTCTTATGCATGTGGGATGTAGATATTATCTTGGGTATGGATTGGTTAACGGAAAATTTATAACGATTCGTTGTGAACAACGAAATCGCATTTCAAACACCGTGAAAAGAACCCACGTGCTTTTATGGGATTGACGAGAAGAAGAAGGATACACGTGATATCAACCTTGCGGCGAAAGGTTGATAAGATGTAACAAAATCGTGCCTATCTTGTATGCCAAACAAGGAAGACAAGAAGGATAGGAAGATTGAGGATGTCTTGGTTGTTCGAGAATATCCGGGCGTATTTAGGAAAAATTACAGTATACCGCGGATCGACAATTGGATTTGCGATCGATCTTGAACCGGATCCGCACCAATTTCAAAGCACCGTATCGGATGGCTCTAAAAATTACAAGAATTGAAAGTCCATTACAGGAACTTCGGACTTAGGATTTATTCGACCAAGCCGTCACCTTGGGAGCACCGGTGTTATTCGTCGAAAAGAAGGACGCACCTTAAGAATGTGTATTGACTATCGAGAATTGAATAAGGTGACCTTGAAGAATAAATATCCACTTCCTCGAATTGACGATTTGTTCGACCAATTGAAAGGAGCAAAGGTATTTTCGAAGATCGATCTAAGATCGGGTTATCATCAAGTGAAGATAAAACCGGGATATACCAAAACCTTTCGGGACTCGATCACGGACACTACGAATTTGTAGTGATGCCGTTTGGACTAACCAATGCTCGCTGTGTTCATGGACCTCATGAACCGCGTATTCCATGAATATCTCGATAAATTCGTATTAGTGTTTATCGATGATATTTTAATCTATTCAAAGAGCGAACAAGAACACGAAGAGCATTTGAGAATTGTATTGGAAAAATTAAAGACACAAAGATTATATGCCAAATTCAGCAAGTGTGATTTTTGGCTGAAAGAAGTAAATTTCTTAGGGCATATAGTCTCGGCAGAAGGAATTAAAGTTGATCCTGCCAAAGTCCAAGCAGTTCAGGAATGGAAATCACCTACGACCCCAAATGAGATTCGTAGTTTCTTGGGTTTAGTGGGTACTATAGAAGATTTATTGAGGATTTTCTAAAATTGCTAAACCATAGCTTAGAATCTTGAAGAAAGGGATAAAATTTAAATGGACTCGAATCGCGAAGACGTTTTCAAGAACTCAAAGAAAGATGACCAACGCTCCTATCTTAACAATACGATCCAGAGAAAGATTATACCATATACGGATGCGTCGAAATGGAATAGGATGCGTTTTAATGCGAAGGAAGGTCATCGCATACGCTTCCACGACGTTGAAGATTCATGAACATCATTATCCTACTCACGATCCGGAGCTCGCGGCGATGGTCCACGCATTGAAAATATGGAGACATTATCATGCGGATCGAGATGTGAGATTTTCACGGACCATAAAGTTTGAAGTATTTCTTTGAACAAAAGATTTGAATATGCGACAACGAAGATGGCTCGAGTTGGTCGAGGATTATATTTGTGAAATTAAGTATCATCCAGGAAAAGCCAGCGTCGTCGCAGGCGCTCGAGTAGGAAAATTCGGAAAGATTAGGAACTCTTTTACGGACCAAGGAGAATTATTAAAGAGTTCGAGAGAATGAAGCCGAAACCGTGTTACCTCCCGAAATATTCAAGGAATTGTAGCGTCATTGATGGTACTTCGGTTTGAGAGCTCGTATTATCGAGCGCAAAGAAAGATAAACGACTCGAAACTCTGCGAGCAAAGATTCGAATGGGAAATTTTCCTAATATCATGAAGTCAGGGATAATGCGATTATGTTTGGCAATCGCATATACGTACTCTAACGATACAAAATTGAAAAATGAAATTTTGAATGAAGCTCATAAGGTTCCGTATCGGCACGTCCGGAAGTACGAAGATGTACGGGATCTTAAACAAAAGTTCGTGTGGTGGGATGAAACAAGACATTGCCTCCTACGTCGAAAAGTGTTTAGCGTGCCAACAAGTAAAAGCTTTACATCAAAGACCATACGGAAAGTTCTGACCTCTTGAAGTGCACGAATGGAAATGGGATCACATCGCTATGGATTTTGTAATTGGTTTACCCAAGTCAGACGAGAAATCGGCCATATGGGTAATCATTGATCGATTAACCAAGAGCGCATTTCATTCAATTTCGATAACGTATGGGCAGATAAGTTGGCACAGATTTATGTTCGGAAATTGTTCGGCTACATGGAGTGCCGATCTCAATCACCTCGGATCGTGATGCTAAATTCACCTCTCGATTACGGACTACTTTTCAAAAGAATTAGGTACTCAATTAAATTTTAGTACCGCTTTTCATCCGCATGAACAGACGGTCGGGCCAGAGAACAATTCAAACTACGGAGGATATGCTCGAGCGGTGGTGCTTGATCGGGAGACCAATGGGAACAAGTTCTACCATTGATTGAATTTGCTTACAACAAGCTACAATCGGCATGGCCCTTCGAAGCACTTTATGGCAAGAAATGCGGATCACCTACGTATTGGGATGAAGTGGGAGAACGAAAGATTCTTGCCCAAGCGATTGAAGAAATGGTTCAAATTGTACGACAGATAAGACAAAGAATGAAAGAAGCTCAAGACCGACAAAAGTCTTATGCTGATCATCGTCGTACAGAATTAAAGTTTGAAATAGGGGACAAGGTCTTTCTTAAAGTTTCCCCAACTAAAGGAGTTCACCGTTTTGGAATAAAGGAAACTTAAACCCGTTTCTTGGACCTTATGAGATATTGGAGCGGATTGGGCACATAGCCTATAGGGTAGCGTTGCTCCAAATTTCGCTAACGTGCATGGCGTTTTTCACGTATCTCATTTCGAGAAAGTATGTATACGATCCACAACATATTCTTCATTATGATGAAATAGTTCCCAATCTTGACTTAAGTTATGAAGAAGGGCTGAAAGCATTACGGACCGAAAAGAGCAGTTAAGGAATAAGGTTATTCCTTTAGTGAAAGTTCAATGGAAACATCATGGTCAGGAAGAAGTCACATGGAATTGGAAGATCAAATGATGAAAAGTACCCGACTTATTTAATAAGGTGCGAAAATTTCGGGACGAAATTTCTATAAGGGGAGGAATGTAGTAGCAGAAAATTTTATAGTAATTAATAAAGTTTAATTAAGTATTATTAAAGGCTTAAAAGCTATTTAAGCCTTAAGAATTAAAAAAAATTTAATATAGTGAAATATTAATTGGTATGAATCAGATTAATTTAAGATTTGATTATATGGAATCGGAAAATGTAGAAATTATTAGAAATGAGTTTATTTGTGATAAAATGTGAATTTTGTGATTATTAATGAATGGTTGTATGAAAAATGCTATAAATTAGCAATTATACTACTTAATTACATTAATTATTTTGCATGTTATTTTCTTATAAAATGAGATAAAATATTATTTAAGATATTAAAGTCTTGAATAAATTTGTTTTATTAATAACTAATGATTAAAGAATTTATTTATGTAATTTTCTAAATTTAAGAAATATTATTGAAATGAATTGAATTTTATTAAATAAAGTGATTTAAATTATGTTATATGAATCTAAATTTAATTATGAATATAAGTTGTATCATACTTTATAAATTATCAAAGATAAAGTTTGTTAATTTAATTAACACAAAGTATGGAATTTAGTAAATTGAGAGGTGTAAATATAATAATTTTGAAATTTGTGTATAATTATCTTGAAATTTAAAACAAATACACATTAAATTCAAATTAAACTTCTAGAATTATAATACAAAAAATAAATCATCTTCCTCCCATTTTGCTCCCAACTTTCGACACACACACACTCACACACACAAAATCCTACTTTCAATTTTACTACATAATTAAGCTTGGAAATTAAAGAGAATTATTCCTAGCAAGGTAAATACTTCAATTATGCAAAGTTATCATTAATTAAATGGATGAATTTTATGTTGAATGCTATGAAATTTTGAAAATTTTAAAATTAGGGTTATGTTTGATTTGTTTAAATTTTATTTGATGTATTGATTTAATTATGTTTATAGAGTTAGATTAACATGTGTTATGGATTTAATTTGTTTAAATTCATGAAATTGAAAAATTAAAGAATGGTACCTAAACCCTAAATTTTGAATATGATTTCTATGCTATGAATTGATTGAATTAAGCTTAGATATATGTTTATGGATGATTATAAACATCATATAAATGATGAAATTAGAAATTAAATCATGCATGTGTAAGACTTGAAATTTTCAAAATTTCATATAGTATGAACTTGATGATTTTGATTTTATTTGATCCATTTGGCATGATAATTATGCTTAGGGATATGAATAATGTATAAAATGAATTTATAAAATTTAATTTAAACATATACTAATTTTCAAAAATTTCGAAAATGAAGGAAGACTTGATCCATGATTTCTTGATTTTATTTGATGAATTTGAATTGATATTTGAGATCTATGATAAAAATAAGGCTTAAGTAGAATTTATGGGAATTTTGAACATAGATATCAAAAGTTACAAAATTAAAGTTTAGGTTAAAGTTATGTTCATATGTGATATAATGGATCTATAATTGAATGGATCATGAATTAATGATCAATGATGTTAATTTAATATAATTATGTGATATTTGATGATTAATGGGTTGTAGATGTTCAAAATGTCAAAATATATATATATAACTAGTTAATCGCCTTAGGCGATTAACATTAATAGATGATATTGGTCTTGTATAAAGTTCTTAAGTGTATGTTTGATGATATGTTGATGATATTGAGGTTTGGGATAATATTGGTGTAGTTTGGTGTATTTGGGCTATACATATAACGGATGTTACTCTGCTAGAAATTTCGGTAGAATTAGGCGTTAGTAAGATAATTTGTATGTTAATTGATAATTGTTATTATATACCTAAATTAGTAAGAAGGATTACTAAAGTCAATGATAATCTTATGTTATAAGGATCCAGCAGAGAGGAAGCAGGAAGTAAAGAACGAAGAACCAAACTTGTTGGATGAGCGTCACGAGGTGGGTAATGCTTTACAAAGTTTATTTAAAAGCAAAATTTATGTTGCTTTATGAAATTGTTCATCATGAAGATATAATCACCACATGATAAGTATGTTGAAAATGAGCGTTTACCACATTGTGGGTATGACGACAATTACCTATCTGCGGTGAAAATGTGAATTCGTGCACCGGTAGATGGTGTGAGCTTGCTCATGTGGGCCGACCATGGTATTGGGAGGAGGCCTACTTCCCTTTACCGTATAGCGTAGATAGGGTATGGCCGTAGTTGTGATCCTTCGGGACTAACTCGGGTATGTTATGCGGTATGTTTCAAAATAAAGTATGGTGATATGTTATTATGTGAAAGTTTTCTTATGAAACATCAATGTAATCGTCTTATGAACGCTATTTGAAAGAAAGGTTTTCTTGAATGAAATGATACTTTGAAAATATATTGGCATTATCCACCGAGTACTTTCGGTACTCATATCCTCCAAAATGTTTTTATCATCTGAGTTGAGTATGAAGGAGTTATGGTGGAAAAGCGGTGAGATGTCCTTTTGATCTTTTACTCTATTGGATATGTTTGAATATCATGTCTTCATACATGATATTCATTGATCTTCATTCTTGAACTTTGAAACTTTGAAACCGTACTTTTGATGAATCATGTAAATATTTTGAAACTTTTATATAATTGGTGAAATTGTGTCCTCATTTTGATAATTCTTTGTAGTTGGATATCTTACGAGTGCGAGTTGGTTTATTTCATTTCAAATGTTATGTTATCCGTTTTTTAAAACCTATTTCCTAACATTTATTGTTAATAAGAGATTATCGTTGATTAAACCGATCACGACTTGATTATTTGGTTAAATAAGTAATTAAATAATCGGTCGTGACAGAGTAATATCGAGCATTGTTTCGCTTTGATCCTGTAAATTTTCTTTCTTAAGCCAACCTTTCTTGTAAACCTTTGAGTTGTTGGTAAAGGCTCGGTGTTCGATCCGTCTCTTATTTCGACCGAGCAAAGTAAATTTGTAAGTGATGTGTATAATTGAATGAAAGGTGATTATGGTGAACATTCTTAGATGGTATGTGTGATAATAAATGATATGTGATTATCTTTGTTTCTAATTAGTATAAAAGTTATATTTGACTATAGGATGGTGCGGAGGAAGGCATTGCTCGAAAGAATGTTGATAATAGGCAATTTGGATTAGGCGGTGTCGATAGTTTCTTTTCCTTTAGAATCGAGAGAAGAGCGACATCGCCATTTGCTCTCAAACAATTTATGATCTTTGTGGAGATCGGTTTTAAAGAATGCGATGGTGAGTTAGATGGACTTCGCATTGGTTAATGCTTTACCTCATCTTGGCGGGGATGGGCATCTGAAGCGGCTTTGAATTATGTACATATTGATATGGAGTGCGAATTCGGTAATCTCGATCGATTCGTAAACCTTATAAAAGGCATTATCGAAAATAGGAGATCCCCGAGTTACCATATCGTCATTTTGATCAATTTATTCAATGATTCATCGATTCTAGATGATTTTCTTCGTCCAAAATGGGAGAAATTAAACCTATGTTTAGTGAGGTTGTCATTCCTAGTCCTCATACGAATCTGCTTACGATAGCGATAGTCTTTTTCCTCTTGGACCTCGGTGGACCCTAGATGATTTAGATCTGTTTGAACAACCATTTGCTTGAAAACTCCTTCACCACCTTTATCTCCTCTTCTGAAATATCCTTAATCATGTCTCCCATTGAGGTAGCCGAATTTGAACAACCACTATCTGTTGGCACTTCCTATTTGAGACCTCTAGCTGCTTGGTGAAATGCCTCTTTATCCGATCCTTCCTTCTTTTGCGAGAGGGCCGCTCGCTCGATCACCGATCATGCTCATACTCCACGAAGATAAAGGGAAGAAGAGCCGGAAGAGGACCTGAGGAAGACCACGAGGAAGATATAGATAGATAAAGAAATATGTTCAAAGTTAGGTAGGATAGTAGAATGGCAAAGCGAAACTACCACCCAGATGTCGATGAAACTAATTTATTTTGTAAAAGTCCTCACCGAGGCAATTTTGTAACCTATAACATCTTGCTTATTTTGTTGTTGTTTTGTAAATTATAATATGTCGTATGTCTTTATTGTTTCTCATGTTGTTGGGTCCTTAAATCTTTGTGATGATTGCGCTTTACTATAATTTGAAACCTTATTTCTTTGTCGTGATATCTTATCAATCTTGTAATGAATAATATTCTTCTTTTGGTATTAGTATGCCTCGAAGAAGAAGAAATACAAGTTTAGAAGAAAGAGATAGTGAAGCAACACCTCGAAACTTTCCAAATCGTGAACCTCTCCACCAAATCGAAAAATTTGAACTCTTTCTTCGTCGAAACCCACCTAACTTCACGAGGAGGTAGTCTGCCGAAGCTGAAGAGTGGGTAAGAACTATTGAGAGAATCTTTAAGTTCTTGGAATGCAACGATCAAGAATGTTTTTGTGCATAAATTTTCGATGAAAGGACTGCATGTTTACGGTGGGAGGCGAGCGGAAAACCCTCACCGAGAGCAATTGGCGAACTTTACATGGGAACAGTTCGAGGAAGAACGTATGCTAAGTTCATTCCTCAAGCTATAGGAGGCGAAGGAAATTGAATTTATGAATTTGAAACAAGGTAATAGGAGTGTGGCGGAATACGATCGAAATTTTGCACCTTATCCCGATATGCACCTTATAAAGTAAAACAGATGAGAAGATGGCGAGATGTTTAGCTACGGATTACGACCGAAATCCAATTATTTTAGCCGAGCAACCACCCATGTCTTCTGCGAAACTCTTAACCGTGCGTTGGACATGGAAATGGAGATTCAAGAAAAGAATCTCTTTGAGACTAATGTTGGTGTACCACAAGGAATTGTACCAACAAAATCCTCCCAAATGGAACAAAATATAAAGGAAAAAGAAAATGGGAGATGCGAGGAAATTCAAGCAAAAGACCGTTTCAAAGCGAGCTCCACGGTGTCGAGATCATTCCGGCCGACCATTCTTGGACAACCATTCTTTTCTTAGAATCAGATAAGACCACCTATGTGCCCTCAATGCAACCGTACACATTTCGGTTTATGTCGGAGTGGGAGCAATACTTGCTATTCATGTGGACAGTATGGTCACTTTGCTTCTGCCTGTCCATACAGACAGAATGTGGCCGGGAGAGGAGAAAGAGGAAAATCTTCGCGACCCGTTCAGACTGTGAAAGCAATGACAGGATATCCACAACCACCTCGCTATCAACTCCCTCCACCGCAAATGAATGCAATCCCAGAGGCTTCAGCTCAGCAGACGCCATCTCAATCTCTACAAATTCAACCTCAACATCAACAGGCGTATGCTTTAAAACAAAAGCAACCAGAGAAGAATATGGGAAACCTGACAGGTATGGCCCAGTTAAAAGGTGTACCTGTTATAGTTTTGTTTGATACGGAGCATCGCATTCTTTCATTTCTACCGCATGTAGATAATCTTGAACTTCCGTAGAATCATCGAAGTAGGTTTCAAGTACTTACTCCAATAGGTGGGGCGACGATGGTTGATAAAGTATGTCTAACTTAGAATTCGAGTTAGGATCACTTGATTAAAAGTCAATCATTACGCCTTATGCATGTGGGATGTAGATATTATCTTGGGTATGGATTGGTTAACGGAAAATTTACATAGCGATTCGTTGTGAACAACGAGAAATTTCAAACACCGGAAAAGAACCCACGTGCTTTTATGGGATTGACGAGAGAAGAAGAAGGATACTGTGATATCAACCTTGCGGCGAGAAGGTTGATAAGATGTAACAAAATCGTGCCTATCTTGTATGCTAAACAAGGAAGACAAGAAGGATAGGAAGATTGAGGATGTCTTGGTTGTTCGAGAATATCCGGGCGTATTTCCTAAAAATTACCGGTATACCGCCGATCGACAATTGGATTTCGCGATCGATCTTGAACCGGGATCCGCACCAATTTCAAAGCACCGTATCGGATGGCTCCTAAAGAATTACAAAAATTGAAAGTCCAATTACGTGAACTTACGGACTTAGGATTTATTCGACCAAGCGCGTCGCCTTGGGAGCACCAGTTATTCGTCGAAAAGAAGGACGGCACCTTAAGAATGTGTATTGACTATCGAGAATTGAATAAGGTGACCTTGAAGAATAAATATCCACTTCCTCGAATTGACGATTTGTTCGACCAATTGAAAGAGCAAAGGTATTTTCAAGATCGATCTAAGATCGGGTTATCATCAAGTGAAGATAAAACAGGATATACCGAAACCGCTTTCGAGACTCGATCGGACACTACGAATTTGTAGTGATGCCGTTTGGACTAACCAATGCTCGGTGTGTTCATGGACCTCATGAACCGCGTATTCCATGAATATCTCGATAAATTCGTATTAGTGTTTATCGATGATATTTTAATCTATTCAAAGAGCGAACAAGAACACGAAGAGCATTTGAGAATTGTATTGGAAAAATTAAAGACACAAAGATTATATGCCAAATTCAAGAAGTGTGATTTTGGTGAAAAAGTAAATTTCTTAGGGCATATAGTCTCGGCGAAGGAATTAAAGTTGATCCCGCCAAAGTCCAAGCAGATTCGAGAATGGAAATCACCTCGACCCCAAATGAGATTCGTAGTTTCTTGGGTTTAGTGGGTACTATAGAAGATTTATTGAGGATTTTCTAAAATTGCTAAACCAATGCACGCTCTTTGAAGAAAGGGATAAAATTTAAATGGACTCGGAATCGCGAAGGTTTCAAGAACTCAAAGAAAGATGACCAACGCCCTATCTTAACAATACGATCCAGAGAAAGATTATACCATATACACGGATGCGTCGAGAAATGGAATAGGATGCGTTTAATGCGAAGGAAAGGTCATCGCATACGCTTCACGACAGTTGAAGATTCATGAACATCATTATCCTACTCACGATCTGGAGCTCGCAGCAGTGGTCCACGCATTGAAAATATGGAGACATTATCTGTACGGATCGAGATGTGAGATTTTCACGGACCATAAAAGTTTGAAGTATTTCTTTGAACAAAAAGATTTGAATATGCGACAACGAAGATGGCTCGAGTTGGTCAAGGATTATGACTGTGAAATTAAGTATCATCCAGGAAAAGCCAACGTCGTCGCAGACGCTCTGAGTAGGAAAATTCAGGAAAGATTAGGAACTCTTTAACGGACCAGGAGAATTATTAAAGAGTTCGAGAGAATGAAGTCGAAACCGTGTTACCTCCCCGAAATATTCAAGGAATTGTAGCGTCATTGATGGTACTTCCGGATTTGAGAGCTCGTATTATCGAAGCGCAAAGAAAAGATAAACGACTCGAAACTCTGCGAGCAAAGATTCGAATGGGAAATTTTCCGGAATATCATGAAGCTGGGGATAATGCGATTATGTTTGGCAATCGCATATACGTACCTAACGATACAAAATTGAAAAATGAAATTTTGAATGAAGCTCATAAGGTTCCGTATGCGGCACATCCCGGAAGTACGAAGATGTACCAGGATCTTAAACAAAAGTTCGTGTGGACTGGGATGAAACAAGACATTGCCTCCTACGTCGAAAAGTGTTTAGCGTGCCAACAAGTAAAAGCTTTACATCAAAGACCATACGGAAAGTTCTGACCTCTTGAAGTGCACGAATGGAAATGGGATCACATCGCTATGGATTTTGTAATTGGTTTACCCAAGTTCAGACGAAAATACGGCCATATGGGTAATCATTGATCGATTAACCAAGAGCGCCATTTCATTCCAATTTCGATAACGTATGGAGCAGATAAGTTGGCACGATTTATGTTCGGAAATTGTTCGGCTACATGGAGTGCCGATCTCAATCACCTCAGATCGTGATGCTAAATTCACCTCTCGATTCTGGACTACTTTTCAAAAAGAATTAGGTACTCAATTAAATTTTAGTACCGCTTTTCATCCGCAGACAGACGGTCAGACCGAGAGAACAATTCAAACTCTGGAGGATATGCTCAGAACAGTGGTGCTTGATCGGGGAGACCAATGGGAACAAGTTCTACCATTGATTGAATTTGCTTACAACAAGCTACAATCGGCATGGCCCCTTACGAAGCACTTTATGGCAAGAAATGCGGATCACCTCTGTATTGGGATGAAGTGGGAGAACGAAGATTCTTGTACCCAAGCAATTGAAGAAATGGTTCAAATTGTACGACGAGATAAGACAAAGAATGAAAGAAGCTCAAGACCGACAAAAGTCTTATCTTGATCATCGTCGTCAATGCAAATTAAAGTTTGAAATAGGGACAAGGTCTTTCTTAAAGTTTCCCAACTAAAGGAGTTCACCGTTTTGGAATAAAGGAAACTTAAACCAGTTTCTTGGACCTTATGAGATATTGGAACGGATTGGGCCTGTAGCCTATAGGGTAGCGTTGCCTCCAAATTTCGCTAACGTACATGACGTTTTTCACGTATCTCAGCTCAGAAAGTATGTATACGATCCACAACATATTCTTCATTATGATGAAATAGTTCCCAATGCTGACTTAAGTTATGAAGAAGGGCCTGAAAGCATTCTGGACCGAAAAGAGCAGTTAAGGAATAAGGTTATTCCTTTAGTGAAAGTTCAATGGAAACATCATGGTCCGGAAGAAGTCACATGGAATTGGAAGATCAAATGATGAAAAGTACCCGACTTATTTAATAAGATACGAAAATTTGGGGACGAAATTTCTATAAGGAGGAATGTAGTAGCAGAAAATTTTATAGTAATTAATAAAGTTTAATTAAGTATTATTAAAGGCTTAAAAGCTATTTAAGCATTTAAGAATTGTAAAAATTTAATATAGTGAAATATTAATTGGTATGAATCCGATTAATTTAAGATTTGATTATATGGAATCGGAAAATGTAGAAATTATTAGAAATGAGTTTATTTGTGATAAAATGTGAATTTTGTGATTATTAATGAATGGTTGTATGAAAAATGCTATAAATTAGCAATTATGCTACTAATTACATTAATTATTTTTGCATGTTATTTTCTTATAAAATGAGATAAAATATTATTTAAGATATTAAAGTCTTGAATAAATTTGTTTTATTAATAACTAATGATTAAAGAATTTATTTATGTAATTTTCGAAAATTTAAGAAATATTATTGAAATGAATTGAATTTTATTAAATAAAGTGATTTAAATTATGTTATATGAATCTAAATTTAATTATGAATATAAGTTGTATCATACTTTATAAATTATCAAAGATAAAGTTTGTTAATTTAATTAACACAAAGTATGGAATTTAGTAAATTGAGAGGTGTAAATATAATAATTTTGAAATTTGTGTATAATTATCTTGAAATTTAAAACAAATACACATTAAATTCAAATTAAACTTCTAGAATTATAATACAAAGAAATAAATCATCTTCCTCCCCATTTTTGCTCCCAACTTTCGACACACACACACTCACACACACAAAATCCTACTTTCAATTTTACTACATAATTAAGCTTGGAAATTAAAGAGAAATTATTCCTAGCAAGGTAAATACTTCAATTATGCAAAGTTATCATTAATTAAATGGATGAATTTTATGTTGAATGCCTATGAAATTTTCGAAAATTTTAAAATTAGGGTTATGTTTGATTTGTTTAAATTTTATTTGATGTATTGATTTAATTATGTTTATAGAGTTAGATTAACATGTGTTATGGATTTAATTTGTTTAAATTCATGAAATTGAAAAATTAAAGAATGGTACCTAAACCTAAATTTTGAATATGATTTCTATGCTATGAATTGATTGAATTAAGCTTATATATATGTTTATGGATGATTATAAACATCATATAAATGATGGAATTAGAAATTAAATCATGCATGTGTAAGACTTGAAATTTTCGAAAATTTCATATAGTATGAACTTGATGATTTTGATTTTATTTGATCCATTTGGCATGATAATTATGCTTAGGGATATGAATAATGTATAAAATGAATTTATAAAATTTAATTTAAACATATACTAATTTTTCAAAATTTAGAAAATGAAGGAAGACTTGATCCATGATTTCTTGATTTTATTTGATGAATTTGAATTGATATTTGAGATCTATGATAAAAATAAGGCTTAAGTAGAATTTATGGAATTTTGAACATAGATATCAAAAGTTACAAAATTAAAGTTTAGGTTAAAGTTATGTTCATATGTGATATAATGGATCTATAATTGAATGGATCATGAATTAATGATCAATGATGTTAATTTAATATAATTATGTGATATTTGATGATTAATGGGTTGTAGATGTTCAAAATGTCAAAATATATATATATAACTAGTTAATCGCCTTAGGCGATTAACATTAATTAGATGATATTGGTCTTGTATAAAGTTCTTAAGTGTATGTTTGATGATATGTTGATGATATTGAGGAGTTTGGGATAATATTGGTGTAGTTTGGTGTATTTGGGCTATACATATTACGGATGTTACTCTGCCGAAATTTCGGTAGAATTAGGCGTTAGTAAGATAATTTGTATGTTAATTGATAATTGTTATTATATACCTAAATTAGTAAGAAGGATTACTAAAGTCAATGATAATCTTATGTTATAAGGATCCAAAGAGAGAAACCGGAAGTAAAGAGCGAAGAACCAAACTTGTTGGATCGAACGTCACGAGGTGGGTAATGCTTTACAAAGTTTATTTAAAAGCAAAATTTATGTTGCTTTATGAAATTGTTCATCATGAAGATATAATCACCACATGATAAGTATGTTGAAAATGAACGTTTTACCACATTGTGGGTATGACGGCAATTACCTATCTGCGGTGAAAATGTGAATTCTTGTGCGGGTAGATGGTCGTGAGCTTGCTCATGTAGGCCGGCCATGGTATTGTGAGGAGGCCTACTTCCTTTACCGTATAGCGTAGATAGGGTATGACCGTAGTTGTGATCCTTGGGACTAACTCGGGTATGTTATGCTTGGGTATGTTTCAAAATAAAGTATGGTGATATGTTATTATGTGAAAGTTTTCTTATGAAACATCAATGTAATCGTCTTATGAACGCTATTTGAAAGAAAGGTTTTCTTGAATGAAATGATACTTTGAAAATATATTGGCATTATCCATCGAGTACTTTCGGTACTCATATCCTCCAAAATGTTTTTATCATACGAGTTGAGTATGAAGGAGTTATGGCCGGAAAACCGAAATGAGATGTCCTTTTGATCTTTTACTCTATCGATATGTTTGAATATCATGTCTTCATACATGATATTCATTGATCTTCATTCTTGAACTTTGAAACTTTGAAACCGTACTTTTGATGAATCATGTAAATATTTTGAAACTTTTTATATAATTGGTGAGGCTGTGTCCTCATTTTGATAATTGCTGTAGTTGGATATCTTCTGAGTGCAGGTTGGTTTATTTCATTTTCAAATGTTATGTTATCCGTTTTTTTTAAAAACCTATTTCCTAACATTTATTGTTAATAAGAGATTATCGTTGATTAAACCAGTCACGACTTGATTATTTGGTTAAATAAGTAATTAAATAATCGGGTCGTGACACTATTACTATTCTAAGAAGACCTAAAACCTAAAAAGCAAGACTAGTACACCTATCCGCTTAACTCACTATATCAATAATGCTTTCTATTTTACACGTTATGGGTATGATACACCATCCATCCTATCGTGTAAAGAAAAACAGAAAAGAAGAAAATTACAAAAAGAAAGCGATTCTAAAGTAATAATTGACACAAATATGTCTAATCTTTCAAAATCTCGATGAGTCTACGGAATCGTGTCACGACTTTGAGAATCATCAATGTCTTCTTCTTCTTTATCTGTATTGATGATAGCAATTTCTTCATCCGCAAGACTATCACCTTCTCATTGAAAGGAAGGAACATATTCCATTTGGTGTAACTCATATTTGTAAATAATGTCCTTCACCGCAAGTTTATACTTCATCCACAATTTAAGTTTAGGGATGTTTCGGACTTACGAAATATGTTAATTTGTTCTTGAGAATCTTGAAATGTAAAATGATCTCGTTCCTCTTTACATCTCAGTGCGAAGATATCGTCGAAATATTCAATGTCATCAAATAAATTCTTTTTCTAGTCGGGCGATAACTGTGAGATGTAGCTTCTGGAAGAGAAGCTAGAATTTTGCAGTAGACCTTTGATTTGGAAGATAAGGATGAAATATTGCCAGCTGTCAATAGAAACTTTTCTCCCAATTTGTTCATTAGGTCTTCTGTTTTTTCTGTATAAATGAATTCCATGAAATCAATCATACCATTGTGGTAAAAATTGATTGTTATTTCATCTGGCATGTCAGTCTTGTTTAAATCAATCTGTAGAAGCGAAGGCCGTGAATTACGATCATTCATTAGTTAATATTCCTTCTTTCGTATAAATTTATAAACATCGTGTCTTTGTATGATTTTTCGCCTTGAATTTTGACTCATTGAAATAAATTTCAACAATTTTCTTTTGTAGATCAACAAGGTTTTGAGGAAATCCTTGTAAAACTTTTGTAGAAATAATTTCCTCAAGTCGGGAATAATTTTCGAGATCGGTTCCATTGTTTCGTCCAAAGAATATCAAAATTCTAGTTTTAAAATTTTCAAAACTTCTTGGAGGTGGAACATACTGGGTTTTTGTTTTCAAAAAATCATTTTTTTGATTTAACTTTGTAATGGTTGATTCCATGACCGAGATCGTCTGATCTTTGTAATTACAATCATCTTGTAAACTTTTCAATTGATTGTTAAGATCAGAAGTTTTCTTTTCAAAGTCCACAAGTTGTGATTAATAAGTTTTTAACAAAGGAGACTGATGTTGAATCACACCACTTGGGTTTTCTTGTGCAATCTGAGCAAAACTTTTGACTTCCTTTGGTTCAATAAAAAATTATTGTATACCAAAGGCTTATCTAGCATTTGACAATGCTTCTGAAAAACTGTAGTAACCTTTCCAAAGAGGTTTAGGACAATTAATATATTTTCGAACAGTAAGGTAATTCTAAAGGTTTAATATTTTTTTATTTCATTTTTAATTTTTTGAATAAGTTTTTCATCTTCTATATTAAAATGTCGTTGACCATTTTTAGTAGTTTTACTATATAATGGACCCACTAATTTACTAAGATTTTGAACAAATTTTCTAGCATAATTTACTAATCCTAAAAATGATTGTATTTGTTTTAAATTTGTTAATTTATTTGAAAATTCTAAAATTTTAGTAGCAATATGAGGTTGTAATTCTATTTTCCCATTTCCAATTTCTAATCCTAAAAATGAAAATTTTCTTTTAAATAATTCCATTTTCATTTTACTAATTACTATACCATTCTTTTCAATTTCCTTAAATATGATGTTTAAATGTTCTTCATGTTCTTTTAAATTATTACTTGCTACAAGAATATCATCAATATATACTAGACAAAATTTATATTTTAAAATATATTATCCATAAATCTTTGAAAGATAGCGGATTTATTTTTAACCCAAACTTAATACATTCCATTCAAATTGTCATTCGGACAAGTAAAAGCGATACATGGTTTAAACCATTCTTCTAATTTTAACGATTATATCCACTTTTAAATCAAATTTACTAAATATCTTTTATTTTATATAAGTGCTATTAAAGTTTCTTTATTTGGTATGTTATAACCATCATCTTCACAATTATCATTTAAGCTTTTATAATTGTATACTATCCTAGGTTTTCCTCTTTTTATTTCTGAATGATTTCTTACTATAAAAGTTGTAGATCTATGAGGACTTTCTGAATGTCTAATTAATCCATGTTTTAACATTTCATTAATCTGTTTTCTAAATTCTTCTACATTAAATTTCCCTCAAGAAAAAGAAATAAAATTTTTATTGATGGAATAAGGAATCCAAGATATACAGTGAAATTATGAACACACACACAAACACAGACGCTATGTCTAGTACTATTAATTATCGATAGTATTGTTTGAGAATGGTCAAATTAATATGTTTCTAGAAGTTGAGTCTGGTTTGATATTTAGGGGAGATGCTATGTTATATCCATATTATTTATTTTCATAGAATTGTCTCACTGGATGTGCCAACCATTATTTCATATGAATCGCATATGTCATTCTTATGCACATATATAATATACATCTATAATCTACAATAATACTATATTTTAATGTCTTTGAGGGAAAAATACTATTTTGTACTCCAATTTTGAAACTTTTTTTCATAGGTAAATTCCAACTTGTGTGAGATTATAAAGTAATATCTATATTTTAATTAAAGTTAACAATTATACCATATCATTGTAAAAAATATTGTTTTCCTTTTGAGGGAAAAATACTATTTTGTACTCCAATTTTGAAACTTTTTTTCATAAGTAAATTCCAACTTGTGTGAAATTATAAGTAATATCTATATTTTAATTACAGTTAACAATTATACCATATCATTGACACGTTGGAATATAATTGTAAGAATGTTCATTCGTTGAGAAATAAATAAATTTAATAATTTGCATGTACAAAGACATTTGAATTATGTGGGTTTTCATTTAATTTTGTGGAATGAAGATATTATTTCAATCAGAGGCGGATCCATTAAGGGGCTGCATCGGGTTCCAGCCCAGTGCAAGCCCCAAAACTTTTTTTTTTCGTCTATATATTATATTAAGCCCAATTCAAAATTAACACAGTCCAAAATAATTAAAAAATCAAAAAAATTGTTATTGTTTGATTTTCTTATATTTTTACTCATGAGAAAAGTCCATGAGCTCATGAGAGGGTTATAAGAGTGAAAATGGTCGGCCACCATTTTTAAGGGAAAAATTGGAGCAGATAAAACAGAAAAGAGAGCAGTCAAAATAGAAAAAATCGTAGCTTTTTTTCTCATCTCAGATTTTCAACGCGCAGCCTGAAAATTTTTGTTTCCCGGAGATTGAACCGTTAGATTACCGTGATTTTTGGACAGCAGCTTCACAGCATCTAGGCCAACGTTTTGGAAGGTGAAGATCAATTTTCAGGTTTGGAGGTCGAATTTTGTTGATATGGACATATGAGAATTTCGGTGATATTTTTCTTGATCTTTACTCGATTTTGATTCCATACATCTTGATGTGCTTATTTTCGAGTGTATGATGTTTTGTATACTTCTAGTATAATCTAGAGAATATTGTGAAATGCTCCATTATTGATGATAGTGGATTTAAACGGCTCTAGTAGTCCCGTGGTTTTTTCCTCTCTTTCATTTTGAGAGGTTTTCACGCTAAAATTTTGTGTCTCCTTATTGGTGCGTGCCTACTGTTTTGATCGACGTATATTGGTGCTTTTAGAATGCCCTATTTGTCTGCATCCTCAAAGGTTCATACGAGTCGGAAAAATTAGCCAAACAAATGTGTCATATTTTTCCTCAGCGCTGCATCTGTTCAAGTGTTTGCTGATGTTACTCTCTGTCCATTCGAAGCTGTCAAAGTTCAAGTTCAATCGCAACCAAGTTTTGCCAGTGGTTTGACTGATGGATTCCCTAAAGTTTACACTAAAGAAGAGTTTATATTGAAAGAAATTTTATTAAAATTATAGGTATAAACTCAATTATAGATGGAGTTTGTGTATTGAAATCTCGCAAGACAACTTATGAAAATATATACATATTTTAATATTTATTATATTTAATACATCGAAGTACTTATTTTTTAATACACCCCATCATCCGCCCTTGATTTCAATAGCAATAATGAATCAAGCCGAAACTTTTTATCTAGAAAGACATGGCTCAAAGCAAAGCTGACCTTTGCGTTGATCTCGTTTTAATCACGTGAATGACAGTTACGTTGTACCTAAGAAACTGTATTATATATCTAGTACTAGTATTTATTTATCATTTATTTGGTATAATTTTTATATAAATGTGACAGCTTCTATTCGATCTTTGAAATAACAGTATATTATCATATTAAGTACATACTATTTTAATGATGTCAAACATAGCAGTTTATCATTTATTTGACCGCAGACGTATTAAGAATATCGGGGTATGAGGCAATACATTCATATATATATATATATATATATATATATATATATATATATATATATATATATATATATATGGTTCAAATAAAACCATTCTTATCCTAAAACTAAGAACCAAATGAATTAGTTATGAAAGTTGATGAATCCGTTGAAAAGTTAATGAATTCAAAAATTCGAATTTTTCACCCGGTTCAATCCCACGAGTGCGAAAATTCTATTTTTTGGATTCGATAATTTTCCCAGTGATTCATCAACTTTCACCGTGAATTCACCGTTTTGGTTCTCACGTTCTCACAATAAAAATAGTTCTCACGTTAACCCTCATATATATATATATATATATATAGAGAGTTTGGTTCAAATGAGATCATTTCTTATCCTAAAACTAAGAACCAAATGAATTAGTTATGAAAGTTGATGAATCCGTTGAGAAACTTAATGAATTCAACAATTGAATTTTCACCGGTTCGAATCCCATGAGGACGAAAATTTTATTTTTGGATTCGATAACTTTCCCAACGGATTCATCAACTTTCACCGTGAATTCATCATTTTTGGTTCTCATGTTCTCATGATAAAATGGTTCTCACGTTAACCTCCACTATATATATATATATATATATATATATATATATATATATAATAGATTTAACGTAAGAACTAAGAAATGATAAATTTGAAGTGAAAGTTGATGAATCCGTCGTAAAAATTATTGAATCCAAAAATGGATTTTTCGCTCCTCATAGGATTGAAACCCGATGAAAAATTTTGAATTTTGGATTCGATAATTTTCTCATCAATTTCATAGTGAATTCATTTGGTTCATTGCAAATTCTTGCGGTTCTTAGTTTTAGGATAATAATGAATCTTATTTGAACCTAATGAGAACTATATATATATATATATATATATATATATATATATATATATATATATATATATATATATATATTATGTTATTTTCGGAGGAACAAAATTGGAGTTTTCATAACTTTAATAATGTTCGAAAATATATTAATTGTCCTAAACCTCTTTGGAAAGGTTATTACAGTTTTGAAGCATTATCAAATGCTAGAGAATCCTTTAGTATACATGAATTTTTATTGAATCGTAGGAAGTCAAAGTTTTACTCAAATAGACAAGAAAACCCAAGTAATGTGATTCAACATCGCCTTCTTTGCTAAAAATTATGAATCACAACTTGTGGACTTTGAAAAGAAAACTTCGATCTTAACAATCAATTAAAAATTTACAAAATGATTGTAACTACAAAGATCGACGATCTCGGTCATGGAATCAACCATTACAAAGTTAAATCAAAAATTGATTTTTGAAAACAAAACCCAAGATGTTCCACCTCCAAGAAGTTTTGAAAATTTTAAAACTAGAATTCTTGATATTCCTTGGAGAAACAATGGAACCATCCCGAAATTGTTCGACCTTGAGGAAATTATTTCTACAAAAGTTTTACAAGGATTTCCTCAAAACCTTGTTGATTTACAAAAGAAAATTGTTGAAATTTATTTCAATGAATCAAAATTCAAGGCGTAAAAATCATACAAATGCCTGATGTTTATAAAATTATCTGAGAAAGAAGGATACTAATTGATGAGCAGATCGAATTCCGGCCTTCTACTTTTACAGATTGATTTAAACAAGACCGACATGCGGATGAAATGACAATCAATTTTACCACAATGGTATGATTGATTTCATGGAATTGATTATACGAAAAAAGCAAGACCTAATGAACAAATTGGGAGAAAATTTTTTATTGACAATTGGCAATATTTCATCCTTATCTTCCAAATCAAAGGTTCATCAGAAAATTCTAGCTTCTCTTCCAGAAGCTACATCTCACAGTTATCGCCCAGCTAGAAAAAGAATTTATTTGACAGACATTGAATATTCTGGACGATATCTTCAAACCAGATGTAAAAAGAGGGAAACCGATCATTTTACATTTCAGTATTCTGAAGAACAAATTAACATATTTCAGAAGTCTGAAAACATCCCTAAACTTGAATTATGGATGAAGTATAAACTTGCAGCTGAAGGATATTATTTACAAATATGGGTTACACCAAATTGAAATATGTTCCTTCCTTTCAATGAGAGAAGGTGATAGTCTTGCGGATGAAGAAATTACTATCATCAATACGAGATAAAGAAGAAGAAGACATTGAAGATTCTCAAAGTCATGACACAATTCCGTAAACTCATAGAGATTTCTAAAGATTAGACGGATGGGCAACAATTATTAAATTGTAATCGAAATTAGAAAGTGTAGCTCCACCAATAAAAGAAGAGAATAGACAACTCGAGAGTATAATACAATATGTTGATGGAGATCTGAGATAAAATTCTCATCACAAAGGAAAATTGTTTTAAAATAGACGAAGAGGCGAAAGTTCAACTTCTTCTATTCCTTTGACTGATTATGAAAAAATCGGTATTTCTGGAATTTTTAAAACTCCAGAACAAGTATCTCAACCAGAATATAAAGTAGAAATTCCTGAAAGTAGAAGTTCTAAAAGAAATCCAGGATCACCCACATTTTCGGATATGGGTTATTCCCGACATAATGTTTTCGTTATTAGTAATAACTCTTTCCCCGAAAAAATTCAAAAAAGTCTTAATAAAACAAAAAATTATGAGAAACTAAAATGGTTTCTTTATTCCTTTCTTCTAAACAAAGATCTTTATATTCTAAAAGATACGAAGAGTGGAGTCTAAAAATAATTCTAAACTTGATTTTTCATCCGTTACAAAACCTTTATTTTCCTTCAAGAAATAAAGAATTTCCAGATTTCTCGGATGAAAACTTTTAAATGTTATAGAAAATAAATATAAAATATTAATACATGAAACAGGAAAAGAATCTCTGATTCATCCCCTTTTCTACTATACAAATACAAAAAGGAGAAAAGAAATTTTGCAACTCCTATAAAATCGAAACCGGAAAAGGAGATTTTGATCATATTATACAACAAAATAATTTTACAAATCTCGCTCTTCATACTATTGGAAATCAAACCAATGAATTGAAGAAATTCTTTCTCCAAAATTTCTAAATCAAGAAAAGTGTTCCAATACTATTATGATTAAACCACCTCCTAATCTTAAAAGGAATTTTTTATTAAACTTAAAAAGGATAATGAGTTCTTAGAAGGTCTAATAAACAGATTACAAAAATTAATATTAAAGGAAAAGAAAAGGAAGAAGAATGTTCCTATAAAATGTTTTGTTATAATAAAAAAGCAAGAAACTTCTTCAGATGACGATTTACAAGTTAATAAACTTGCTTGATGTCTCTATAGTAAAACCTTATTACAAAAATCCACTCCTATAGATCTTCAAATTGAAGAAAAAGGAGACTATGCTCAATTCGGTGGTGAATCTATCACGAATGGAACATGACGGAAAATCAATATCGATAAAAACTATTGTAAAACAAATGCTTATATATGCTTCGACGGCAAAATTAAAGGTAATAATGATAGGCAAATTGCTCAAGCTATTATTATCAGTGTTTACCGCCAACTACAAGGTTGGTGGGATTTTATATTTCAAAAGAAGTTAAAAGCAAAATTTTAAATTCAAGTGTATTTGACCTATCACTCAAAGAGAAGAGTCTCGATGCGGTTAATACTCTTATTTATACAATACTTACAAATTTTATAGGAGCTAATGAGCTTCAATTAGATAAAACTCATAAACAATTAATGAATTTAAGATGTCAAAACTATCGATTTTAGATGGTATAAAGACGTTTTATGTCCAAAGTTCTTACTAGAAATGATTGTAATATGAACTTTTGGAAAGAAAAATTTATTCTTTGGTTTACCAACATTATTTTCGAAAGAGTTTTAAATAGGTTAAAACAAAATTTGTTAACAATAATATTATTTGGGAAAATCTTTCTTATGGTGATATTTCAAGTGAAATAATCTAGAAGGAATTATTCGTGTAATGAAATCAAATTAAAAGACAAATAGATTTTCAAAAGAATGAAAATAAAAATATAATTGGAAATTTTTGTGAACAAATAGGTCTTCAATCAACAAGATCCTAATAGGATTAAGAAAAAGAAAATTTTTATTCGAAAATTATTCTAAACAAAAGAAAGCAATTAAAGAAGTGCTCAAAAGAGTTAAAAATCATCTTCTAAAACCGAAGAAACTAAACCTATTTGGTTGGAAATGTGGAAAATAGGACATAAGGCTAATAAATGTTATGTAAAAGAAAATCAATAATCTTAATATTGATGAGATTAAAAGAATCTTTATGCAATATTCTTCTTAATGAAGAAGAAGGCGAAGAAGATATCTCCATTACTATCCTTAAAATGAGAATGAATCTTGAGAATTTCGGAAGATGAATCGAACAATCGAATTACAAAATTGTGATTCAGTTGTGATTGTGATGTTTGTCTCATAAAATTTATGGGATTAAATATTAATGTTATCACTAAAGAAGAAAATTTTATTCTTGATCTAATAGACCAAATAAAGATCCTATAGAAAAAGAAAAGCTATAGAATATTATCTTTCTATCGCTTCAAATTCTAAATCAAAAGTCCAAACTAGACTTACTAATAAGGTTAATGAACAAAAGGAATTATATTCTATATCAAAATATTAGAAAGGCTAATAAAAAGAAAGAGAGCTACGATTTACGAATTAAAGGAGAAATTAATCGATAAAATCAAATAAAATTTCTTAATGAAAGAATTGATTTATTAAATACTAATTGGAGAATGACTCACTTCATCCGATGAAGATGAAGAAAGTGAAAAATTACTCTTCTTGAAAAGATCAAGAAATAAATCAAATTAATTTTAAGAATCTAATTTGGATCAATAAAATTGATCAAATTCTTTCTCAAAATGGTATTCTAAAGTAACTCTTATTGTAAATAAAGAGTTTACTATTACCATTAATGCTCTCTTAGATCTGAGAATGATGTTAATTGTATTAGTGAAGGAATTATACCTTCAAAATACTATTCTAAAACTACTCGCTTTATAACAAGCGCTAATAAGCAACCTTTAATTGTTAATTACAAATTATCGATGTTGCTATCGTAATTCGAGAGTTTGTCTCAATACTACTTTTATTTTAATAAAAATATTTCTACACCAAGAATACTTGGTACTCCTTTTTCCAAATGTTATTCCTATTAATAAAATTAATGAAAAGGATTATTTACTAAAGTTAAAGGAAAAATCATTTTCCCATTTTCCTCTATTCCTTTAACAAAATCTATAAATGTTTTACAAGAAGTTGTTAAAAATAAAAATAATTTTATTAACTCATTAAAAGAAGAAATTAATTTTAAAACAATCAAAGAAAAATTAGTCTCGGAAAAATTCAAAATAAAATAAAAGAAATCCTTCAAAAAATAAATACGAAATTTGTCTTTGAAGTTCCAAACGCCTTTTGGAATAGAAAAGACATGAAGTGTCTCTCCATATATTGATAATTTCGATGAAAGAAAAGTTAATACTAAGGCGAGGCCAATTGCTATGGGAGAAAGATTATTAAAATTACGAAAGAAGAAATTGATATTCTTCTTAAAAGGGTTTAATAAGACCTAGTAATAGTCTTTGGAGTTGTCCTGCATTTTATGTTGAAAATGCCTCCAAATAGAAAGAGGAGCTCTAGACTAGTTATAAATTATAAACCTCTTAATAAGGCTCTTAAATGGATAAAACATCCATTACCAAATAAAAGAGATTTATTAAATAGAATGTTTACAGAAATATATTTTCCTCTTTTGATTTAAAATCGATTCTATCAAATTCTTCTAAAAGAAGAAGATAGATATAAAATCGCTTTCCGTCCCTTTGGACATTTTGAATGGAATGTTATGTCATTTGGTTTAAAAATGCTCCAATGAAATTTCAAAATATTATGAATGAAATTTATAATCCTCATATGGATTTTATTATTGTATATATTGATGATGTTTTAATATTTTCTAAAACCATCAAGAACATTTTAAACATCTTAATATTTTTATACAAACTACAAAAAGAGTGGTTTAGCTATAAATCCTAAAAAGGTAAAAATATTTCAAACAAAAATAAAATTCTTAGGACATTATATTGAAAATAAAATTATTATTCCTATTGAAAGAGTACTTTTATTTGCGGACAAATTCCCGTGATAAAATTACGATTTAAATCAATTACAAAGATTTCTTGAAGTCTTAATTATATTGGAGATTTCTACCAAGATTTAGCAAAAGACGTAAATTATTATTTCAAAGGTTAAAAGAATCCTCTACCTTGGACTAATGATCATACTGAGTCAGTAAAAGAATAAAACAAAGAGTTAAAGAACTTCCTTGTTTATCAATAGCTAATCTCAAGCATTCAAAATAGTTGAAACAGATGCATCCGAAATCGGATATGGAGGAATTTTAAACAAAAGAATTTAGAAAATTCTAAAGAAGAACTTGTTAGATATACTTACGGTATTTGGAATAATGCTCAAATGAATTATTCTACAATAAAAAAAATTACTTTCAATAGTAAAATGTGTTACTAAATTTGAAAGTGATATTTTAAATAAAAATTCTTAATAAGAGTTGATTGTAAATCAAAAAGATATATTAACAAAAGATGTTAAAAATATTGCTTGAAACAAATTTTTGCTAGATGGCAAGTTATATTAGCATGTTTTGATTTTGATATTGAACATATTTCGGAAAAATAATTGTTTACCGATTTTCTAACACGAGAATTCTTGCGAGGACAAATCTTGGAATCAAATCGTGAGAAAACAAGCATTGGGTAAAAACCCATGACTAATTTAGTCAAAATCCAAAACCTAAAAGGATGAATTCTTTAAAAAGAAATTGAAGAATTACCGGTCAAATTGATTTTATTAAAGAATTTGAAAACGATGAAGATGCATATGATATTCAATACTATCAAGATGCAATCTTTCTTCAAAAAGGATCAAAGATGAAATTAAATATCCATATATTATATCCGGATATTTAAATTGTTATCGAATTGAAGATGACCTAAAGGTCTTTCTCCATTCAAATCGCTTATAGCCATCTTAATAAAGATCTTCCAAGTCTTTGGAAAAAGACTTGTGATTACTTTGAAGCAATTCTAATAGAAGCTGGATCTGTTGAAATTCAACATATGGATCGCAAATAAAGAATTTGCTTTTTCAAAACTTGTTATTAAGCGAATTTTGCTACCTTCAAACCGGGAATGCCTTCTCATCAAACAAGGCAACTTGATAATTATCAAGCTAATCCCAACTATTATAATTATTTTGATTATATCAAATCATGGGATAATATTTTCCTATATGAAAATAGTTCACGAAAACATTCGTGGTGGGTTAAGTTTAATCTCGATAACCCATTTCAAATAATACCAAATTGATTTTTGACTTTCTTCTTTTCGTGGGGGTAATGCCTATGATATTTCTCGAAAAGTTAAAGATATATGGATAAAATTTCATAAGGTTAATAACCATCTTGAAAGTCTTCCTGCAGCTTCTACAATTTGCTAATCATTATACAATTCCATGGATTCTTGATGGGATTATAGCCTGCAAGAACAAGCACGTTCAAAAATGAAATAAAATTCACTCCTACAATTCTTGTTAGGAGAATTCTCCTAAAATGGTGGCCTAAAGAGAATTTCTTTGTGAAGGTAAAACCTTTGATAGAAGAGGAATTTTGGCGATAAAATCTGCTAGTCCGAGATTATAAAAATCTTAATGCACAAACTCCATCACATGAGTCTTTATTAATGATTTATCGCACGAATGGATAAAGAATCAGTCAATCTTTTATTAAAAGAAGTTTTTGGATCTGAGAATTCTCAAGCAAAATGCTCAAGTTCGACGGAACCATCTTCATCAGAGACCAAAATTATTGAAGATACTTTGATGGAAGATAATGATGATTTCCAAGAAGCTCAAGATCCATTTGATGCATTCGTGCTTGCTCTACAAGGAGAACCATCCCAAAGTAATCAATCGGACGAATGCAATGACGGATGAATTTGATGACGAATGCAATGACGTCCTCCCACCATGTGATTTGTGACCCAATGATTAACCTTTTTGACTTTTGGGAAAATACTCCCATTTGTGTGCCGTGTGCTTCAATTTGTGGAGTGTCCACTTTGTAAAATAGTGTGCTGAAAATAAGTGGAGTGAAGTGTCCCACTTTGTAAAAATTAGTGCTGTGTGTTTCCACTTCCTGTAGATGTTTGTGTAGCGTGTGTTTATTTTCCTCTATAAATAGGTTTGTGTAGAGAATAGAAGAGCACGCTTGAGTTTGCTCGCCCCCTTCTTCTCTTCTCTCTCTCTCTCTTAATCTTTGTATTCAAGCTGCTTTTATGTTGAAGTTGTTCTGAAGAAATATTATGTAAGTTTTAAATTTTATGAATATCTCTTGTAATCCTTTTGCAGTTGGTAATATCTTTTATGCTCAATATCTAGCAGATTTTACTGCCAAAATTCCTCTTCTATCAAAGGTTTTACCTTCGTCAAAGAAATTCTCTTTAGGCCATCATTTTAGGAGAATTCTCCTAACAAGAATTGTAGGAGTGAATTTTATTTCATTTTTTGAACGTGCTTGTTCTTGCAGGCTATAATCCCATCGAAGAATCCATGGAATTGTATAATGATTAGCAAATTGTAGAACTGCATGAAGACTTTCAAGATGGTTATTAACCTTATGAAATTTTATCCATATATCTTTAACTTTTCGAGGAAATATCAAATGGGGGGTAGGGTGTGTTTTTTCGGGTTACACATTAAACCATAAAGACAAGATAGAAAATATAAGAAAATATATACCAGATAGAGCTCACACAGAACTCTTATAATGAAGAAGCAGGGACGGAGCCTTCGTTTCCAGACAATATGTTCAGCGGAATTGAAGGATTTTTTTATTTTATTTTTTATTTTTTATTTTTTTTTATATATGGAATGGGATATATTATGTAGCTCTAAGGATTGGTATAGAATTATGATCGGTAGAAGAGTAAGAAAGTCGAAAACTTAACAACACATGTTTTGTTTTGAAAGCTCAAAGGTTTATTGCTTCTCGAGTACTTGGGATGATTTTTACAATGAAAGAACTGCTATTTATAGGCAAAATTTTAGACAACAAATGGTGCGTACACTATCAACTAATAATGCCTCTAACTATTCATACCACTAAAATAATGCCTATTACTATTGATACCACTAAAATAATGCTTATCTATCAACTAAGGCGTAACATATGAGAACTATTTTTATTGTAAGAACGTGAGAACTAAAAATGATGAATTCATTATGAAAATTGATTAATCTGTTGAGAAAGTTATTGAATCCAAAAAAATAGAATTTTCGTTCCTCATATGATTCGAACTTGAGAAAACATGAAACCATTTTTATCGTGAAAACATGAAACCTAAAAAAAATTAATGAATCCATTGAGAAAACATGAGACCATTTTTATCATGAGGATATGAGAACAAAAAAAATGAATTCGTCTTAAAAGTTGATAAATCCGTCGTGAAAGTTATTGAATCCAAAAATATCAAACGAAATAGAATTTTCGTCTCTCATGAGATTCGAAATGTTGAATTTTTGGATCTAGTAACTTTCCAAGCAGATGTATCAACTTTAACAGCGAATTCATTTTGCCCATATCGAAATTTTGTGGTTCTTAGTTCTCACGTTAAAAATTATTCTTATTTGAACCTAACTCCATCTCTCTCTCTCTCTTTCTATATATATTCTCTCTTTCTATATATATATATAGATTAAATTTTATCAGAATTTTGAAGAGTTTTATGCATGGAAGGATTCTTACATTATTTCAAAATTAATAAAGAATAATAGGAATATTAAATTATTAATTTATCTTTTAAAATTAAATAAGTAAGGGTATATCAAAATTATAAAAATATATATTTTCATATATAAATAGATAAAACAATATATATATATATATATGAGAGAGAATGTTCAAATAAAAACTTTATTTAAAGTGAGAACGTGATAACCATTTTCAGCCATTAGATCTCGAAGATCTACGGTGATGCATCACTTTGCTCTATGAATACATTGTGCACCACCTGAGTTCGAATCCCATGAGGCGAAAATTTAATTATTATTTTTTTGTATAATAACTTTCATTGATAATACATTGTTCTCAAATTTGTACGATAACAATTTTTTTAAAATAACTTACCCCTATATATATATATATAATGTAGATAATTAAAAATTGTTAGCAAATAATATAACGCCACGTGTAAATTATAAATTAAATAATTAATTAGATTTCTATTTTATTAATAGAATTTATTTCAAAATTAATAGATATATGGTTAATATTTAATTTTATTGGCAAATAGAAGAACGACATGTGACAATGACACATCGGAAAGGAATAACAACTCAAATTGCGTCACATAAGCCTTAATTACCACATAAGCCCTAAAATGCCACCTAAGCCCAAAAACCCATATATGGTGGACCAAAAGTCTCATAAGCCCACTAGTTCACATCTATAAACAGGGGTTTTGTGGCTTAATAAAAAGAAATGAAGCCAAGTGAAGAGAAAGAGAAACGAAGTGAAGAAGAAGTGAATGGAAAGCTTGATGGTTTGGTCCAGTCTGATTTTGGTTCTGGTTCCAGAACCAGAATCGATACTTGTTTATTGGTTTTTGTTCGAGTAAAACTCGTCTATTGAGAAGTCTAAATTTAAGTAGGCTTGTCAATGAGTCGGTTTTACCCATGCCGATCTGGAATCACTCATAGCCCATTAAATTCTAAAACAACGGTTTTAGTTTCAATTTCGATTCTGATTCCAGACCCGCTCAGATCCGGACCGTTTCAGACCCATAATTAATTGTCCAGGTCCTGTCTGAATCTGATATCTAATGGATTAGATCCAGAACCAGAACCGACATTTATTTATTGGTTCTGATCCGGATAAAACACACTCATTAACATCTCTACTTGTGACCATACAAATATCTTCTCAATGTTGTCTTTTGAACACATAATTAATTATTTATATATAAATCAACTGAATCTTACATCCTTTTTTTTTGGGGCACGAGGCGGCCGCTCAATAGCATCGGGGACTATCTTGTATTTGACCATTCGATCTACATAGAGGTATTTTTATGTAACTCTTTTTTAGTTGTATTTTTGATAACTCAATTGGCCAAAATTTGCTTGGCTATTTCTTCAAGAAAAGGTCGACCTCTGAAAAATTCATTATTCACATAAATTCAGTTATAATTTTAAGAGTTAATATTGTTTTCTAGTTTAAAGTTTGTATATGTAGACCACATTTTCGATATTAACATAATAGTCAAATTTAGATTATGGTCCACTTTCGAGTATTTGATTGTTGTGTTGGCAATTAAATTAAAAAAAATGAGGTGAGAAGTGGGCCTAAATTCTAGCTTCCAATATCCATATCTTTTTTTTTCGAGCATAAATTCCACTCCATGCAGCAAGTCTATATAAGTGTACTCATCTAGATTCGAAGACGAAATCAATTTTATATAATAATAATAATAATAATAATAATAATAATAATAATAATAATAAAATAATAATAATAATAATAATAATAATAATAATAATAATAATAATAATAATAATAATAATAATAATAATAATAATAATATTCTATGCCTACCTATTTTAGATTCTCATTTCTATCCACTATTTTTAATAACCTCTTATCTTCGAAGATGCTTATTCTCGCAATATAACTGTGTAATACACGCACAAATTTTAATATCCACGCATAATAAATGATAAGTACATTTGAGGAGGATAATTATCGAGCAACGCAAAACCATATGCTAAAAAATGTAATGGGCACCACATAATAATGTAATAGCATCGAAAAAGGATTTAGGTCAAAACTTAGCTTAGCAGCCAATATTACTAGCTACATCTACACAAACGTAACATTTGAAATTTACCTCCAATGTATGTCGTTATTATGTGTTGCCTCATATACATAAGTTTTGAACACCTATCGCAAGTACAATTGACATGTATTATAAGTTAGTATTTATTTTTCACTCTTCATTTTATTTTTTATTCATATAACTCATAAATATGACTATAATCATCAAACTTACTAATTACATTAAATATTACTATTTATTTTACTTCTCTATTTGAAATTACTTAGGCACATAATAAATCAAACTTCAACTTTTATGTAATTTTACAAATTTTGATGTTCCTGATCAAGTTTATAAGAAAAATATTGATGTAGGCTACAAATCACTAGTATTCATGGTGGGTGTACGACATATCGATTATATATAGAGAAATACTAATGTCGAAAAAATTAAATTCGTTCAGAATCGATCAACCGATTTTGAAGTTAAATTGGAGAAAAAGTTCGAATATAATCGAAATTACCTTTTACATTTGGTAACATAAGACCTTGCTTAGTGCTTTTGGTTTGTTGTTGACACAAGGCTTCTTTTTGTTTTTATCTTCTAATTCATTCGATCAAATGTTCACATTGGAATTCTTTTTATGCCATGGATATAGGTCGTGTATATGTATTAATATTATTTTATTTGTGTGACATGACATATATTGAAAAGCATGCGAGATTGGTAAGAAATGATGACTCGGACAGCCTTTGAGATTGCTCATGTTTAATTTTTGGTAACGATTTGATATTGGATGCCATTCTTCAAAAGTTGCATTTTTTTCCAAAAGTTTATCCAAATACTATTATAATCACGAATAATCGGATTTCAATTCGCCCACGTGTCAATCTATGGGATGATTGGATTCATTTTATAAAAATGTGAAGGAATAAACATAATCATTATCTTAGGACCATTAAACCGCTATAGTAACTAAACTAATATCCATCATTAAAGCACGCTAATTCACAATATTGAATCATGATATAGTACGCTTCGTGAGAAAAAAAAGGACAAATAGAAGATTCTATAGTTCTTTTATGGCTAAAACATAACAAAATAAAAATTATAGTCTTTTTAATGTTGAGAAAACCTCAGCCGAACTGTCAACTAATTAAATTTTGCTTCTATGGAATAACTTACAAATCAAATGAAAAATAAATTACACTTTAAATATTTGGCTCCAAAATTATAGTCTTTTGTTCACTGCTTAAGCTACCAGATAGATAGGTATATTAATATATTCAAATATATATCAACAATAAATGCATAATGAATTAGCCATTTGTATTATGACAAAAACTTAGGTGAGTTCCGCCTCATCGTGAACTCACCTTATTTTTTGTTAAAATAATTATATATTAATTATGATTAGTAAAAATTATTAGATTTTATTAATTTATAATTAAATTTATTAATTTTTAATTAGAATTTATTAATTCATAATTATGGTTTATTAATTTATAATTAAGGTTTATTAATTTATAATTAGGATTAATTAATTCATAATTAGGGTTTATTAATTCACAATTAGGGTTTATTATTCAAAATTAAGATTTATTAATTCCAATTAGGGCTTATTAATTCAAAATTAAAGTTTATTAATTCAAAATTAGGGTTTATTAATTTCAATGAGGGTTTATTAATTCATGATTAAAATTTATTAATTCATGATTAAAGTTTATTAATTCATAATTAAGATTTATTAATCATGATTATGATTAATTAATTCAAAATTATAATTTATTAATTTACAATTAAGATTTATTAAATTAATTATTTTAAATCATAATTAATTTAATATTAATTGGAGTGAGTCTTACTGTGCACGTGCAGGAGACCACCCCTTGTATTAAAATTAGCCCACAGAAATTGTAACATCCATAGATAAGAATAGACGATCTAAAAACTGTGAAGTTACTAGTGATTTAGTGTTGCCTGTGGCCGCGTTTGTAGAGCTGCCGTCGGTGCGGTGTGGAGCCCTTTTATACCGTGTTTGGATGTCAATTATCCATCCTCGTCATTATTGCTATCTACCTTACCATTATTGATTTTATTTTAATGATAGGTAATTGTGTCTTCAGGGGTACCTTTCGGCAAAAAGATGCAAAATTAATTTCGATCACTGAATTACAATATTCCACTTAATATCCTATATTCGATTTAGTAGAATAATAATGCATTCCATGCTTGAGAATAATACGATTTAGCAGAATATAATGTATTCAATGCTTATCTTAATTTTTAATACGAATATACCTTTTCATTTTCATAGAGGAGTACAAACAAGGCAACAACCTTAGAATGGATGAGATATATAGATTAGAATCAGACGTTAAATCCAAAAGTCAATATTCTAATTAATTTTGCCAGTATTCCTATTAAGTATTAAGATAGACATTATCCATTCTGGTGACCAAGTTAAAAAGGTTACTGATTATATGATAGTGATAATTAGGAAAAATATTTTTCATATGAGTTGACAACAATCTTAAATATTAATAAAGACATAATTATGTATCAAAGCTATGCAACCTCAAAACTTTTCGTTTGATGACTACACTTATCCTTATCCAAGAACACTCGTGTCACAAAAAATTTCAATAGAATTAAAGTAGGGAAACACGTTATTTTAATGCTTGCGCGTATTTGATAATCTGGCCAAAATTAATTGATGCACTTTTAACATAATTTAGCAATACTAGTTTTCGATCATATGCATATTTGTCTTTAATTCGCTCCACGTCAGTTAAAACTATCACGATTTTATTAGATGTCATGTGGTATAAATCGTTTGTTGCATTGATTGCCAAACAATATCTGTAATCATGTATATATGTATTTAGATTTAGATATTTTTTTTATTCATATTTCGCTTCGATTTTTCTATATTGAATTAATAAATGGAGAAGAGTGAAGATTCTAAATGAGTGGATGCGTCGTGTGTGTAACTTTGCACCAACAAATGGCAACATGAAAAATGAAAATGGTGGCGCACTCGCCACAATATTTTATTAAATATTTATCTTATTTTTAATAACCGTCACGACAGAAAAAATCAATAAACCAAGAAATTTATATTCTATATCTAGTTATTTACAACTTGACTATAATTTATACCCACGTATTATTAACTTTAAAAAAATGCATTTAAAAATAAAATAAAACAGGATTCTCTCTCCTCTCCCACTCTCTCTGTTCCTCTCGGTATCTCTCTCCGATATATATAACATTGCATTGTGGGTTAGGACTTAGGAGTGATTATCTTCGTTCGTTGAGTTAATCGTGACCATATATACAACCCTTCCAAGATTACAAAACAAGAAAACAATCAAGAAATCCTTGTGTTTTTCCTCATAAAAGAGGAAGGAAAATTTCAGTCCTTTTGTCTTGATTCTTGAAATCCCCCCTCCAGTTTCCGGTTCATCCTTCATCAGTCATTTACACACGATCACATTTATTGTGAAAAAATCACACATTGTTTGTGTAAATGGGGAGGAAGAACAGAACCTTAAACAACAGGAGATTGTCAAGAATCGGCAGCTACGCCATAGCTTCTTCGATTAAGGACCCCTCTTGTATCTCCTGCACAACCTTCAACATCCTCGCACCTATTTACAAAAGACTCAATCACGAGGTGAGAATTCGAGAAAAGGGCTTGGTTCGTGTAGCCAAATGATGTAGATTATATGAAAAAGTTGGTTTTTTTATAATGTTTTGTTCGAAAAATAGCTATTGATTTGCTAAGGTGGTTGTTTTTTTTTCATTGATTGCTATATTGCTGTTGTTTTGAGAAAAAGGCTTGATATTTGTTGCCAAATTATGTTGATTCTGGGAAAAAGTTGTTTCTTGATTATGTTTTGTTCGAAAAAGAGTTGTTGCTTTTCTAAGGTGGTTTTTTTTGGGCAGCAATTTTCTACGTTGTCGTGTGTTTTAGTTAGTTTTTGTTTGTAAAAACCCCTTTTTTTGTTTAATGTGTTGTTTGAAATGTGGCAGGACCCCAGCTTCAGAGAAAGTGATGTTAAAGATTATTGGATGGATAGAAACCAGAGGATTTTGAATTGGTTATTGTGTGAGAGATCTTCCATAATCTGTCTCCAGGTTTTGCTTTTTTTCTTTTCCCTTGTTTGATTCTGTTCTACAGGATGTGTTTTTTTCGATTTCGTGTTTAAAAGTGTGATTTTTGATGGTTTCTAAGGCTCGTTGTATGTGGGGTGTTGCAGGAATTCTGGGTTGGGAATGAGGAGTTGGTGAGTATCTATGATAAGAGGCTTGGTGATGCTGGTTATCTCAATTTCAAGCTTGCTCGGACAAATAATCGTGGAGATGGTATAATTTTGATCCCTTTTCGTGGTTAGAATCGTTTTGATATAGTGTTTGTTGCAATTATGGATGTGTTCGATCAAATTAGAAGGATGATGGAATTCTTAGATATCATATAACTTTCTTGTTTTATCGAAGTTTGCCAATTCGTTGCATAGTGGGATTTTCTTTGGATTGCTGCTCGTTCTTGTTATGTCGAGGATTTCCCTTTGGCGATCTATGTGTGGCTAATGCATCCGATTTTTGCAGATGTATTTGGGATTTTGTTAGGGATAGAACAGGAACAAGATGTGGATCACAAGGTATTGGATGCCGTTGGAAAGCCTTTTGAATTCACATCTTGCTAGAAGAATCATTTAGGAATCAATTTATTACTATGATCCATCATGTTTTAATGGAATTTCAATCTTTTTTTCCCATAAAAATCAGTTCGGATCCAGTTATAGGCATAGCAGTAGCATTTTCCTATTTACAACTCTATTTGGATTGCAGTTAATATATATAAAACCGTGCTATATTATGTATTCTACTTTGAATTATAAGACTGTAGATTTTAAGTCAAATTCCTATATGAAGTTATGCTTTCTTTGAATTTCACAGGTCTGCTGACGGCCGTGCATAAGGACTACTTTAGGGTCATCAACCACCGAGAGCTGCTTTTCAATGATTTTGGCGATCGTGTTGCTCAGTTGTTGCACGTTGAGCTTAATGCCCCTTCTCAGAAAATCTGAACAGTCATGTTCGTCAAGAACTTCTCATAGTCAACACACACTTATTGTTTCCACATAATTCGAGTATGTGCTTGGAGCGATTGCGTCAGGTATGCTCAATTCTACAGCACGTAAAATGTTTTTCTCAGATATATGTCATTAGTTTTTTTCAAGTAAGGCAATATGATTGAGATGTTTTCATGTGATAGGTATACAAAATACTGCAATATGTGGAATCATATCAAAAGGAAAACAAACTCAAACCCTTGCCTATATTATTATGTGGGGATTGGAACGGCAGTAAGAGGGGACATATCTATAAATTTCTCAGATCTCAGGGATTTGTATCATCATATGATACTGCTCATCAGTATACTGATGCGGACGCACACAAGGTAAATTACCTTTTGCTTGAAGCTCTAATTCTCGCTCATGTATTTGAATTTCTCGTTGTAAAATTCTTACGTATGTCACACCCTTCGTGCAGTGGGTGAGCCACCGCAACCACCGTGGCAACATCTGTGGTGTCGATTTTATATGGCTTCTCAACCCCAACAGATATCGGAAATTGCTAAATGCTAGCTGGAGTGAGGCCGTGTTGGGGATGTTCAAGGTAAGATACCTAAATTTTGAGTCTTAAGTGCTCTTGCTCGTGTATTGACATTTAAAAAACCCAATTTTCTTGTTTAGGCGACACATCTAGGTTTTTCCTATTTTCTTCGTAAATTACTTAAGAGTTGTTGAAATCAACCACGTCTTTCTGCAATCTTTTGCCTGCAACTTTTTTGATATGTAACATCTAAAGTTGTTTGACGGTTAATATTTCTCGTTGCAGTATCAACTTAGGCGAACTTCACTGACAGAAGATGATGCCTTTGCGTTTCTGAAGGCTGATAATGACGGTGATTGCATCTCATACGCGGGCTTCTGTGAAGCCCTTCGACAGGTAGACAGCCGTATATATTTCTTTCGTTGCAACATACTACTATTTATATTTCACAAAAGACTAATTATACGCATTATTTGGGTATTTTTACAGCTTAATTTGATCGGCCATTGCAACGGATTGAGTGACGAGGAGATACAGGGACTGTGGGTGCAGACCGACATGGATGGAAATGGTGTCATTGACTACAAAGAATTTAAGGTCTCGCTTTGCTTCCTTTTTATAGCACGTTTATTTTGAGTAATAGATCGGATTAACTATACATATTTTCGAGGATTTGAAGGATTACCTGATCCAATAAATTCAAAATTGTTCAATCCATCAAAATATGTGGTAGATTTGCCTATATTAGACGTCCCCTTATCGTATCGCTATTGATTTTGCAGCAACGGATATGGAATGCCTCGTGGTTCGAGCAAGGAGCGGAGGCAAACGATGAGGACGTGGTCGCCAACGAAACAGAGCAGGCGATCGGATTCAGCGTCAAGAATGCGGTCCTCTTCCCCACGGAGGTGGAGAAAGGGATGTGGCCAGAAGATTACTCTCTTTCGGACCATGCTCGACTCACTGTGGTGTTCTCACCAGTCAGAATGCCGTGCCCTCGACTGATCACTTCATGACACCCGTTGCTTGTTGCTGGACTCAACACCGGTATCAAGACCACGAGCAACTAGAGAGCTCTGAGGCCTAGGGTTGTCGGACCAAACAATCATTCTGTCGGAATAACCTCAGCAAAATCGAACCGGGAAGGGTTGTGATAAGGTCTGCTGCATAGCCCAGCATCGGATACTGCGCTCGCTGTGTTATGCAACCACGGTATGCGCTCGTCCATCGCCTACGACGTCGTTTGTAGATAGGAAACTCAGATGATTACTACTCTATGGATGAATACCTTGATAGGGAAACACAGCTCTCTCGCTTTGTAGTTTTAGTGGGATTGCAGCCCTCAGACCTATCTTAGCTCAATATATCATTTTTTTGGCCATGTAACACTCTTTTTTTTACTATATAATATATGTGTAATATATTTTTTAGTATTTCGAAATGGTGCCTTCTTTGCTTATGATATTTCGAGACCCTCTTAGAAAGTGAGTGGGGTTGTCAACCACTTGCAATATTAGCAATTTGCAGCATTAAAACTTTTTGCAGAAGGTGTAAAGACATTAGATAGTTACATGAAAAGAACGTTAGCACATAATAGATATAAAGTTAAAACTTTTGTATAGAGATATGTCTCAGTTATGTTGCTATTGTCTTACTTTAAACTTTAGATCAAGGATAGTTTTGCTAGTAGGTGGTGAAGGAAGATTAAGTGGACATCCTTATCCCGTACAAGGAAGATGACAAAATATTAATTCAACTCTCTTATAGAGAAAATTAACCTAACGAAACTAGATGGAATCTATTACTCAATTCATAAATTTTGTTAATTTTATAACGAAACAAATATTCAAACTCAAGCTGATAATAATGATATATTTGTAGTTTTATTGGGATTTCATAGTTTTTAATTCAAATCATAACATGTCCAACAAATCTTAATATGTCACACTGCTTTAACAAACTTTCCTGTTAATTTTAGGATTAATAGTAGTCTATGAACTCAAGTTTGATAATTTTTTTATTTATAACCTCAATTTTAATTTATTTTTATTTAATTGTGTTTCACATCAAAACAATTATGTATGAAATCTGACTAAACTCATTTGTAAAACATGTTTATTAGGGTGGGATGTCGAAGAATGAAGCTACGACGCAAAAAAACATTTTTACGGAGCCAATTTTTTGACGTTGGACAAAATTTGACAAATTTGCAACATTCAGGATATTTAAAATATAAAATTAAAGTTGAGTTCATAAATAAAAAGGTTTATCATAGTTTGTGTCCCCAACTTTCATTGTTTCCAAAACGTGTCCCAAACTCATATTTTCATTTCAAACCCTCAACTTTGAAAAAAAATTGATTTATATTCCGTCTTACAGAATCCGATAATATAATGAGTAACCTAGCCAAAATATGCATTATTCAATATAAAATTGCAGAAAAAAAATCCTAAATCCTAAGAATCCGACTATGTGATTCATTTTTTCATCACAAGATTCCATAAGCTAGGCATGACATAATTCAATTTTTTTTCCAAAGTTGAGAGTTTTTTGAAGTGAACTAAGTTGCAGGCATTTTTTGAAAAACACTGAAAATTGGGGATACAAGGTTTGATAAACCCTAAAAGATGTCAAAGTTGATGTCATAAACTACTATTAACTCTTAATTTTAAGGGTTAACATTTAATTTCAACTTGACCTTTGCCCGTGTGGTGACATTTTGGCATGTCCTATGAAAAAAAAATACTAATATGGCCCGATCTTCGTTCTGCTTTTATAATTATGGTCCGACCTTTGAAAATTTACAAATGTGGCTTGACCTTTATTCAGCTATTACAATTATGACCCGTTAATTGAGCGACGATAACATAATTATGACTAGGATTTATGGGAGTTGACACGAACAATTATTTTTGTAACATAACACAATATCGAGTAAAACAACACCGTTTTGATTTTTTTAATTATAAAATCGTCTAAGAAATATTTGATACCACATATATTTTCAAAGATCGAGCCTTACAAACGGAACGAAGATCGGGCCATGTTTGTAATTTTTAAAGATAGAGCTAAAATGTCATCACACATGTAAAAATGGGGCCAAAATTGAATATAAATCATAATTTTTACCGAAATGAACTTTCATTTTACTTTAATTTGAGTTTCATAAGAAATTGCTAGTATAGTTAGTTCAGTTGTCAAATAATGTAAAACTTTTGATTCATTTTGTAATTTAAATATGAAGTTTGAAACGGTGTAATAATATCACCAAATCTTAATTTATTACAAAATTAGTATCCTCATTTTTTTTCAATCACCATAAAACTGACATGATATACCACAATCTAGCATCTAACTCGCTCGTGGATCGTCTATGTGGGAATGAAGAAAAACATTTAAAGGTGTTAATTTTAAATTAAATTTGAAAGCAACGACACTATTACAGCTTCTTAAAAGATTATAATAAAATTGCAAAAACATCAAAGTTTGTGTTATTTGACCGTTCCTAATTTATAGATTTATTTACGTTGTGATATATACATGTTGATGTAACGATATTGCGTTTACCACGCAAAAAGTAAAAGCAAAAGCAATGTACGAAGTAGCATTTATAGATCTCTCCACCGCCCATAATCTTTTGCAAAAGCAATGTACGAAGTAGCACTTTATAGATCTCTCCACCGCCCATAATCTTTTCCACAGTGCAGCAGTCATTTTCTAGTACAGTTTGACCAACCTATTCAAATGAAAGGGATTTTGGCATATTCTTTTTTCATAAAAATTATTTTACATATTCATTATTTATATATTTTATTTTAATCAAACTCTCTCTCTCACTATATATATATATAGGTTGGTTATTATGAAAATTATCTACATTTTTTTTGCGAAACTTCAAATTATATATAACATGTATAAAGTACATAATTATAACATTCTAAAATTAGTGTACAAAATATCAATTTTAGAGTAAAATCATTATGCATCTGTCACACCCCAGTTTCCGGGAGATAAAGAAATGGGCTACGTGACGATACTACTAGCCTTTCTTTAATAAATGGATAATGTGCCCTTAGAGTTGGGCAATACATTCTTGACAAAAAGGTACGTCATAATTGTACATAACAAATATGACCAAAATGATATTTATATTATCTCCCTGACAGGATCAAGTTCAAAGGTCTGAGACCCAAAATGACATTTCATACTAAGCATATATTATATGTGAATAATATTTGATATAAAAGCTATGACAAAAGGAATTCATGATTAAACGGCTTAGGAATATTAATATGGTCAAAAGATGGTCTTCACCATGTGAAGATAAGACAGCGGAAGTAAGTCAAGATATTCTTTGGAGAAACATCAACAACCCTTCCTCACCGCATCGCCTCCACCAAATTACTAATCTGCAAAGGGTTTTGAAAAGCAATTGCAGGGCTGAGTACTAATATACTCAGTGGGTTTAGCCATTTGAAAACATTTGCAGAAACCATTTGTTTAAAAAAAATAATCCATGCTTTGAACAGTATAACATAGAAATATTTAAAAGCATTCTATGCATACGTAAAAACAGTTATGGATCTATTTTCAGTCTCTCATCTATTGGTGCTTCGCCTGTCAATGTGAACATGTGGGAGCAGCCCACAGAGATCCACTACCATGCATGTTTCAGAAATGAGAGGACCCAAAATCTGACAGTCTGAGATAAGTGGGAGCAGCCCACAATACCCCCCTTGTGTGTACACTAACCCTGACCAGGGCGATCCAATCGCTACACTGGCCAAGATCCGATCGTTAAACAACAGGAGCACTTTACACAATAGAGAGTTAAAAACATTTATAACATGAATATTCATTTGCATTTTGCATAAACATTTAGAGTTCAATAACTCAGAACATACTTTGGAAAATAAAAACCCACCTTTATTGCAGCAAATCCAAGCAACTGAAAAGGATTGGTCGGATCCTAAGTATCCTCTTCTGTAGGGCCTACAAGATAAATCCTTAACTTAAATTATAGTCCTAAAAACCAACCTTAACATCTATCATAATTGTCATTACGTTCCTAATTAGATTCGCTGCACCCGGGTTTCCATAAATTAACTCTTGAAAATTAATTTCTCGGCCATTGGACACCAAGAATACCCTTACTCGACTTTTACTTTGAAAGCTTAATTTGATTTTAAAAAAAATCAAATTATCAAAATACTTTAATTACGAAAGTATACAAAACTTTAGTTTATCTCAAATAAACTATTTTCATGCTCATATATTCACACAATATATCACTTAATATATATATATATATATATATATATATATATATATATAGCCATTATGTAATTCATTAAGAATTTACACATCGAACAATTAATATTCTGGAATAGTAAATTCAACAAGTATCATACCACTTATGGACTTCTCATAAATCAATTAATCACATTAACACATGACATCTATTAGAATATATATACCAGCATAATTAATTATGCTATTCAAAAATTAGTAAATTAGAGTTCAATTTAATTGAACATAAATTAAGGCTCAAAATAAGTTTCTAATTAAAACTTGAGAAAACCCATATTTTATCCAGCCCAAAATCGAAACCCAAATATTTAATTAATCAAGTTTAGATCAATAATTAAAAGCCCAATAATAAGTCCAAAGGAAGAACAATAAAGGAATTAAAAAAATTTAAAAGCTCAAACACAAATCTCTCTCTCACTCTTCGGCTCTCTCTCTCTCCCCCTCTCCAGAACCCATATTCTCTTTCTATCTCTCTCTCTCTTCAATTCTCTCCCTCTCCAGAATCACCATCCCCCATTCCTTCTTCTTGTTCACGTCGCTGTCGCTGCCCCGGAATCCGACGACCTCGGCAGCCACCCTCTCTCTCTCTCTCGCCTGTTCTCTCTCTCTCTCTCACTCACTTCCTTCGGTTCTCCTCTCCAGAATCCCCCCTTTTCTTCTTCCTCGCGACCAGATTTTCCTCGTCCTTCTCTCGCTCGAATCGAACCACCCATCCCCTCTCGGTTTTCACGCCGTCGCCGACCCCTTCTCTTTGCCGCCGCCGCTGCATCTCTCCGGCGACCCCGCGCCGACAGCCACCTCCCATTCTTCCTTCCTCCTCCTCTCTCTCACTGGATTCACCAAAATCCCTTATTTCTCCTCCACAATCGTCGTCGTCTCTGTCCACCGCCACCATCACCGTCGGTGAGGCAGCGGCAACAGCCACTCCCATCTCCTCACCTATCTAACACTCTAACCACCTCCTGAATTTCCTTCTCTAAAAAAAAAAAACGAAACCCCTTCTTATTTTGGCTGAACAGCCGACGGTAGCTCCACCGCGCCACCCCAACGTCGGCCCGTCATCCTCGACTCACTCCCAACAAGAGTCAAAGCACAAAAAAACAATATGCAGGCTATATATACATATATATATATACACACACACATATATATATATATATATATATAGTTATATGTTTTATTTATTAAACAAGGTTATAGCTGTTGTATTTTGTGATCCATCTTCCATTTTCCCCTTTTGTTTCCATTCCCTTTTTGCATAAACCGAAAAGAATTCTATTTCTGTTCTTGTTATTTAAGTTATGCAGCATGTATATGTTATAAAGTCTGTTTGTGTGCTTCTAGTCAAGAGTACATCATACGGTTATAAAATTTGAGCAGGGAATTGAAGTTTCACCTCTGGGAATCAATTCTGATGATGTTTGTTTACTGCAGAAAACAAGTATAGATGTATTATCATTATTTGTTCAAGCCTGATGTTGTAAAAGATACATAGGGAAAGATGATATATGTTGAAGGGGGAAAACCTTGGGAAACTGATGAATTATGATGTTGCTGTTTTTGTAGAGCAGAACTGAGCATCGAATAGAGATTTTGGTAGAGCAGGTACTGTTTGTTGTAGTTGATAGAAGAAGGAAATTGAGATGAGATGAAAATTCTACTTCTGTGGGTTTTGAAGTGGTGCAAAAATAAACTGATGCTCGATGGTGGATTTTATAGAAGAATTTGTAGATGTGGAAGAAGCTGAGGCCTTGTAATTATTAATCTTGTTTTTATTTAATTAATATGTCATTAAGAAAATATCTGGATATTAATAATTGGGTTTATCTTGTTCAATCTGGCCCAGATAAACAAAATATCCAACATTCTAAATTTCTAAAAGCCCGAAACGAAAATCTTTAATTTAAAGGTTCATTTTATTTAACTTGGCCCAATTTTAAAAATATATATTGATTTGGGTTTTTTTATATGCCCATAAAATTTGGATCCAATATTTTTTTTTAAAAGTCCAGTAATTAGCCCATCATCTCAAAGTCATTATAAAACCTATTCAACAAAAATTATCATATACATATGTATGTACAGATTTATCACATAATCCATATATACTTTCAATGTAATATGGATGTATAAAAATTTGTTTTTGCTCAAAACTTTGTTGGAATTAAAAATCCATTTTTTTTTACCGGGAGCGAATCAACTGAAATTCTAAATTCAAGAATTCTTCTAAAACTTATTTGTAGAAAAACGGGATATTACATCCCTCCATCCTTATAAAAATTTCGTCCTCGAAATTTCATACATTTGCTACGAAACGTAACTTCTAATCCTCATATACTTATTGTCATCCGTTGTATTCCTATCTAATTTTAACTGGAACAAATTACATATTCCTTTTTGATCTCATTGTCGAACCTTTACTCGAAATTTAAGTCTTAACTTAAGACTACCTCATCATGCTTGCTCTTGTGACTCTAAAAATCATTCCAGAGAACTGACATTTCTATTATGTTGTCTGCTGCTATATTTCACATGCGTACTTAAATATAAAGGAGTAATAAGCTCCTAAATCAACAATGTATAAAGGTACGTCAATTTAAGACGATCATACCTTCTATGTTTTCATGTGCCTGAGCTCCCTGCTGTTGGTTAAGAGCATAAGCCCTAGCTGGTTGAGGCTGTCTTTGGTTTGGCCGCTGATTTCCAAATGGTACTTGATTCCTCCCATTAGGGCCAAGGTTATGTGGTTGCGGAATTTTATTGTCACCATTGTTCGGGCAGTTTCTTGCAAAATGCCCAGGTTGCTTACATCTAAAGCACTCGTTGGAGCCTATCTTGCATTCACCGAAATGATTCTTTTGGCGGGTTCTGAGAGAGCTTTTCTTCACCGTCTTGTTGTTGGTTTCTTCTCCATGGTTGTTCTCTTTTGTTGGGTTACCTTCATTTCATCTTCCCATTTACGTTTCATTTTCTATGGGTTTGGGATGGTGCTTGTGTGGGTACATTCACCTTTGCTTGGGGTAATATGGCCTCAATGTTTAGAGCTCGCTCAAAGATCGAGCGACGTCAACGCCTCCTTGACTTGCAAGAGGGATCGCTATCTCAAGGCGCAGACCTTGTCTAAACTTGTCTGCACATTTTTCGTCTGTGTCGACTAGATGCGGAGCATATCACGAAAGCTGATTAAACTTTCGATCGTACTCAGTGACCGTCATATTTCCTTGTCGTAAATTCCAACTCATCCTCGCTTCTTTTCTTATAGCACCTGTGGATGTATTTCATATAACTTCTCCTTAAAGTTATCCCATGTATAAGCCTCCCATTGTTCAGGGGTCAATGTTCGTTACATCGATTCCCACCAAAATCGCCTCATTAACGAGTTGGAAAATTGCACATGTGAGCTTTTCCTTGTCATCACAACCAATATGGTTAAGTATCCTTCAAGAGCTCTCACCCATCTCTCGGCATCTAGAGGATCACCAAGGCCGTCAAAGGTAGGTGGATTGTGCTTGCGAAATCTTTCATCCGTAGTGCGTCCCGTGCGACTCGTAGGCGTGTTCATCTTGGATAGGTTCTCTTCTCCTTCTCCGACCATTCAGTAGTAATATATTGGATATGAAGACGTGATGATGTCATATCTATATCAACAATAATATCTAGGCGTGTCGCGTAAAAGACGACAACACACGTCAAGGTATGAATCTTATATATATATATCAAATGCCTCGAAAAAGGACTTTCATATTTTCAACAGAATAATATATATTCAAGAAGATTCTTACATACGTATACATAGTTTCAAAATTAGTAGGATTTTTATACAAAGAGAGCAAGGTTATACAACGGATAATTTCTTCGTTAGGATTTATTCATTTGTCCTACTATACTATATAGTAGATTTTCTCTCTTAGATAGCCTTTGCGTTGGCTTATGGAAAAATTGTGTTAGCGACCTTCCACATTTCTTTCGTGACTGGTACAAGTTCCGGCTACGTGCCTAAATCATCGTTACCTGTAGCAGGTATTGGAACCATCCGTGCAGTCTGCTTTATGTCTATCGTTTGTCTATCATTCTAAGTTTTGTCCTTCTATGTTCTACAATTCTATACTCCGTCTCTCTATATTCAGTCGTGCTATGTTCTTTCTTTCTATGTCCAGTCTTGCTATGATCTGTCTTTCTATGTTCAATCTATCTATGTTCAGTCGTTCTATGTTCTGTATTTCTATGTTTAGTCATTCGATGTTCTGTCCTTCTATATCCAGTCTATCTATGTTTTGTCTTGCTATAGCAAATCTCTTCTATACCATAGTAGGTTCAAGACCTACCCAGAGCATATAATTGCACATAATAGTTTGCAAACAACTCTTGATAATAAATCATGCATTTATGCGAGGTTTCTCGTTTAAATCATAGGGCGATGGTCCTCATGACAAAATATTTCAATTTCAAAATCCATGCTTATATTCAATCAAAAAACAAATTAAGACTACATACATGTTCCATCTCGGTGTACGGACGTCTCCATACATGATCTGGTCACAGTGCATGTTCAGTCTCAATACATAATCAGTCTCAATACATGTTCAGTCTCAATACATAATCAGTCTCAATACATGTTCAGTGTCAATACATGTTCAGTGTCAATACATGTTCAGTCACAATGCATGTTCGATCTCAATACACGTTCAGTCCCAATACATGTTCAGTCTCAGTGCATATTCGTTTTCAATACATGTTCAGTCTTAATGCATTTTCAATCTCAATACGTGTTCAATCTCAATACATATTCATTTTCAATACATATTCAGTGTCTAACACATTACTTATCACATACTCATATTGTCCACACCTTTTTGTAAACAATTTTGAAAATATTTTGACATACCTTATTGAGGGCAGTGTGACGGCGAGCTGAGGGTTGCTGAATAGTTTAGAAGTCTAAAGATACTAATCTAGACTCGACATCAATCAACTTGCGGTCTCAGAGCCAAGAACTATCGCTCTGATACCATTCTGTCACACCCCAGTTTCCGGGAGATAAAGAAATGGGCTACGTGACGATACTACTAGCCTTTCTTTAATAAATGGATAATGTGCCCTTAGAGTTGGGCAATACATTCTCGACAAAGTACGTCATAATTGTACATAACAAATACGACCAAAATGATATTTATATTATCTCCCGACAGATCAAGTTCAAAGGTCCGAGACCCAAAATGACATTTCATACTAAGCATATATTATATGTGAATAATATTTGATATAAAAGCTATGACAAAAGGAATTCATGATTAAACGGCTTAGGAATATTAATATGGTCAAAAGATGGTCTTCACCATGTGAAGATAAGACAATGAAGTAAGTCAAGATATTCTTTGGAGAAACATCAACAACCCTTCCTCAGCCTCGCACGTCTCCACCAAATCTCAATGCGCAAAGGGTTTTGAAAGCAATTGCGGTGAGTACTAATATACTCGATGGGTTTAGCCATTTGAAAACATTTGCGAAACCATTTGTTTAAAAAATAATCCATGCTTTGAACAAGATAACATAGAAATATTTAAAAGCATTCTATGCATACGTAAAACAGTTATGGATCTATTTTCGCCTCTCATCTATTGGTGCTTCATGTCGATGTGAACATGTGGGAGCGACCCACGAGATCCACTACCATGCATGTTTGAAATGAGAGGACCCAAAATCGACAATGCGAGATAAGTGGGAGCGACCCAATACCCCCCTTGTGTGTACACTAACCCTGACCAGGGCGATCCAATCGCTACACTGGCCAAGATCCGATCGTTAAACAACAGGAGCACTTTACACAATAGAGTTAAAACATTTATAACATGAATATTCATTTGCATTTTGATAAACATTTAGAGTTCAATAACTCGAACATACTTTGGAAAATAAAACCCACCTTTATTGCGAAGAAATCCAAGCAATCGAAAAGGATTGGTCGGATCCTAAGTATCCTCTTCCATAGGCCTACAAGATAAATCCTTAACTTAAATTATAGTCCTAAAACCAACCTTAACATCTATCATAATTGTCATTACGTTCCTAATTAGATTCACGCACCCGGTTTCCATAAATTAACTCTTGAAAATTAATTTCTGCCAAGGGCACCAAGAATACCCTTACTCGACTTTTACTTTGAAAGCTTAATTTGATTTTAAAAAAATCAAATTATCAAAATACTTTTAATTACGAAGTATACAAAACTTTAGTTTATCTCAAATAAACTATTTTCATGCTCATATATTCACACAATATATCACTTAATATATATATATATATATATATATATATATATATATAGCCATTATGTAATTCATTAAGAATTTACACATCGAACAATTAATATTCGGAATAGTAAATTCAACAAGTATCATACCACTTATGGACTTCTCATAAATCAATTAATCACATTAACACATGACATCTATTAGAATATATATACCAGCATAATTAATTATGCTATTCAAAAATTAGTAAATTAGAGTTCAATTTAATTGAACATAAATTAAGGCTCAAAATAAGTTTCTAATTAAAAACTTGAGAAAAACCCATATTTTTATCCAGCCCAAAATCGAAACCCAAATATTTAATTAATCAAGTTTAGATCAATAATTAAAAGCCCAATAATAAGTCCAAAGGAAGAACAATAAAGGAATTAAAAAAATAAATAAATAAATTTAAAAGCTCAAACACAAATCTCTCACTCACTCTTCGGCTCTCTCTCTCTCTCCCCCTCTCCAGAACCCATATTCTCTTTCTATCTCTCTCTCTCTTCAATTCTCTCCCTCTCCAGAACCACCATCCCCCCCTTCCTTCTTCTTGTTCACGTCGCTGTCGCTGCCCCCGGAATCCGACGACCTCGGCAGCCACCCTCTCTCTCTCTCGCCTGTTCTCTCTCTCTCTCTCTCTCACTCACTTCCTTCGGTTCTCCTCTCCAGAATCCCCCCCTTTTCTTCTTCCTCGCGACCAGATTTTCCTCGTCCTTCTCTCTCGCTCGAATCGAACCACCCATCCCCCTCTCGGTTTTCACGCCGTCGCCGACCCCCTTCTCTTTGCCGCCGCCGCTGCATCGCCTCCGGCGACCCCGCGCCGACAGCCACCTCCCATTCTTCCTTCCTCCTCCTCTCTCTCCACTGGATTCACCAAAATCCCCTTATTTCTCCTCCACAATCGTCGTCGTCTCTGTCCACCGCCACCATCACCGTCGGTGAGGCAGCGGCAACAGCCACTCCCATCTCCTCACCTATCTAACACTCTAACCACCTCCTGAATTTCCTTCTCAAAAAAAAAAAAAAAAACGAAACCCCCTTCCTATTTTTGGCTGAACAGCTGACGGTAGCTCCACCGCGCCACCCCAACGTCGGCCCGTCATCCTCGACTCACTCCCAACAAGAGTCAAAGCACAAAAAAAACAATATGCAGGCTATATATACATATATATATATACACACACACACATATATATATATATATATATAGTTATATGTTTTATTTATTAAACAAGGTTATAGTTGTTGTATTTTGTGATCCATCTTCCATTTTCCCCTTTTGTTTCCATTCCCTTTTTGCATAAACCGAAAAGAATTCTATTTCTGTTCTTGTTATTTAAGTTATGCAGCATGTATATGTTATAAAGTCTGTTTGTGTGCTTCTAGTCAAGAGTACATCATACGGTTATAAAGTTTGAGCAGGGAATTGAAGTTTCACCTCTGGGAATCAATTCTGATGATGTTTGTTTACTGCAGAAAACAAGTATAGATGTATTATCATTATTTGTTCAAGCCTGATGTTGTAAAAGATACATAGGGAAAGATGATATATGTTGAAGGGGGAAAACCTTGGGAAACTGATGAATTATGATGTTGCTGTTTTTGTAGAGCAGAACTGAGCATCGAATAGAGATTTTGGTAGAGCAGGTACTGTTTGTTGTAGTTGATAGAAGAAGGAAATTGAGATGAGATGAAAATTCTACTTCTGTGGGTTTTGAAGTGGTGCAAAATAAACTGATGCTCGATGGTGGATTTTATAGAAGAATTTGTAGATGTGGAAGAAGCTGAGGCCTTGTAATTATTAATCTTGTTTTTATTTAATTAATATGTCATTAAGAAAATATCTGGATATTAATAATTGGGTTTATCTTGTTCAATCTGGCCCAGATAAACAAAATATCCAACATTCTAAATTTCTAAAAGCCCGAAACGAAAATCTTTAATTTAAAGGTTCATTTTATTTAACTTGGCCCAATTTTAAAAATATATATTGATTTGGGTTTTTTTATATGCCCATAAAATTTGGATCCAATATTTATTTTTTAAAAGTCCAGTAATTAGCCCATCATCTCAAAGTCATTATAAAACCTATTCAACAAAATTATCATATACATATGTATGTACAGATTTATCACATAATCCATATATACTTTCAATGTAATATGGATGTATAAAATTTGTTTTGCTCAAAACTTTGTTGGAATTAAAAATCCATTTTTTTTTACCGGGAGCGAATCAACTGAAATTCTAAATTCAAGAATTCTTCTAAAACTTATTTGTAGAAAAACGGGATATTACAGCATCAATTTTATGTGTTTTGTGCATCAATTTTATACTTGTTGTGAATAGTTTGTAAAATAAATATAATTCTCATTTGATTCTATATATATATATATATATATATATAGGTTAGATCTAGTGAGAACTGATCTTTTTGAGAACTTGAGAACCATGCATAAGACGTTGAAGATGATGCAAAACAGTTTAAAGTTGTGCATAATTAAAACTTTCTAAAATTATTGCACAACAAAATAATTTTAGAAAGTTTTCGTTATGCACAACTTTATACCATTTTGCATCATCTTCAACATCTTATTCATGGTTCGCAGAGTTCGTAAAAAAGATATGGTTCTCATTTGATCAACTCCTTATATATATATATAGGATGAATCAAATGAGAACCACAAGTATTTTGAGAAATGAGAACTAATCATAAGCGTAGATCTAAGTGTATCCGATAGTTTAAATTTAATGTTATTTTATGATATTTTTTACAGATTTTATTAATAAGGTTATTATTGTATTTTTGCTTTTTAGTGTAACTGATTTATTCCTTAAATTTGGGAATTCTTATAATTATTTATGGTAGGTGATTAATCATAAATATTTATTATTTTCATCTAGTTCAAATTTTATGATCTTTATGAAAACATATTACATATTTTCGTGTATTGAAATGTTCAACTTGCATACTAAATTTTTCAAGAGAATTTCATAGTAAAATTCCATTTTTCATTTAATTCGTTTTATGCATTTATTATATAACCTTATGCGCAATTTAAATGTTTGTTGTACACGAAGCCAACATGCATATTTTGAAAATATGTTTACGTAATTAACATAATGATTCACGCACACATCGGTCACTACCGTTTCTATATTGTATTGTAACTCCTAATATAATAAACATTATTTTATGCATTATTTTATTATCGTTGTGTAATGTTTACGAATATGCTAATAGGATACTGTTCATCCACATAATGGATGATGTGCGAATCTATCTTGTGTTCAATGCACAACTACTATCAAGTTATGCATATTAGTTTAATCACAAAAATAATCATAGTTGTATATCATTATTTTTTTTCACCCACTAATTGTGGGATTTTCGGTACGAAAATTGTATTTGTGATCTTTATTTTAAGATAAAAAAATTATTTTTACATTAATTATTATTCAAATAAGGGTTCTCAATTATGTAAGTTTATTTTTAATTATTGTTTTATTTCGCATAAAAACATACAATCGTATGCACAACCATTAATATCGTATGCATAATTATTAATTTCGGAGAGAGAATGTGAATCAGCGAAAAATCAGGGATTGCACGAAAAATTAGGGCTTGACGAATCTTTATATTGACCTTTATGCCCCTAATACGTTTTAAATCATAAAAATTGCATGAAAAATAGTCAACCTTGTTTTAAAGCATGAATTAAATATGATCCATTAGATTAGATGAAATCAAGGGTGATGATAAGTTCTTATTTCTTATCTTAGAGGAGTTCTTCCTATAACCAACCCCTATATATATGGAGTGGATTAAATGAGAACTCCAACTTTTTTGTGAACTAATGTGGTCCATTCATTTTTATAATATAACGGTTAAAATTAATTATAAATAGTTATCATCCTCATATTTTGGTGATAACCGTTTAGCCCTAAAATCAATGGATTTTATATATTGATTTTCGTAATTATTCTCATATGCACAATTACTATGATTATATACACAACACCATGAATTACATAAATATAACAATGAATTGGAATGTATAACATGTACAAGAACTACGATTATATGAACAACAACATGAATTATATGAACAACGAAGGATAGAATGTGAAATATCCAAATAGCGAAAATTTAGTGATTTGACTATTTTTATCATTAAATAATTATGAGTCGTCCGATCTTATATAATCTAACGATGTTTATTGATTCTTAGTTCTTATCTAAGAGATGTTTCTCTCTATAACCTATATATATATATATATATATATATAGAAGGTTAACGTGAGAACTATTTTTATTGTGAAACATGAGAACTATGCACAAATGTATAAAATTGATGAATAAAACATATAAAGTTATGCATAACTTTCTAAAATTGTTGCCCAACAAAATAATTTTAGAAAGTTTTAGATTATACAACTTTATACATCTTATGCATCATCTTCAACGCCTTATGCATGGTTCTTAGTTCTCACGTTAAAATTGGTTCTTATTTGAACCTCACTATATATATATATATATATATATATATATATATATATATATAGGGTGGTTCGATGAGAATACCGACAATTGTAAGAAATAAGAATATATCATATATATATATATATATATATCTAGCTCATATCAACGATTCATATTGTAATGAATTTAGTTAATGATTTTAGATTTTATTTTATTAAATAATTCAAATAAAGGTAAATTTGGTATTAAAAAAATATTTTCTCTGCAATAACAGACGTAGATCTTGTTACTCCTGATAATTTTGCCACTTAACTAAAAAAAAGGAATTTTATAATTTCTTCAATATAATGTTGCACAAACTAAACATTCTATAGCACATATTTAATAAATATGTGGCACACACTACACATCAAGCATCACAATATATTGTTACACTACCTATATTTTCTGTAGCACATATATAATACAAACAATTCACATATTTAATAAATATATGATACACATTACATATTACGCAGCAAATTTATTGTTGTACAACAAATGCTAAGAATTTATTATACACGTGCAACAAAAAAAATATAATATATCTAAAATAAGAAGTTACAAGATAGATTTATAAAAATCCCTAAAATCAGGAAATAACCGTTTTAACATAAAACAAAATTATTAAAATAACCTTTAAATAAATTCTACGAAATTAAAGCATATCATATATAGTAATGTATTATAGCATAACGTAAATTAATATTGTCCATTGATTTACTAAAATCAATGGTTTAGATTTATTTTTCATAAAAATCAATGTACTTTATGTACAAAGTTAATGCACTTTATATATAAAGTTATTGCATTATGAAATATTGATGAATAGTATTGTCTTTTATCATAACTCAATTGTATTAACTTTGCACTTAAAATACATTGATTATATATATATATATATATATATATATATATATATATATAGAGAGAGAGAGAGAGAGAGAGAGAAGAAGGATTATATAGTACTCGAGTCTGGGGTAGTATGTAGTACTCAATCTCATCCACTCATCTCATAGATCTTATTGTAAGATTTTTTTTGAATTTTTAAGTTTAATTTCGCTGATTTCGCTATAGTAAATGTAGATTAGTAATTTGATTTGTTAAATGATATAGAAAATAAATCATGTATATAGTTGAATACAATTATGCATATAAATAAACATAAACGTACATGTAGTTGAACACAAATATGCATGTATACTGGAAATGCGCACTCACACTCGTGCTTGTACCATCGTATGCTCGTACACTCCCTAGCACTCGTTGGCCAACATGATTGTTTATGTTTTAGTATATGCATTATTACATTTTAATAATACGCACGAATGTATTTTATCTCCATGTTTGTGTTTTGTGGCTAAAATTCAAGTTTATGCTTTCTTATATGCATGTTTGTATTTTTATATATGCATGTTTGTGTTTTGTGGCCAACATGCAAGTTTATGTTTATTTATATGCATGAGTATATGTTGTTATATGCATAGGTGTATTTTTCAATAGCAAAACTCTCTCACATTCTTCTCCTTTAGCTTTGCTGCTTCCTTCTCTGAGTACCGACGAATGTCTCCGATACCACCGTCATAACCACTATCTCTTTCATTCATCAATTTTCTCTCAAATTCTTCTTCTTATTGTTCCTCAAAATCACTCAATTTTCTTTTAAAAATCCTCATCATCTTCTTTTTTTCTCTCAAAATCTGATGTTCGTCGTCATCGTCCGCGCTGCTGCCCACCGTCGTTGTCATCGTTCATCGACGCCACTATAAGAAGAAGAAGAAGAAGAAGAAAGTTGTTTTGATCTCTTTCCATTTCCCCCTTTGTGAAAATTAAAAAATAAATAAATGAAAAAGGGACTACCACTTGTCAAATTATGATGCATCCACGTGTTTAAAATATATGATCTAGATTGAATATTACATATTATATATATGGTGCATCCACGTGATGATCGAGTACTATATATATATGTTGATTATAGGGAGAACCACCACTAAGATGAGAACTAAGAACTAATAATCACCCTAGATTTCATCTGATCCGATGGATTATATTTAATCATACTTAAAAACGAGTTTGACTATTTTTATACTGTTTTTATGGTTATAAACGCGTTAGGGGCACTAATGTCATTTTAAAGATTCATCATATCCCTAATTTTTCGTATTCTCTCTCTATAATTCGATTTTCTTTCTGAAAATAGTAGTTGTGCATAAGATTATAATGATTGTGCATAAGATTGTTAGTACTTATGCGAAACGAAACATGGACTAATTAAGAATCAAACTTATAAATTGAGAATTATTGTTTGAGCAATAATCAATGTAAAAATAAAATTTATAAAATTACCTAAAAATAAAGATCACATATAAGAATTTAGCACTACAAATCCCTCAATTCGTGAGTGAGAAAAAAATGATAGATATACAACTATGGTTATTCATGTGATTTGGGTAATATGCATAACTATATAGTAATTGTGCATAAGATAATATTTGTGCAAATTAATGGATTAATATGCATACTGTTTATTATAGTGTGCACAAACAGAGTGATTTAAAGCATAAGCATAAACTCGAAAAAATGCAGATAAAAAAAGATATACAAAATTAAAATATCATAAATATAAAAGAAAATCCATTAAAACACTCAAAAAAATCGGTTATATAAAAATAGAAAATTACAATAATATCCTTAATAATAAAATCTAAAAATCAAATACTTAACAAATCTAAAAAAATCGTGACCATTAGATTACACAAAATAAACGCATCGGATTAGTTCTTAGTTCTCAAAACATATATGGTTCTCATTTGATTCATCCCCTATATATATATATATCTTGACATGTAGCAATATTTGTGTTTTACATATTCATACGAATGTACATTCACAAACTTCAAGTTATTTTTTGCAGCTACTATAGGGAAAACTGATTTTAACCCTCTCCCGATGATCTATCTTGGATGTTTAATTCACCATACATTGATTATATGCCTAGCATGCACCTATATAATTAATTGCAACACGTAGGAGTTTTCTCGTGTTTACTTGCGAATCTGTCGGGGATGTACGGATCAAGACTCGTGCTTTGATCTTCTGGACTGTATCCCGGTTGCCCAATCTCCAATATCGAGTGAGGATAAGCTATGAAGAATGCTACAGAAATCACCCTCTTTTTCTCTCTACAAATTTTCAAAAATTATCTCCCAATTGCTATGGAATTCTCGAAAATTGTGGGATGAGGATTAGCCTTGATTTTATCTCTCACCTTATATTTATAATGCACTCCCAAATCCTATCTAGATAAGATTTATGCATATCTAATAAATATAATAATATCCTTTAGGATAGAGAGATCAAGTCGAGTCCCATGGGACTCTAGAGAGAGAGGCGAAATTCACCAAGCTACGGGCCTGGATGGGCCACCCGATGATCAAATCAAGGAATAAAGATGGGCCTCAAATAAATTAATTATCTTATGTTCATTAAAACATAAATTAGTTTATAAACATTCATTCATGCCACTAGAGAATAAATGCCGACTTACCCTTTATTGCGAAGTTGAGTCGGGCTTGCACTTAGACATTACTGAATCCCGTATTTAAGATATCGCGACGTCCATTAATTATTTAGAGCATTCATCGCTTAAAATAATTAATATCTTTAATTCCTTAAGTAGTACCACTCAACCTTATTATTGTACTTGAGCTAACTCAACCCGCGGGGTTTAATACAATAAACCTTTGAGCTCCTTAAGGGGCGCCATCATCCTAAACGGATACGGTGACTCGATACGATAACTAGCATGACATACAAGCACCGCCACCACCCAAGATGCGGAGAATATTGAGTTAAATCATGTAACCTCACCCATAATAAGTCAAAGTGATGGTCGAACTCATACTCACCTAATACCTTATCGAGATTTAGATCATCGTAAGTCACCGAGATCTAGGTTCTTCACGACGGTCAGATAGAAGAACTCATCTCACTGTGATCCATCAATACGTCAGAGACGTACCAACATAGATAAGCAACCAAGTCAAGTCACTTCTTATCTATACCGCAGCCTATACCAACAACTCGTCCTCAAGTTGTCTCAGCCGTGATTCTTTTTATATCTCATTAAGCTTGACCAATCATACAGACTTCTGTGATCTTCTACACACTGTATGATCTAACTTATGTATGTCGTCCTCAAGATACGGCTCCACCTCCCAAGGTAAACACATAGCCTGAGGTGGACTTTTTCTCATCACGGTCAGCTTTGAAATCGAGTCCGAATAACCCAAATGCATTAGACTATCTGCATGGTAAACTAGCTTATAATCTCGAGTCCTTTCGGTACTTGAGTATATGCTTCCGCATCCAATGAGCTTGTCGAGGGTTAGGCGATATCTAGCTACTATGCTACCGCATAGCGAGATATCGGGTCTCGTCCATAAGCATTACGTACATGAGACTTCCTACGGCGAGCGTGCAGGAACTTGTCTCATTTCCTCTATCTCCTTTGCAATCATAGGTGATCGCTCCTTAGATAAAGGAACGCCATGTCCGAAAGGTAGCAATCCTTTCTTGGCGGTCCGCGTACTAAAACGAGTAATCACGATCGATGTAAGAAGCGAGATAAGCTCAACATTTTCCTTTTGCGATCTCGGTAAACCTTGATCCCAAGAATGTACGTTGCATCTCCTAAGTCTTTCATTTGAAACGATCGGATAACCAACTCTTTACGCCGATAACAACTTCACATTGTTGCTAACTAGAAGAATGTCATCTACGTAAAGTGCAAGAAATACCACATCACCGTTGACATCTAAACGATACACACAACTTTCGCTAGGCAACTGGGTAAATCCATATGACTTTACCACCTCGTCAAAGCGTAAGTTCCAGGATCGTGAAGCTTGCTTAAGTCCATAAATGGACTTCTTAAGCTTCCATACTAGATGCTCTTCACCCTTCACCACATAACCTTCGGGTTGCTGCATATATATGTCTCTACCTTCCTCAAGGTAACCGTTTAGAAAAGCGATTTTCACATCCATTTGCCAAACCTCAAGGTTCAAGTGGGCTGCTATGGCCAAAAGAATTCTGATGGACTTGAGCATTGCTACAGGCGAAAAGGTCTCATCGAAATCGATGCCCTCAATCTGAGTGTACCCTTTCGCTACTAGCCTGGCTTTAAAAGTCAAACCTCTCATCCGAATCTCTTCCTCTTGTATACCCACTTACTACCTATGGCTTCCTTGCCATCGGTAGATGTGTCTTTCGTATACATCCATAGTCATTATGGACTCAATTTCTAAGTCCATAGCGGTGTGCCATGATCTTGCATCAATGTCTTGTATCGTCATTGTATGTCCATGGGTCGATTATTGCTGCTTTCGTTTCATCGGGACTAAATCCAAGATTCACCCACGAACATAAATCACTCGGGTTGACGAACAACCCTCCCACTACGACAAGGCGCTACAGCACAATGGCAACGGTGGGTGCGATAACTTGTGGTTCTCTATCTTGCACAACTTGCTTTGGTAGGAACCACATGCGGTCGGTATCTCCAAGTGGAACTCGACCCACTTCTATTTCTTGAAGTATCCGGTGTCGATCCTCCCACTGAACCGACATCTCGTACCTTTGGTTTAATCGGTGATGGAATACGATCATCTTCTAATTCTTGAAGAATGATTTCAACTTTGGATTTATGATTTTCATATAATCCTCTTCTAAAATCGGGCATTAGTGCTAATAATGACCTTCCGATCCTTAGGCACATAGAATAAACCACATTTCGTCCTCTAGGATAGCCAATAAATAGCCTTGCGTCGGATCTAGCCTCCAACTTATCGCCTTCTTGTTCAAAGACATGTGCCGGATCGCCCCATATCCTTATGTGGTTTAAACCGGGCTTGCGCCCAAACCACAACTCGAAAGGGGTCTTTTCGACTGACTTGGATGGTACTAGATTTAGCAAATATGCCGCTATTTCTAAGGCATACCCCCAGAACGAAATAGGCAATGTTGCATAACTCATCATTGATCTACCATTTCTAAAAGAGTACTATTTCTCCGCTCTGCCACACCATTTTGCTGTGGTGTGCCCGGTGTAGTAAGCTGGGATGTAATCCCACACTTCACCAGATAGCCCATAAACTCGTTACTGAGGTATTCGCCACCGCGATCAGACCGCAATGACTTGATACTCTTACCAAGCTTCGTCTCCACTTTCGCCTTAAACTCTTTGAATTTCTCAAAGCATTCAGACTTGCGGTGAAGCAGGTATACGTATCCGTACCTCGAGTAATCGTCAATGAAAGTGACAAAATACTCGTACCCTCCACGAGCTTGTGTGGACATAGGTCCACACAGGTCAGAATGGACTAGCTCCAACACTTCTTTGGCTCTATAACCCTTCGCTTAGAAGGGTTTGGTCGACATCTTACCTTCTATACAGGATTCGCAGACTTAGAACGGAGTAACTGTGAGATCACCCAACGCTCCATTCTTAGCCAGTCTTTGGATCCTATTTAGATTGATGTGACCTAATCTAAGATGCCAGAGAAATATGGTGTCAACTTCATAAGAAAGCTTTCTCTTTTAAGGTTTGAAGAAGATGCAACATAGTTATAGGTATTATGTTTGGCGTAAATAGTATAAAGCGAATTATATAATGTGCCACCACAGATAACCGTCATTTCTTATGATAGAAACACCACTATCAAAAATAACGAAATATCCATGTATAAATAGTTTCAAACAGAATAAGGTTCCGCCAAACTCCGGCACATATAAAACGTCTTTCAAAACTAAACTGTTGTTTCAAACATAAAGTAACATCTCCAACCGCAACGGCCTCGACTTTCGCGCGTTGCCCATGGAGATCGTTATCTCGCCATCACTCGCCTCCCTTGTCCGCAGAACCCACGCAGGTGTAACAAACATGATCGATCGCACTCGTGTCTACTACCCAAGAATGGGTAGAACAAGTCGCTAAACATGTTTTCGTTACTAAAGCAAATGGCGTGAGCCTCGAGCCTCGAGCTTGGGGCACTTAGCTTTCTAATGCCCGGCCTCACCGCACTCAAGCATTTGCCCTTCTCCTTTGGCTTTTTCAAACCGCTGGTAGAGCCCTTTACATTACTCCCATTCTTTTCTTTAGCCTTAGCATCTCTAGAATTCCACTTTCCCTTTTCATCTTTCGACAAAGCAGTGGTCTTCCTTGAGGTGCGTGCTGAAGACCGTGCACCTTTACCCATTTTGCTTTCTTCCGTTACTAAGTCCTCTTGCAATGAATCTAGAGTATAACTCTTATCATAAAGAACTACTCCATAACGAAAGTCATCAAAAGACTCGGGCAAAGTATTGAGGATCATATCGATTCTGACTACGTCATTAATATATCCTCCAACCAATTCGAGCTCCCCGAAGAGATTTATCATTTGCTCTACATGGTCATGCACTGAATCGCTTTCCTTCATAGAACTTGACATAATTAATTTTGTCAAATTATGACAAGCGATTCTGTCCGACTCCTCATACGATTTCATGAGATTTAGCCATATTGTGGCTGCATCATCTATCTCTTGATACTGGAGTTGCAAGGACTCGCACATGGTGACCAAGAGAAGGCACTTCGCCATTCTATTTGATTTGTCTTATTTCTCGTGCTCCTTGAGCTCCTCATCGATGATAAATCGCCTGAGGTTTGGGACGAGTGTGGTGAGTATATATAAATTTTCTTGGCGGAGAACATTCTCAATGTATTGTTTCCACTCGATAAAATTTTGACCGGATAAGGGATTTTGTGCGAGCATATTGATAATCATTGTAAGAGACATATCCGAAACGATAATGTAAACACATAAGCATACGATCGCACATAATTCGTAACAATAATATTGTAACCTTTGATAAAACAATATTAATTGAAACCTCCAATCGCCCAAGGAATCCCACATGCAAGCCACGCTGGGCGTTACACATGAACCCCCGACTGCACTAAAAATATACCTTTTAGTCGCTTAATTTCAATCCATGTCAACTTATCCTTATGACAAATGAAATTAATGATTGGACCTTACTAGACCACATTACTATCACAAGAAGGAACTTCGTGGGGAGTTGTACTTGAGGTGATGTCTAAGCAATGACCACAATTTTAACAGCAGAAAACGAATTCTTAGAATTGGCATACTCACTCGGACCATACCGCTTCCAATTCAAATTCTTTTGTTATCTCATTTTAAATCTATCTCTAGAGAACTTATGAAAATCGTACATGCAAGCCACGCGTGTGGACGTTTACACATGAAACTCCCACTTCTCAATAGATTAAAAAGTTTTATTTAGAAATATCATCTAACAAACTTATAATAAACAGTGCAAGCAAGCCACGCGTGTGGACGTTTACTCACAGTGCGTATCACTTTGTTTAGAGATCAAAAAGTGGAGGTCTTGACATTTTAATTTTAGAAATTAATATGTCGGGTTACTTGCTTAGTCTTTTGTTTCAAAAGGTTTGTCCATGCAGATCACGTAATCCTTAGCATGCTTTTCTATAGAACTCAACATGTAAAACATGCTCGCAGAATTCTAAAATATGCTTGAAAACGCGATAAACCTAGCATGCTTACTATGCTCATCCAATCACGAAAACATATAACATGTTTATCTACGTAATTTAAACATACATAGCATGCTTCTGCATAATTTAAACATCCACGACATGCTATGAACGATAAAAATAAAATAAAACGTTCATCGTGGCCCACTCGTGGATCCTGTACTTTCCTGCCTAATCTATTACATAGAATTCCAAAGTACAGATCTTCATAAACTCGAAAAACGAGCCTCGCGTTCACGGGCACGGACGAATTCACAAACCGGATTCGGGCCAAAAATTGGGTTTGGGCGGAAAATCGGTCCGGGCCGTGTTTGGGCGGTCGGCCCAAGATGGGGGCGGGCAGCGCTGGGGCACGCCCATGCGCGCGCCCAAAGACCGCCGCCGCCCATCCTCACGTGCGCCTAGCCCGCCGAGAAAATCGCGCGGGCTTGAGGTTTCTGCGCGAATCTCGGGCCGAGGCCGCCGAGCCGCCGAGGCCTCGCGTGAGATTCGCATGCCCTCGCCGCCCGAGCTTTGCGCCGCCGCGATCGTCTCGCGATCGTGAAGGCGCCGCGAAGCGCCGCCGCCGGCACGCCCGCAACCGCTCACGCCGCCGCGCCGCCGCTGCGTTGCCTCGCGGCTACCTCGCGTCGCGAAGGTGCTCGCGAGGAACGCCGGGATCTCGCGCTACAAACGCGCCCCCGCACGCCCTGCGGGCAATGCGCGACTCGCAGACGCGTGCGCCCGCGAACCGCTTGAAGCGCCGCCGAGCGCGCGACGCCGGCCGCCGTGAGGTGCCGAGGCATCCGCGCAAGCACGCGCCCGCGCCCCCCGCCGCCGAGCCGTGCCGCCGCGTCGCCACTCGCCACGACCTTCGCCGAAAGCGCGCAGCAGCCGAGAGCGTCTTTGCAAGCGCCGAGCACACCACGCGCGCCGCCGCCCGCACGCTTGCGCCGTGCATCCGGTTTCTCCGGCGTACTCCCGTCGTCTCGTTCTTCGTGCTTTCGTCTTTGTTCTTCTTTTACAGATAAGATTTACAGGGAAAAATCTAATCTAATTACGGATTTTCTCGTGGTGAAAAACAAAATCCGACAAAAATAAAACGAGCCACGATGAACGACAGATTCACAATTAATTAATTGCGCACGTTATAATCAAACGTGAATTAATCCAACAGAGCCAAGATACTGATCCCAGGCTCTGATACCAATTGTAGGAAAAACTGATTTTAACCCTCTCCCGAGGATCTATCTTGGATGTTTAATTCACCATACATTGATTATATGCCTAGCATGCACCTATATAATTAATTGCAACATGTAGGAGTTTTCTCGTGTTTACCGCGAATCTGCCGGGGATGTACGGATCAAGACTCGTGCTTTGATCTTCCGGATCGTATCCCAGTTGCCCAATCTCCAATATCGGTGAGGATAAGCTATGGAGAATGCTACGTAAAATCACCTCTTTTTCTCTCTACAAATTTTCAAAATTATCTCCCAATTGCTATGGAATTCTCGAAAATTGTGGGATGAGGATTAGCCTGATTTTCTCTCTCACCTTATATTTATAATACACCCCAAATCCTATCTAGATAAGATTTATGCATATCTAATAAATATAATAATATCCTTTAGATAGAGAGGATCAAGTCGAGTCCCAAGAGGACTCTAGAGAGAGGGCGAAATTCACCAAGCTACGGGCTGGATGGGCCACCAGGATCAAATGCAGAGGAATAAAGATGGGCCTCAAATAAATTAATTATCTTATGTTCACCCGAACATAAATTAATTTATAAACATTCATTCATGCCACTAGAGAATGAATATCGACTTACCCCTTTATTGCAAAGTTGAGTCGGGCTTGCACTTAGACATTACGAATCCCGTATTTAAGATATCGCACGTCCATTAATTATTTAGAGCATTCATTCGCTTAAAATAATTAATATCTTTAATTCCTAAGTAGTAGCACTCAACCTTATTATTGTCTTGAGCTAACTCAACCTACGGGGTTTAGTACAATAAAACTTTGAGCTCCTTAAGGGGCGCCATCATCCTAAACGGATACGGTGACTCGATACGATAACTAGCATGACATACAAGACCGCCACCACCCAAGACGCGGAGAATATTGGGTTAAATCATGTAACCTCACCCATAACAAGTCAAAGTGATGGTCAAGAACTCATACTCACCTAATACCTTATCGAGATTTAGATCATCGTAAGTCACCGAGATCTAGGTTCTTCACGACGGTCGATAGAAGAACTCATCTCATCTGTGATCCATCAATACGTCGAGACGCATCAAAGATAGATAAGCAACCAAGTCAAGTCACTTCTTATCTATACCGCACCTATATACCAACAACTCGTCCTCAAGTTGTCTCGGTAGTGATTCTTTTATATCTCATTAAGCTTGACCAATCATACAGACTTATGTGATCTTCTACACACTGTATGATCTAACTTATATATGAGATAAGGGGACATAGATATATACAATCAAGTAATCAATTTAGATAGGAGATTGTAATAGTGGTAATAAGAAACATTGTATACAAGCTCAACCAAAACTGCTTTCAGTATACAAATCCAACAGCTACATGGTGATATTGTAATTGTAATAGTAATAATACATATAATGTTGACAAAAACTTGGGTGAACTCCGCCTCACCGTGAGTTCACCCTTATTTTTTGTTAAAATAATTAGATATTAATTATGGTAAGTAAGGATAATTAGATTTTTTTAATTTAAAATTAAATTTATTAATTTTAATTATAATTTTTAGTTCAAAATTAGAATTTATTAATTCATAATTATGATTTATTAATTCATAATTGAGGTTTATTAATTCATAATTGGGATTTATATATTCACACTTAGGGTTTATTAATTCAAAGTTAGGGTTTATTAATTCACAATTAGGGTTTATTATTCAAAATTAGGGTTTATTATTTCCAATTAGGGTTTATTAATTCAAAATTAGGGTTTATTATTTCAAAATTATTAATTCAAAATTAGGATTTATTAATTCATAATTAGGGTTTACTATTCAAAATTAAGGTTTATTAATTCAAAATTAAGACATATTAATTCAAAATTACTATTTATTAATTTATAATTAAAGTTTATTAAACTAATTAATTTTAATTAAATTTAATTTAATTAATTAATTAAAACTAATTAATTAAGATTAATTAACTAATTAGGATGGAGTCTCACCGTTGTGCGGTGACAGAGACATCTATAATGTTTAGATAATTAAATACATACATCAACTAAAATCTTTTCAAATAACAACACCAATCTAATCTATCAATAAACAACTTAAACACCAACTTGCCCACCTTTACTATAACCATTACGTACTACCTCAACAAGATATGACGATACGCCACTTGAGATACAAAAATTTACCGAACACGCTAACATTTAAATGGGCACAATACTTATTTATGTAGTAATTGAATAAAGGAAAATAAAACAACACATGTCTCTTAAATTGCAAAATGACTTAAAATTCATAGAAGTTTTTTGAATAATTCCTTCACAGTTATAATGTTATTTGGGAATCTAGCTAAATGGCTGAGATTATGAATGAACAATAACATTACTTTCCTAAAAACATGGAATATCTATAGTTGAGGCACATTTTTATTCACATAGGAAAAATAAACTGAAATATTGGGAGACACCGAGACAAGACCAAATTGGGTGTCAACGTCTTTCCTAATAAATCTTTTGAGATGAAGCACTAAAATATTTTGTAGTTGTATAGATGTGATTAAATAAAAAGCTAAAAATAAAATATATAGGCCTTTTTGCCTTGGACAGAAATATATACACCTTTTTCATCGCTTTCACTTTCAAATTGCATGAATGGAATCTGTCGAGTAAAATTGCCCATTTTCATGGTAGTGATTAATTTAGTTCAATTCTAATTATTGTGTTCGGGTATTGTTTTATAGTCTTTAATGCGTGGGGTTCAACTTCAAGAAAATATTATTCATATAAATTTTATTAGTACCAAATAAGTCTCAATATAAATCAATTATGAGGTGGTCTCATGTACATCTGTTCTTACGTTGCGGATTTTAATACTTTTCTTCAGTATAAATGATATTTGATACTTTCTGATACTTAAGTAAATGTTAATTTTCTTTAATGTAAATGATATTTTTATTAATAACAAGTAATATTTCTGTCCGTCCGCATCCGTACATGAGTTTTTGTGATCAATTATTTACCGTTATTATCATATTTAAGTTAGATCACTATTTTTCGCTACAAGATTAAGAATTCAAGTAAAAACACTCACTTAAAAGAAAAAAGGACAGAAGGTGATGGAGCCAAATATTAGTTAGAAATATATATGTTTTATTTGCAATAAAGATATATAACATTATAATTTACAACTACAAAACTATGTAATTAATCAGATCAACTATGTTAGCGGATTTGTTTCTCTTTTTTCTCAATAATTTTGTTCATATAATTTCGCATCAGTCTCAGCCAAATTAATATGTTGAGTCAACTAGAATAACTCAACTCATAGTTATTATAATATGGGATATGATAATAATGTATAAATCGAATTGATATTTCCGGAATTTCATCAACCTGACAAATATAGAAAATGAAAAACCACTCCAGTTGCAACTTGCAAGTGAAGGTAGATTATTAGTATATACTCTTTCCGTCATGCTCTAAGTAACTTATATTTTTCTTTGGGTCGTCATATTCTAATTATCTCATATCAAAAAAGGAATTATTTTTAGAGTGATACTATTCGACCATAATGTGACCAACCATAATCAACTTTATTAAATGAAAAAACTATTTATTTAATTTTTGATCTATTAAAAAATTTGTTTTACATTAAAACCATCTTATGGAATTACAATTTTGCACCTGTCGAATGAAAATTTTAAATTTAAATTTAAATTTAATAATTTAATATTTTCCAGAATAGGTGGGTAAAGGGTGTGTGGCCAGCCATAATGTGGCCGCATAGCTTTATTGTTATTTTTATACGTAAAAGTGTTTCGAATTCTATGAACCACATTACTATATACACAAAACACAATTCTCTTTAATCTACGTAACCCAAAACAACAAACCATTTAAAATGGAACAGAGGATTTTTGGGACAATAACAGATAATATCTCAACGTTTGGATATTTTTCACTTATTGTCCCAACATTAGTATATTGTTAATAAAATTCCAAAAACTTCATAATATTTCACTTAATGTCCTCCGGTGAGTTTTCGGCGCTCATATGCTTATGTGGCTCGTCGGAGAGTGCACGTCAGCAGCCCACGTAGATAAAAGGTAGTAACAGATTATATCCCAACGTTTGAACCTTTTCACTTAGTGTCCTAACGTTAGTATATTATTATTAAAATCCCTAACGTTTCATAAATTTTCACTTAATGTCCTTTAGTGAGTTTTCGATGCTCATATGCATACATGACTCGTGGGAGAGTCCACGTCTGCAATCCATGTAAATAATTTTTTAGGAAATGACGTTATTTCTCGCATACTGCTTTAAGATCTCCCATGCCCTCTCATCGTCTTCACCCCTTACTCAACTTGCAGCACCAAGCACAACCTCACTACTACTTTGATATGCACCATCTCTTGCAACAACACCGGTTACACCGCCATCGTCGAGAACCTCGAGACTGAGTTCAAAACCCTCGCTGCTCTTTCACTCATCGCATGTGAAATCCTAAGTATCTTCTTTGAGACCACGACCAGTCCAGTGCCGTGCCGCAACATCCATGTCTCCCTTATGCGTACTGACAGAGTAGATCAAACACCATCTCCGACTACCTTTTATCGATCGATTCGAGAAGGAGATCATTTAAAACTTTGATCAATCTTGAAGCCGCATGCAAGAATGACATCGTTTCCTATAATTATTATCTTTAATTATTTACATAGATCGTAGACGTGAACTCTTCGACGACCATATAAGCATATGAGCATCGAAAACTCACATAAAAATATTAAGTGAAAAATTATGAAATATTAATAATTTTAATAATAATATACTAACATTAAGACACTAAGTAAAAATATCTAAAAGATTGGGATATAATATATTACTATCTTTTATCTATGTGAATTGTGGATGAGAACTCTTTGACAAGCTACATAACATGAGTATATGGACATCAAAAACTCATCGAATAACATTAAAATATTATGATTTTTTTTAAATTTTATTAACAATATAGTAATGATACGACAATAAATGAATAACATTAAAATATTATGATTTTTTTTAAATTTTATTAACAATATAGTAATGATACGACAATAAATGAAGAATGTGCGGCTGCTAAAGTGGAAAAGGGCAAAAGAAAAAAGAGTAAAACAGATAGCCCCACACGTTGTGGTCACCTCAATGATTGTTTTATGTTTTATCTATGTGTTGCCGAAATGGTAAAGGATATAGTACATGGGCCCACACGAAATGAAATTACTCGACACGTGGAGATCCTTCATTGGTGGTATGACTATGTTCCTCTCCAACTTCTAGCTTCCTCGATACACCATCTCCGATAATTTTCTCAAAAATACATCAATTTTATATCTATTTTACAATAGAAATAATATTTCATTAATAATCATCTATTTTATTTTACAGCAGAAAAGAATAATCCATAATAATCTTTTTTTTTTTTGATATCATGTGATCCATTGGATCTGCTACCTGAGTAGCTTGTTTGAGACTGCAGAAACCCTACTATCTAATCGCAAGAATAATCAGAAACCACATTATATATGATAAACCACACTTTTAGAAAAACCAGGGTGTGTGAACTCAAACCCATAGAAACTTTGATGGGGTTCAACTCGCGACCTCTCACCATGTAAACCCACCTTAACCATAATAATCTTCTTTAGCTTAATGGTTGATTTGGATACAGTTCGTGATCCATTGGATCACAATATGAATACTTTCGGCAAGAGCAATAGAAAATTCTTCAGAAACGGAGAATAACACAACAAAACGACTCGGGTTATTTTTTGAATTTATTTCCGTACATTGCAGGTTTCGTGTGGTCTTTCTAATTATTAGGGAAATAATTTATGTGATATATTTAGTTATTTTATGTATTTTTATTTGGTTTTAATTATTTTATGCAATTTTGTATTTCAATTTGTATATCTTTATTGTGAATTTAATTTTATATACATTTCAAACTTTACCGACGAACGCTTTTTGTTCAATAAATAAATAAATAAATATCAACTTTACATATCCACAAAATAGCATAAATAAATATTTTAAAAAAAAATACAACAACAACAACAATAATATATGTGCTTTTATATTTCATGCACACAAAAAAGCTAATTGAAGTGTACACAAAAAAGCTAATATAAGTGTATATGTCTAATTGAAACAAAACACTAATAATTAAATATTAAAAAAAAAGATAACACAGCAACAGTGCTGCGACATAGATGAAGTAAAACTGTAGATATCAACAAAATTGCGCAGGAATTAGGCGCAGTGTTGGTGAGCAAACCAACAGCAAATTGGCGCTCAACGCTATTAATAGCGTCACGTTGGAGATGCTCTTACGACCGACAAATTCCCAATATACCCGCTACGAAGTTTCTGCGATCCCAAGTAAGATGCTCTTAGGATTTTAAAGGGAAAGATATTCCTTATACCGACAGTATTATTTTTTTAAAATGATTAATTATTACAAATAACATAGATATTTTTTTCCAGATTTACAAATTGATAAGATTTTTAAATGTTGTAACTACAATATCATTATATCACTACTTAATTTTTGCAACATTACAATTTTTCTCAAAATTTATATGTACTGATAGAACAACCCCGTTTTATGGTTGAAACAACTTAATTACCTCTCAAAAAAATTGAAAATATTAAAATTGAAAAGATTTAAGATTGTGTTATAATTACAATGTAAAAAGATTACGTAGAAATTACAACTTGAGGTAAAAAAAATCGTGTTATTAGCAGCTTATTCCTTTTTAAATGACATAAAAAATTATTAGAAATCATAATACATTTTTTTGTAATATATTTTCTTATAACTTTTATAAAAATCATAATGCAGATTTTCTTCTTTGGTAGGGCTAAAATGGGCATTACACCCCACAAGGTATATACGCTGAATTTGAACGCGCTCCCCATCTACTGCTCTTTCTCAGAAAATTCCACCATCTCTCTATATTTCTTTCTTCTCTTCTCTCTCTAAAAATCTCGGATCCTCAACTCAAACCCCACTGAATTTTCCCTGAATCTCACCCTCTTTTGTTAGAGCTTCTTCTCTTATAAATTTACTTTACCTTTAACACAATTCTCTATTTTTACCCTTTAGTTTCGCAAAAAGCAAAAGTGTTTACTGTCAATGGCTGTGCTTCCGGTGAAAGCTTTACCAGTGGGGTATAGATTCCGGCCGACGGACGAGGAGCTGATCGATCACTATTTGAGGCTCAAAATTAATAGGCGGGATAAGGAAGTCAGTGTTATTCGTGAAATTGATGTTTGTAAATGGGAGCCCTGGGATTTACCTGGTTAGTTTGTGCTAATTTCGTCGAGTTTTTATGAGTTTTTTGAAGGGGGTTGGTTTTGATTTTGCTACTGTTGTTGGAAAGGAGTAATATTTTATGTGTTGGTCTTTGATAATGTGCGTTGATTTTTTTTGGCTTGTTAAAATAGGAATGTCGGTTATGTGGATCCGAACTCGATTAGGGTTTGTCGAACGCGTTTAATTTGGGCAGTTTTTGCTTTAAACTTAACGAGGTATGTCTTGATTGTTATGTAAAGCATGATTTATCCACTATCGACTGCAGTATCTTGTAATTGATAGGATATTGCTGGAAATAAGGAAATTACATTTACTGACTTATTATCTGATAATAGGTTATGAAAGATAACTTTGATTATGTTATGTGGTTGTGGTAATTATTGACAGTGACGCACACATATTGAATGAAGTTTACTGTTATTAGTGGTTGATCCTTATGAGAAATTACACTTGGCTTTGAACTTGGAGATGTTCATAAATTTTGTTTCTTCGACGTCTTGCAGATTTGTCTGTGGTAGAGTCTGCTGACAATGAGTGGTTCTTCTTCTGCCCTAAGGATCGGAAGTATCAAAATGGTCAGAGGTTGAACCGGGCTACGGAGAAAGGTTACTGGAAGGCAACTGGCAAGGATAGGAATATAACTACCAGGAAGGGAGCAAAGATTGGGATGAAAAAGACTTTGGTTTTCTACATGGGTCGTGCACCTGATGGAAAGAGGACCAACTGGGTGATTCATGAGTATCGTGCTACAGATAAGTCTCTGGACGGCACCCACCCTGGTCAGGTTAGGACTTCATTTTACGTCTATAATTTTCTCTATGATTGTCAGCAATATTTTCTGTTGTCGTGTTTAGTTTGTGGATGTCTTATAGTAACATTTTTTCTTGGTCTTGTTTAGCTGTTTGAACACATGTTTTGACACCAAGTAAATATTGACTATTTCGTAAGTTAGCAGCTTTAGTTGTATAGCGGTATTCCTTCTATAAGGAATTTGAGAACATGCGAAGAAGCCCCTTTCTTTATATTGTGATCTGCATAGGGATATAACTGTGTAATGACATTAATTGGATTGAGTAGGTATGTTGAATATTTGGCGTTTCAAAAGTAAAGTGATTATATGCATTGATTTGTTGATTTCTCTTGCTAGGGCGCCTATATACTCTGTCGTTTGTTTAGAAAGGCTGAGCTGAAACAAGATGATGTTACTGAATCTTCAAACATCAATGAAGTTGAAGAGATAATTGCTTCTCCTCCGGAAGTTCGATCTGCTGAAGATGAACAATCAGAATCAGTTAGTCCTGCCATGGCTGAACCACAACCTTCTAGTATTGAAAGCCACCAGACTTTAAGTGCTCAGAAAGCTGCAGCTGGCATTCCTATACCTCTTGAATGGCAGAGCAACAGCGGCATTGCTGATGAGATGGAGGACAATATATTAGACATTAAATCTATTCCTGTAAGTGAAAGATCCTTCTCCTTCCTTTTTTCGGAAGAAAAGGCGGATCCGAACAAAATCGTTTTCTGCTCAGCTCCTGACAATTTCATCAGTTCTAGTGTATTTAACTAACTTTCTATGTTTTCTTGAATTCCTTGTCTCAGCCTAACCCTGAGCTGGAGAAACTATTGGATGAATTTTGCTACCCAGTGCAGCAGACAGCAGATGGGAAATTTTTTTCCCCATTGCATTCTCAGATGCAGTCAGAGCTTGGAAACCCATGCTTCTATAACAACTTTAATGGTGATATCGACGATAGTCAACAAATGATCCCATTCCAATATGAAACCAATGCTGCTGATGATATTGAAAAGTTCTTGAACTCTGTTATTGTTGATTCTGAGGAGCAGAGTCTACGTAGCATCTACAATGGTGACAACTATTTAAATGGTCTGATAAAAGCCAGTAACTCATGTAGTGAATCGGAGGGTGAGGTGTCTCAGAAACAGGTAACGAAGATTTTTTGTTGATTTCCCTCATTTAATGATTTGCTTTTCTGCCGGGGACCTGATTGCTAATAATTTCTACTCTAGGGTGATCGGTTTATGCTACCAGTTGAGTCATTTGAGGACAATATCAAGCAAGAGTCTCCGTTCCAGAGTGAAGTTTCTTCTGAAATGCCAGCTTTTGAGCAAGATGGCCACAGTTCTCATGTTAGCAGCATTTACGACCAGAGGAACTTCGGTTATGCAACTAACTTCTATGGAATGCCAAATGATTTCACAACTGTCTCTTCTGGCAATCACATTGGACACATGTCAAATGTTGAGAACGCTGGTCTCTATAGCCCTGCTGTGGAAGACACAACTTCCGGAACTGGCATTGTTATAAGGAAACGCCAGGTTCCTAATCAAAGCACTTTGCAGAATAACACTGGAGCACATGGAACTGCTCCGAGAAGAATTCGTCTGCAGAGTAAATTACAAATTGGACCTGTTCAGTGTATCCTTTCTAACGAGCCAACTAACTCTAGAACAAATCAAGAAGGCAACACCGCTGAGGTGAGATGTTCCTCTAATCTTAGTGTTACGGTTTACCAGTCAATACCTTTTGTCTAGTTTTTGGTATTCTAATCCCACTGTGCTGGTTTCTACAGGATAATAGCAAGGTTGCTACTGTTGCTCCTGATGAATCGAGGGTTTCGGCTTATGATGATGCAGATACAGATGGAAACTCGAATGATAGAAGCACAAACCCTAAGGCCGCAGCCGAATCACCATATGCTAAGCCTGAAGACACTCCTTCACAGCGCTCCGGTTGTGCACTTTCGGTTTCTTCATCTAGATACATGCCTAAGGTACTCATGGCCATGAGTCTCATAGTCATGCTTATTGCTGTGTGGGCATATTCTACCTTCTAAATGAAAGTTAATAAAAAGTCATCAAACACTTTTTTTGTTGTTGTACTTTGTGTGTTATATAGTGTTTAGTTTAATAGGTTTAACACCGGCACCTGATATTTTGTCATTTTAAAGCTAAATGTTATGCCTGGATGCTATGGTTTTGTACATCGCTTAGCATTATGGATGATCGTTTCTGTACATGGGTATTGTAACATATATCAAGAATCTGGGATTACTTTTTGGCCTATATATAAATTTCTGTGTTTATAGAGATTTACAGGAGACGGTTGTTTTTTTGTGATTGCTAGGTGTTTATGCTGCTTTCCTTGTAGATGTTTTCTTGGATGGTGGAGGCTACATTCTTCAGTCCGATGATTTTTATTGAATTCTAATTATCTGAAATATAAATTTTGTAAAAATTAAGTTTTGTGAATACAAATTTCAAATTTATTCCAATTGGGATCTTCGCATTTTTTTGCATCAGTACAATCCGACATGTTATAATAGGCATAGACAACTAAAATCGCCCATGCGGAAAGTGTATAAATAAGATGAATATAAAATCTAATTACATCTAAGATTTGTGATTAAAATCGGTTCTCAGGAGAAGCCAAAACAGTATTACTAATGCAAATCGAAGTGTATGAAGGCCGAGATAGGAAATTCATCTTTCCGTTCATCACACTACATAATTTTGTATAAGAAATATCCAATACATATAATTCGACTATCATCCTCCACTGATACACATGTATAAGAAAATTTGCAACCTTTCAACATATATGAAAACTCAATGAATCCACACAGAAACACGCTCCACTGCAAAAGAAGGAACAATGGAAACAAATGGTTTTCTAAATAAGGAAAAAATTAGTGGGGTGAGAGAGGCTCGAACTCTCGACCTCAGGATTACTCAGAAGCTATGAGACCTACGCGCTAGCCAACTGCGCCACCACCCCGATGTCAACATATCCGCCTCTTTAGGTTTATCAATTTTTTTGATCTTAGTACGCTAACAAATTCTAAAGAAATTTAAGCTAGGGATGGCAATGGACCGGATCTGCTAGGTTCAGATCCAGATCCGTAATTTTTTGCTTGGGTCCGAATCCGATCCAGATTGGATCCAAAAAAATTAGATCCAAATCCAGATCCATAAGATCCACAGGGTCCAGGGTCTAGACCCGGATCCATATGTTTTATCTTCTAAAATAAATCATAAATCAAATCCATAATAATAATAATAATCTACATACATATAACACAATAATAATTATTTCAAAATTTACAATCATCACTATACAAGAAGATGTTAGTTATAAATTTATTTTTGCTTTCATGACAGCAAATAATATTGCAATAGTAATAGAAGACGTAGCACACATATTTTAGCAAATAGACCACTCATTTATAAATTCCTCAATTACAAGGTACAAATTTCTAATATTATTAACATAATATAATACACTTATAAATATAAATAAAAATTATATATACATATATATTATATGGATCCATGGATCGGATCTGGATCTCAGAAACCGAGATCCATATTCGGATTTTAAAGAATGGTACAGATCCGTCGGATCCTATTTTTTGAAGATCAAAATCCTGAAAAATGGATTTGGACCTGCGGATCTGGACCGGATCCGAGATCCACTGCCATCCCTAATTTAAGCCACAACCACATCTAAGAATTTTGTGCAATGAAAATTGGGGTTATTCAAATCGGATACATTTTTATTTTTGGAAAAATATACAATTTTAGCCTAAAAATGAACTTTGTGATAATTTTAGCCAAATAAATTGATTTTGTGATAATTTTAGCCAAATAAATTGATTTTGTGATAATTTTAGCCTAATAAATCAATAATACCTTAATCAAGTCTAATAATGTAAATGATTTTTCGACGTCGAAAAGTATAATTGACATTGAAAATAACATGTATCCTGTAAGTTTTTCCAACGATGTTTTTGGCTTGCGCTTTCTATACGTCATTTCTTATCGAATTTACTTCTCATTGATGTATTCTTTCATCGAAATTCAATCCAAATCACGATGATATTTTCTCTGAATGGGCCTCTTTCATCTTTTTAGGTTTATGCTACTCCTAGTAAAGATCCGCCCGATTTTGATTTGCACATATAGGACTATGTTTTTTACAAATAATCATTTATGGTACCAAAATCACTTATAAGCTAAATTTGTCACAAAATCAATTTATTAGGCTTGATTGAGGTATTATTGATTTATTAAGCTAAAATTATCACAAAATCAATTTATCATGCTAAAATTGAGTATTTTTCCTTGATCTTTTTATGAATGCGATCAAACAAAGACGACTGATTTATAGCTCAGCACAAACAGATAGATTTCTCTTGATAATTAAAGGGAGATCATGATAAGTTTCACAAATTCTAGTATTCACGTGAAAATTTTAATAAAAGATAGTTCCCAAAATTAAATAATGTAGATGTCGATTTAAAATAATTAGACTGTACAACATTGACCCTTTATTAGTTATAGGCTAACCTACCAAATCATTTGTTTGGCAGAAAAACAGAGTTCATTTGAAAATATAATTCCTAGGAAAATAATTCCAAGAAAAATGAATCATGGTGGATTCATTATCCTCTATTTGAAAAATACTAAGAAAGTTGTTAAGATTCTGAATAATAAATAATAATAAGATATAACATAAAATATGATTCAATTCATAATTCTAAAAATGAAATTTAACTTTGTCTAAAATAAGTTATTAATTGAGATAAATATAATACTAATATATTATTATTATTATTATTATATTCATAGTTCTGAAAATTTAACTAAGATTTCATAATATAAGTTATTAATTGAAGCATCATAATAAAATAATAAATAATAATATAATCTATAATTTGTATTTTGATAAAATAATAATAAAAATATTAAATATTTAAGTAGTATAAGAATTATGAGATTATAAAAAAATAATATTTAAGATTGGTGAGGAATAAGAAAACATTACTTTTCTCGATTTTAAATTTTTTTTATTTTATAAAAATATAACAATACAAAAGAATTTAAAATTTTGGAATCAGTTAACTTCCAGATGATCTCGGCAAAACAAACGTGTCCAAAGAAGAAAAAGAAAAAGTCCAAAAAATAAATTAAAAATCCATTCACCTTTCAACGCTCATGCGATGAAAAAGCGGATTCATTTCAACGATCTTAGGCGAAGAAAATCATGTTTCGGAATTCCAAGTTTTCAGTTTTTCTGCTACTCTTGCTCACTTGCTTAGTAAATTATCCTACGGAATCAATAATTTCTAATCAAGATTATGCAAACGAGATTCTTAGCTCAGCCCGTAAAGAAAAAGATTGGTTAGTCTCAATTAGAAGGACAATTCACGAAAACCCAGAGCTCGGATTTCAAGAATTCAAAACTAGTGCCCTTATTCGCAGCAAACTCGATGAACTCGGAATTTTTTATGAGTACCCATTTGCCAAAACGGGTTTGGTTGCCCAAATCGGGTCGGGTTCCCACCCCGTTGTTGCTCTACGTGCTGATATGGATGCTCTCCCGTTGCAAGTGAGTGTTTTGTATATTGGGTGTATCTATTTCTGCATAATCTTTACTGAGAATTACAGTGGTGGGTTAAAGTAAGATTTTTTTTTGTTTTTTGTTTTCTTGTTTGGTATCATAGAATGAGTTCTTAACTGTTTATAGTTTAGTTTGTGAAGTCAGATTTATTTAATATTGTTAGTATGATTGTTTTTGCTTAGAATCAGTAAATGTTTGAGTTGTTGTTTTAATTGAATTTTGTGTTTGTGTGAATAGGAACTAGTGGAGTGGGAGCATAAGAGCAAATTGGATGGTTTGATGCATGGATGTGGTCATGATGCTCACACTACTATGCTGCTTGGGGCTGCCAAGTTGCTCAATCAAAGGAAAGACAAGCTTAAGGTTGTATTTAGTCACAAATTTGTGTCGATTTTCTTTCTGAAGTTGATCGGAGTGCTTGATGTTTGATGCTTTTATCTAAGTTCTTCTTCACCTAGGTTGTATTGCTCTATGTTTTTTCTGGAATTTTGAAGGTTTCTGCGTAATGTCGATCAGAGCAAATATGCATTCGCATAACTTCATTCTTTCAAAACTTCTTACTAGGTGCTTGTGAGGTTGCATATGATGGGACGAAAAATTTGAACCGTATGGTTAGAGAATAGAAGGCATCTTGTTGACCTAGGTTGTCTTAGTTATGTTTTTCGTGGAAATTTTGAAGGTCTCTGCCTAATGTTGTCTTAGAAAATTATGTTGGATCAGAGTAAACATGCATTTGTATAGTTTCATTCTTTCAAAAATTCTTATTTGGTGCTCATGAGGTTGCAATAAATGGGACGAAAAATTTGAAATGTTGCCTGTTTGCTAATGATTTGTTAAACCAGTACTTGTTTATGAATTTATTGACCATTGAGAAATGATAATTTTATTTCTTTTGTGTTTGCTTTTATATTGGATGTTGAAGGGGACTGTAAGGCTTCTGTTTCAACCTGCTGAGGAGGGAGGCGCTGGCGCATCCCATATGATAAAAGAAAGCGCTCTTGGTGGTGCAGAGGCGATATTTGGTATGCACGTTGATTTTACAAATCCAACAGGAAGTATATCAAGTATTCCAGGACCGATTCTGGCTGCAGTGTGCTTCTTTGAAGCAAAAATAATTGGAAAAGGCGGGCACGCTTCAGGGCCCCACCACAGCATCGATCCAGTAGTCGCTGCATCACATGTTATATTGGCACTGCAACAGCTCATCTCAAGAGAAGTCGATCCCCTTCATAGTCAAGTATGTCATCGCGGTAGTTTTATTTTTGCTGCTTATTCCTTGCACTGCAAATTTATTTGGTGGAATTCTACATAAACATACTAAAATTGCGGTGTAAAACTTGCAGGTTCTTTCTGTTACGTATGTACGAGGTGGGACTGCATTGAATGTCATTCCTAGCACTGTCGAACTAGGGGGTACGTTGAGAAGTCTTACGACTGAAGGGTTGCATCGACTCCAACTGAGGGTTAAAGAGGTAGCTGTAATTCTGTGATTTAATTTGAGACTGAAAGGATTCATTATGTATGATGTATGCTTGCTCCTTTCTTCTCGACTTTTCCTTTTGCCCCTCGCAATTTTTGAAGGATTATCACATTTTTCGTCTTATTGTATCAACAGAAACTATCATAAATCATACCCTTAGAGTGCATTTAGTTTGGTGAATGGAATAAATAATATTGATAGGATAGTGTAGGATTAGACTATTTAGATTATTTAGTTTTGTGTTTGGATTGATTAAATGTGGTGTAAGATAAATTGAAGGATTGTAACTAAAATATAGTATACTACCAAGATTCCCTTTTAATAGATGACTCATTTTCCTTCAATCTGTAGCCACATGAGAGCATAATAACATCTACAACCTCCTATGATTTTGGTGTGGGTATTTTTGGAATTGTGCATTATGAATTGAGGAATGATTAATGATCAACCCGAATTTGGGCTGATAAATGATCATCCAATTGGATGATTGGGACACTGCCCGAGTTAATGATCACAGGCCGAATCATTCAAAACCAAAATATGATTGAATTGGATTATTTTATCAATCAAACCAAACACCCCCTTAATGAACTAAACGTATAACTTATCACTTTCCTATTAATGTTAGATTCTAGTTCAAAAACTACTTTACTTATGCTGCTAGGGCTTGTTTTATATAGGTTATTGAAGGACAGGCAACTTTGCTGAGATGTACAGCGCATGTCGACATGAAACAAGAGGATTTCCCTTCGTATCCAGCTTGTTTCAACGATGAAGGACTGCATCAGCACGTTGAAAGGGTCGGCAGCCTCCTTTTGGGGCCGGAGAATGTGAAGAAGGGCAAAAAGGTTATGGCTGGTGAGGACTTTGCCTTCTATCAGGAGGTGATCCCAGGTGCAATATTCAACATTGGGATCAGGAACGAGGCGATAGGGGCCATTCACTCTCCTCACTCGCCATATTTCTTCCTCGATGAGGACGTCCTTCCCATTGGAGCAGCAGTGCATGCTGCACTTGCAGAAATTTATCTGAGAGATCACAGCCAGAATGCACTTTAACTTTGTGTATGTGGTTTAAAGTGTAAATCATGTTTCTCGATAGAAGTTTGGGGAGTAGGGTGAACAAAATATAGGAAAACTTAACCGGACCGGAAAACTGCTTTTATCCGGGGTGAAAACTGAAACTGCAAGGGTAATTTGAAGTTCCTTATGAGAATTAGTTGGGCAGAAAAATTGGAATTCAGTTGGGTTGTAAAATTTGAAAATTTAGTTTATTCAGTTTGATTGTAAAAATATCTAAGAATAAACCAAATAATCACCAGAAAGAACTCTTTTTTCTTTCAGTGTCAGCTATGATATTACAGGAGAAAGGTTGCTTCTTAGGTTAGCCTTACATAAAATCGCTTGATGCCGAGATTAGATTAAGATTAAACTTTAAAGGGGAAAATAGATTAGAGTCCAAAATGAAGAAGGTGCTAAAAGAGTGAAAAAGTTACCTTCATATTGTTGACTAATTAATGACTAGTACTAATTATGCTTTGACCACATTGTCCCCTATCGATATGCTTTGTCATTTTTAAAAGTCTGCACTATGCGAGCATTCTAAAAAGTCTTTGCCAAAAATTAAAAGACGGTGCTACAATTCAACAGAATTTGACAACTTATAAGTAGCTCATACATTGTACAAGTGGATCCGTGGAATTGGATCGGCCGAGCCAAAAAAAATTCGGACATTTCCAACCCGAAAATTTACTTTATCTACCCAAAATGTCAAGCTAGGTCAAGTCACGCCCAGTTATGTAACCTAGGCGGGTCTGGAATCAGACTAGAATGTTGAACCGGGTAGGAGTACTTTTGACAGCTTTATCTATAAGTGAAACATTGTTTTTTATTTTCTTTATTTGTTTAGGGTCCAATGGAGTCTACATTGAGTAAAGCACAATAAAAGAGTGTGGGGAAGAAAGTTGTCCATTTCGAGGCTATTATTTAAAAGGGAGATTAATTTCCACAATTTTTCTTGTGAAACACTCATCAAGGACAACAAAAATACATGGAAATCCATGCTTCCTCCATAAATTCAATGCATGAATTCAAATTATCTGTACAATTTGGCTTGTTCGAATACCAACATGATACATACCTATATGCTTATAACTAAGGCTTTATTGATCAAATATAAAAAGGAGATAACACCTACGACTGACTGTATCTCTCTCGAAACTTCCACTTTCGAGACACATGCTTTGTCTAAAGTCCATAAGTCCAGGTTGGAAAGCAAGGCACAAACTTCATTGAGTTCCAATTTTCATCTTTTATAACGAAAGGAAATGTAAATATACTATCAAGTGAGAACCATCCCTTTTATCCATATTGCTAGCAATTTAATTGTATATTCAATAGTGATCAATCTCGTGCAAGATACTTGTTTTAGACCTCTTATAGTAGGAATAAATTGTTAATTAGTTAAAAGATCACCAAACATTGTCTTGCGAGTTGCGACAACTCCAACAATTAAGCCAATCGAAAATCGAGAGCATTAATAATCAACAAGCTTATATAAAACAATTAATCATACATCGCTCAACCCTTCAGTTTGAGCTTAAACTTATTTTATTATTACCGTAATGCATTGTAGGATAATTAGCATCTTTAATTTAATATGATTTTTTTTTTTGACCCAACAAAGTCCAAAATTCAGTGATATGTTATCCACCACACCATAGATAGAAGTTCATGTATTACCAACAGAGGGGGGGTTGAAATTAGAATTGCATTTATAGCCACATACAGAAAACAAAAATGTGTCTTGCTCCATGCTAATCGTCTTTCTTGTCATGACATTTGCCCTCCTAATTGCATGAAAATCTCTCTATCAAACTTAACCACATTCTTGAAAACATCATAAAAATTCTTGATTAAGACAACAAAATTCACTTAAAACTCGACAGATGTGAATGCTTTCAAATTAAATGGGGCGGATCTAAAAAAATAAAAAATTGGCAGCCCCTTTTTGGCACAACTGCATGCTGATGCTATCTTTTTGTGGACAACCCATATTAGAGAAAGAAACCGGCCTTTGGTTTGGACTTTGGAGGTGGAAACTTTTGGTGGTAATAACAGTGCTGACTCATTTCCACGCAGCATAAACTTATAGTGTTTGTGTGTGAGAGAGAGAGAGAGAGATCATGTTTCAAGTCGTTAACATCAAAATGTAGCTTGATTTTGATGTAAGAGGAAAAGATGGTAAGTCTTATCTCGAATGAAGAGTAGGAAGTTTTATTCTTGCAATCTAGAAATACTTAATTAACTTCTAATATAAAAACAAATAGAGGAATATTTGAGAAGTTTTGGAGTAAATTAGTAATTCATCCGTTCACGAATAAGTACCTAGTATAGTTAAACTTAATTGTATACTAGGGAGGTGGTTAAATTCATTCTTTCTGCTTTTAATTATTGTACAAAAATCGAACAACTAAAAAAATTACATTAAGGACAAAAGGTAAAATGGGAAATCTTGCAACGTTTTTTTTATAAATATTTGAAATAGGATACTTACTCAATAACAAAGAGAGTGGTTGTTTGTCCATTGCGACAACCCAATAAGAAACCCCACCGAGCCTCTATGGGTTTGGGTTTTCAAGTGTTTTGCGCGCTATCGCGCAGAACGTGGGGTTTCAACAAGTTTGTGATACAAAAAAAAAAAGAGTGGTTGTTTGTGCAATCTGTTAGTTATATCGATTGATTGCTTGACTTAGGTGTTATTACATGAATGATCCATTCATATTGATGTGAGAGATCGATAAGATGAATGAGGCCAAGTGTAAAGGGCAAAGAGCAAATTTAGTAGACAATCTTCATTATTAGGGTTATATAAGTAATTTTGGTATACCAACGTCAACATCCATATATATCCTTGTTTGGTGAGGTAGGTCATAGAAATACACCCACAATCTTACTCCACTTAATTAGGTCTCAAGAGCATTTCATTTTGATGGTTTTGGGTAGGTAAGGATGAAACATTATTACATGCATCTAAATCTCTACCTTTTAATTGTTATGGATAACACAGTATTTATTTATGTCTTAACATACTATCTTTTAAGTTTTGAAATTACCACTCTTCAATTTCTATGAAATTAGTCTTATATGTACCGCGAAAACGAAGAAATTAGGAATGTTATACTTGAAAATTAAAATAGAATAAAATAAGATGATGTATTGTTACTTTTAAAAAATTGGATTGTAATTTTTAATGGGAGTAAAATATCATGTTATTTACAACAATTAACCCTGAATATTATATATCTAGAAATTTAAGTTATATGGGCGCTCTAGTCATCACAATTTTATTTTTTCTTATAATATTGGTACTTCCATCCCAATTAACAAATACTCTTCTCCCTACCAGCTCGAATTGATCATGGTCCATGACACTCAGAGTTGACCAATTAATTGGAAATATATAATTTCCTATTTTTATTTGAACTACTAAGATGTGATATGGAAACCGCCCATGTGACATCAACTAATCGTGATTAAAAAAATTAATTACACGCAATTTGTAACCACTTTAGCATTCCCACAAGTTTTAATCTTAGTCCAATTTCCAAAGATAAAAAAGTACAGCATGTACATATATTATATGTTATGCTGGCATTGATCTGCAGCTTATGAAAAATGTGCCATCAAAAGGCACTTTTAATTAATGGCTGATCCTTTTCTTCCAAATCTATCAAAGAAATGAGTGTTTGCTCTAATCAAGAAATTATATACTTCAAAATATAGTTACATTCATTCTTTTGAATAGAGTAGGTGGCCCTATTCTTTTTCTTTTTTGAGAAAGAGAAGGTAGGTGTAGACCGGAGTTTAACCAAACCATGAATTTTCATGTTGAAAAGAATATACTTTTTATAAAATATTATACCTCTTATTTGGTTGTGACCTACTTAGTGGAATAATCACGATTACGAATTCAAATCCCCCAACTCATTTTAAGTAAGTCCAGAATCGTTTGTGACATATATATGCAAATTACTGCATATATAGATATATAGATATAGGGGTTGGTTATAGAAGTAACCATCCCTAAGATGAGAAATAAGAACTAATATACACCATTGATTATGCTTAATCTAATGGTCTAAAATAATCATGTGCATAAATACAACATGGGATGGATTTGACACGTGTACCACTTATTAATACGTGAAGGGTAATTTTGTAATTGAAACACTTTACCCACCCTATCAAAAATCACCCACCATCCTTAATTATCGCTGACAAATGTTTCAAATCCTCCATCTTTCCAACTCTTCTTCTTTTGTAATACTACTAGATTTATACGAATAATATAGACCAAAGCATTAATTGGGATAATCCCATTGATATATGGAGTTGCAACTTTTGTCTGGTTTGCTTTTTAATTGCAATATTATTTGAATATACTAGATATACATATGCACAACGGACTTCAATATGTGCATAACAATATTTAGTGTATATCTAAAATAAAATCTATTAATGCAATACGTAAGATTAACATATGCATATCGGACTACAACTTACCTCTAATATGCATAAAAGACAATACAATATGCATAATAACATTTAGAATATGCATAAAATAACATCGTAGTAGCTGATACAATCAATAACAAGCAAAAAGAAATAAAATTCAATCAACTGCAAAAAATAAACAAATTTTAATCATGAATGAACCGAGAGATAATAACACAACTAATAAAAAACTTAAGAGATAAATGAAAAAAAATAAAATTTGATAAAATAAATAAATAAATGAAATATAATAATATAAAATCTAAAAAAAATAATGCATACCAACTGAAGCTGTTAAAAATTATTAAGTTTTTCTCCACAACAAACTGTAATGTGCTTTGCTAATGAAATAAGTGCAAATAATAACGATAATGATTGCAAACAAAAATATATCAAAAATCACTACAAGAATCCCATATTATAAGGAAAAAATCTGTTACATCAAATAACAAAATTACCTAAACAACCTTAAACACAATCTATAAATAAACACGTTACAAATCTACACTAAATCCCAACCACAAGATATAACAAGATCCACGTCCACGATTGGTTCTCATTTCTTAAAAATATTTGGGTTCTCATTTGATCCATCCCCTATATATATATATATATATATATATAGGGAGGTTAACGTGAGAACCATTTTATTGTGAGAACGTGAGAACCAAAATGCGATGAATTAAATGAAAGTTTATGAATCATTGGGAAAATTAATGAATCCAAAAAATAGAATTTTCGCCTCTCATGGGATTCGAACCCGGTGAAAAATCAATTTTGAATTTATTAACTTTCTCAACGGATTCATCAACTTTCATAACTAATTCATTTGGTTCTTAGTTTTTAGGATAAGAATGGTTCTTATTTGAACCAAACTCTATATATATATATATATATATATATATATATATATATATATATATATATATATGGTTCTTGAGAGAATGGAAATAAGTGTATGAAATAGGAATAGATATGTAAGTCTAGCATATCTTTCATATTTGTGTAGCACAATCAGAATTACTATGTCGCACATGTTAGTTTCGCACATATTTCATCTCTTCTTAGCACATATGCTAAATATATTAGTTTAGCACATCTTTCATTGCAGCGTAGCACAAGAAGGGTTCTAGTACTGCACAATAATCCGCGTAGCACACAAAACACAAAACTGTAGCACAACCGAAATTAAATCTCAACCATTGATCCAGCGAATCAAAGACCTAGATTCATTCATATTTCCTACTAAATTATCATTTCCTACCTGATCCATCTCCTAGGGGATGGATCACGTGAGAATACAAATATTGGTGAGAAATAAGAATGCAACATTCAACGTATAAAGTTGTTGCACTAAATGTATAAATTTGTTGCATCAAATTTAACATATAAAGTGTAGCACTTAATATAAAGTTGTTGCACAAGATTTGGTGCAACAAATTTATACATTTAGTGCAACAACTTTATACGTTAAATGCTGTATTCTTATTTCTCACCAATATTTGTATTCTCACGTGAACTATCCCTATATATATATATATATATATATATATATATATATATATATATATGACATCCATAAGGTCCTTAAAAAAGAAGAAGGTGGGATACTCATATTTAAAGAAATGAGACATATGCACCTTATTGCGCGCATGCAACCATCCCTTAAATTTTTTGTAAAAATGGTATATTGTACTTTTATTATTTTGTGAAAAGGAACCATGAATGTCAATTACACATCTAACAGAAAAAGAATGATGATTAATGCCAAAGCAAATACATTTTAGCTCCAGTATTTTAACATATATATTATTTTTCAAAAGAAAAATAGTCTCATATTTCTTATATATCCGTCCCAAAATTCTTTAAGACAGTCATTTAATTTACCCAAAATATCATTGAGGTAATTTAATTGCCCAAAATTATAGTCTAGTTCGCTTTCTGCATTTACTATGAATATTCTTTGAAATTGTTTGATTCGGACTAGAGATGATAGCGAGTTGAGTTTACTTATGCACCTGCCTTTATCAAATCCTAATAGACAAGTTTGGTAAGTATGAAATGGTTTGTGGGCGGGTATGGGTATTGAAACTAGTATCCGTAACGGGTTTAAAGATTAGCTATGGGTATCCACTAGCCAAACCTGTTTATATATAATATTAATATTATAATTAACTACATAATTTTATGATAGATTTTGTCTTTAAGAACTTTTTTTTAAATAGTTTCTATTTACATTTATATTTATATTTTAATTTTTCTTTTTTTTTTTATTGTAGTTAGGAAAGATTATATTATGAAAAGATTGACTAGAAGATTTGAGAAGTTCAAATATTATATATATTTATATTTCTTTCATGGTTTAAAATATTATTTCAGATATGACATATAAAAGTTAGACAGTATAGTTTTTGTTTTTAAACTTTTAATTTAGTTTTTTTTATCAATTATTATTATTATTATTATTATTAATGTTTACTTAGTAGTCTTCTAATTCTTCCAGAGATGTGTATCCAACATTATAGTAACTCAAATTTATTCATTTAAATATTTAAAAAAATTAAACAAAATTGGATGAGTATTTAGCGGGTATAATGTATCCTATGAATTTCAGATAAGAATGAGTATTAAAGTGATTTTATTATGCCAGTTTGGGGCGGGTATATGTATAAATAAGTTTTAAACAGGTTTAGTTTTAAAAAATATTTAATGGTGAATGCCAGCCCCATGATCATCCCAACTACTAAATAAAGCTCTAGTAGGAAACTCGTATCTTAACAGGGCCGCCCCTGAGGATAGGCCACCCCATTCGATCGATCGCCTGGCCCACCATCTCGGGGTCCAAATTATTTTAAAAATTTTATTTTATTTTTATATATATAGATTTATTTGTATCCAAAATATTATATCACTTGAATATTTTATTTTATTTTAAAGTTCAAAATATTAAATCTTTATATATTTCACTTATAGATATATGTTTTCATTTGGTCCTAAAATATATTAGAAAATATTAATGTTGATGTGATTATTAATGATTTTGCATCTACAAATATTCGAATAAATTATTTTTTAATGATATCGTATTATAGATAAGAGTTGAGATATAGAAATATAAGGATGACAAGTAAGTTGTATATGTTTTTGATAATTTTTTATTATCTGTTTCTATTTGTAGATGATCATTTGAATTTTACGTAAATTTACAAATTTGATTTATTTTATAAATATAATATAAATGATCCTTTTGGACGGTCTAATGGTTAAGTGAATTCATGTGGCCAAAGGTCACGAGTTCAAACCTCATTATCGCCTCTATAGGTTCAAATCAGTTATACCCGATTTTTCAAGTATGGTTTAGTCGTCCCGTGTTGTTTGCAAGCTATTGTAAAGAAAAATAAGTTTTACCTAGTACGCACAAAAGATAATGACCGATGATTTTATATGAATTTTAAAAATGGGCCTATATTTCTTATTTTGCATAGGCCTATAAAATGTCAGGAACGGTGATGTATCTTAATTAATGTTATTTTTCTGAATCTTTTCAACATATTTTCTTAATATCTACGAAAGAGAAAGAACAGTAGACTATATTTTCAGAAGAGAGAGACTATTAGATATTCATGTGATAAACCTACTGAAAGAAGCTCGTCACATTATTTGGACCTATTATAGTTTCATGTTTTGCTTTATCGACACATGTAGCGTTTACATTCATTATGTAACATAAAATGTAGTAAGAAAATAAAAACATAAAAATTAAACTTTCATACCCAACGTTAATTGGTGTAGATATATGCACAACACATCGATTTTAGACCCTTTACTGTAAAGTCTTGTATTTACCTAATTGCTGCTACTGTAACTAATCTTTTTTTAGGTAATTGATTACGAGATTTCAAGAGACACAAACCAAACTTTCTTCAAACCTAGGCTACCACTTATTCTAATCTCCTAATTTGGATCTTCTATTGCCTTTTAGTATAACATCTCCTATAGATGATCGATATGTGGTAATATTAAAAGTGTAAAAATTAGAATTTATATAAAGACAATATACACCCTAATATTTTGCAATCTTAAATTCTTACAATTATACATGTTCACGACTAAATTTTTTTTGCTATATATATTTTATGTATATATTTAAGTTATATTTGTCAAGATTTACCAACCATTTTGTTGAACTAATCAACTGATTAACAATACAGAGAGAGAGAGAGGTTTCCTTCTGCAGTTTGTAACTCTGCATGTGCTATGCCATCACACAACCTACTTTAAAGCGCTACAATCCACACCGTCCATTTCTTTACAATTCTCTCATCTTTGTTTTTGTTTTCCCATATAAATTCTGCTCATCATTCTCTTCAATTCTCCCTCCCTCTCTCTCATCCCTGACACAAAATTCTGCTAATTTTTTTTTTATATATATAAATCTTAAAACATATTTAGTGATTATCACAATGGGTGAAGAAGCCAATGTACAGGTTCGTTGATCTTTTCGTTGCATGGACTTGCTAATTTCTCTTCATTTATTATATTTTGTGAGATAAGAAAGTCAGTATTGTCGTGTAATAGCATGCAAACATAATATTAGCGTATTTTAACAGGAAGAAACGAAGCCGGAGGAGAAGAAGGAGGAGGCGAATGCCGAAGAAAAGAAAGAGGAAAATGCAGGGGAAGAGAAGAAAGGAGAAGAAGAGGAGCCGAAGCCGCCATTGCCATTTGTGCTGTTCGTGGACTTGCACTGTGTGGGATGTGCGAAGAAAATCGAGCGCTCTATTCTCAAGATCAGAGGTCATCTCTTATTTTCAACAATTTTTATACGAAATAAACCCTATAAATTAATTGCATTTTCTTATACAGAATTTGATTATTTGCAGGAGTCGAGGGAGTGGTGATGGACATGGCAAAGAATGAGGTGACAATAAAAGGAGTGATTGAACCTCAAGCTGTGTGCAGCAGAATCATGAAGAAGACCAAGAGAAGAGCTAAAGTTTTATCACCATTGCCTCAAGCTGAAGGTGAACCCATGCCGGAGATTGTTGCTTCACAGGTATTTTATTTTTCTTATTTCGAGGTCTCTGGAGTGCAGACAGTGACAGAACTAGAATAAAAATATTGAAATTATTTTTATATAAATGTACGAGTGAAGTTAGTGAAAATAAATTCATAGGCATCTTCTGGGTCTTGGGGTTTCGGCCCCTCCTAACCACCCATCCCTTGTTTGCATGAGCTAAAATCGATTTTTTTTCGACGATAAATAAAATAAAATTAATTGGGAGTGGTGATACGCCCCCAATCCCCTGGATAAATAGTTTTACTTTAGTAGTATGCTTCACATGTATAATGTGACTATATATCTATACCACCGACTTCAAAGAAAATAGCAACAGTAATTATCTCTAACAAAAATTTCTGCATTTGTCCCTGCATACGACTTATGTTTCATGGTGAGTGCAGGTGAGTGGATTGGCTACCATAGAACTCAATGTGAACATGCATTGTGAGGCTTGTGCGGAACAACTCAAGAAGAAGATACTCAAAATGAAAGGTAGAGTTGTCTGACGTGTCGTCACTACATGTATAGATAAAATCACATAATTTTATAGAAATACAGGTTTAATGAGTTGGGCTACTTAAAAAAGGTCGAGTTATAATATATAGAGCCTAATAGTTAAGGGACAAAATAATTGCAGGAGTTAGAACGGCGGAGACCGAGCTGAGCACCGGCAAAGTGACGGTGACAGGCACCATGGACGCCGACCGGCTTGTCGACTACGTCTACCGGCGCACTAAAAAGCAAGCCAAAGTCGTGCCGCAGCCCGAGCCCGAGAAGCCGCCGGAAGAAGACCCGAAACCCAAAGAGAATAAGGAAGAAAAACCAGCTGATGCGGAGGAAGCAAAGCCGGCCGAGGAGGAGAAGGGCGAGAAAAAAGATCCTCCCCCGGAAGAAGGCGGCGCCGCGGATGAGCAAGATGGCGCAACGGCGGAGGAGGACGCGAGGAGTATGGAGGAGCCAGGCATGTATAAAATGATGTATCATCATTATCAGCCAATTTATGTGGTGGAAAGAATCCCGCCGGCGCCGCAGCTTTTCTCCGACGAAAATCCTAATGCATGTTTTATTATGTGATACTGAGAGAAATAAGGGTTTTTTTTAATAAAAAAATGTTAATGATTCTGTATGGGTATCTTATTTATGTTTTTTTATAATAAGATATTAGTGCAGAATTTTGTATCTTAAATGCGTTGTGATCTTTGTAACACCATGAGAAGTTCGTGGATTTTTAGTGGAAATTACTCTAAAAACGAGCTTTATTTCAAGAAAATAAAATATAATAAATTACTCACAAAAACAAAAATGACCCAATGATTGTGGCTATCGATTATCCACGTCAGTGGTTGGCGGCCTCCACAAATATTATCCATAGAATGTCCGAAGTATAACTATAATCAAAATATGTGTTTTTTTATTAAAATAAAGAAGCACCAAATTAATCTGAAAATGTCGAATGATAGGGTTATAAATGAAGTTAAATCATTAACTGAGCGATTTCGGTAAAGTGTGTCAAACTTAAAATTAACACAAATCATCCCACCAACATCTTTTTAAGACTCTATTGGACAACCTACTAGATCTATTTGTAGTTTATATAAAATTATTGAAATAGACATTGTAAAAGGTAGAATTATGAGGAACGTAAATTGAATTAAATAACTGGATGTGGGCCCGGATCGATAGTGAAAGATGTAACCCAAATCAACACTACCAAAGTTTTTAACATATTTTCTAATATTTTACTTATAACCTTAAACATTGACTTACGTTGATACTCTCTTTGGGAAATAAACTCATTTTATCTTATGAAGGTACCTTTGTGTATGCTGCAAATGGTGAAACTGAGCTCATAACAACTTCTTAGTATATATTACTGTATAATCATTCAAGAATTAATTAATTGTAAATTACATGCATAAGGTTTGACGGTTACACAATTTATGTAAATTGGAGAGAGTTGTAGACATGGCAACTCCACAATGGCTAAAACCCTACATATCAACACTATGAAGCTCAATCATATCTCTTGTCTCAAAATATATAAATCTAAGAGTTCTACACATGATGAGTCCTCAAAATATATACTAATACTTAAGCTAGTGAATCAAATTGTATAGTCCATCAGACTGAATAAGTGTTTTATTTAGAGGTTAATCTTGTCCCCTAAATAAGTTCCAATTTTATAAATTTATAACAGAATATCGTCCAACTTCTATTTTAACCTTCTAATCAGTGCAATCTTTTTATTTTATTGTCTTTTCATGGAATAATTAGGAATAAAAAAAGTAAACTTGTCCACTGATCGATCTTAATTTCGTAAGGGAAATAAATGCACGCAAGAACACCAGAGATTTACGTGGTTCGATCTATGAATAAGATCTACGTCCACGGGGAGAGATAGTATTCGTGTATTGAATATAAGAGGAGTGATTGCAAGAAGTGTAGATCAAGTGATCGATCTGAGAGTCCCCTCCTTTCTCTTCTATTCTAGCCTCTATTTATATATCTCCAAGTTGAGTTCGACTCTGACTCTGATACCAAGTTGAGTTTAACTCTGATTCTGATACCAAGTTGAGTTTGACTCTGATTCTGATACCAAGTTGAGTTTGACTCTGATACCAAGTCTTCTCTCATAAGGATTCTTTTAGATATGCATCCGAATCTTCTACGCTCCAATTGCGATTAGAGTTATAGTTGGTCGAGGAGTCTTCGGGCCGAACTCACATGGGCCGAGCTTAATGTCGGGCCCATTTATATTGGGCCCGATGCTTGGGCCTAGTAGTTGGGCAGATCTATCATATCCCCTCCCAAAAAGACGTAGAAGATGAGGTCTTGATGGATGGGGGATAGTGGTTCTGTCATTGCTTCACCGAAACTTGTGATCTGACGAAGTGAAGTGCGTCTGATCCCGTCGAGTCGTGACGTCGCTGCTTCACCTCGCGGCGTTATGCAAGTCATATGTCGCTGGTTTCGCCGCCGGGCATTCGCCGTCGTATGGCGCTGGCTTCACCCTGCCGAGGCGTTATACCGAAGTCGTATGTCGCTTGGCTTCACCCTGCCGAGGCGTTATGCCGATGGCGAATATGTAACTTCGTGCCGAGGTCGAGGCCGAGGCGAAGGCTCGGGATGCGGCGAAGAAGGAGGCCGCAGCTCGCGCGCCGAGGCGGCAAAGGCCGAGGTCGGCCGGCGGAGGACGAGGCGAGGCGCAGCGAGGCCGGCGCGGCGGCGCGGGTGGCTGCAGGCGGCGGCGGGAGGCGGCGGCGAGGCGGAGGCGGGGAAGGCCGAGGTCGAGGCGCGAGGCCGAGGTCGAGGCGGGCGCGGGCGGCGGTCGAGGTCGAGGCGGCGGCCGAGGTGTCGACCGCGAAGGCCGAGGTGGGCGGCGCGGCGCCGAGGTCGGCTGCGAAGGCGGAGGCGAGGCGTCAAGTCGGCTCGCGGAAGTCCGAGGCGAGGCGGCGGCCGAGGTCGAGGCGGTGAAGGTCGAGGTCATGTCTTGCTGTTGTATATCTTGCCGGGCGCTTCTTTGAAGTCTTTGGGTTGGCTTCACCGACGGCGCGCCGATGTCTTCTTGCCGGCTTCACCGACGAGGCGTTATGCCGAGGTCTTCGACCGCTTCACCGACGGCGTTATGCCGAGGTCTTCGATTGACTTCACCGACGAGGCGCGGAGGTCTTCGACCGCTTCACCGATGAGCGTTATGTCGAGGTCTTCGACCGACTTCACCTACCGAGGCGTTAAGTCGAGGTCTTCGACCGACTTCACCGACGAGGCGTTAAGCGAGGTCTTCGACCGCTTCACCGTCGGCGCGCTAAGTAGAGGTCTTCCGACGGGCTTCACCGACGAGACGTTATGCCGAGGTCTTCGATCGACTTCACCTACCGAGGCGTTAAATCGAGGTCTTCCGACCGGTTTCACCGGACGGGCGTTATGCCGAGGTGAACGTTATGCCGAGGTCTTCGATCGACTTCACCGACGGGCGCGCCGGGTCTTCGACCGCTTCACCGATGAGGCGTTATGCCGAGGTCTTCGACCGACTTCACCTACCGGGGCGTTAAGTCGAGGTCTTCGACCGCTTCACCGACGGGCGTTAAGCCGAGGTCTTCGACCGCTTCACCGCCGAGGCGTTAAGTCGGTTGCACGTTATGCCGAGGTCTTCGACCGACTTCACCTACCGGCGTTAAGTCCGTGTCTTCGACCGGCTTCACCTACCGAGGCGTTAAGTCAAAGTTGTACGTCGCCGCTTCACCCCGCCGGTCGAATATGTAATTTTGTGTCGAGGTCGAGGCCGAGGTGAAGGCTCGGGATGCGGCGAAGAAGGAGGCCGGGGCTCTGACGGCGGCGAAGGCGGGTCGGTTAAGGCCGAGGTCAACTGCGGAAGGCCGAGGCGGAGGCGGAGGCGACGACGGCCGTGGTCAGCCGTTGGAGGACCGGCGGGCGAAGGTCGGCTGCGGAGGCCGAGTGAAGGCGAGGCCGAGGTCGGCTGCGGAGGCCGAGGTGAAAACGGTCATGTATCGGGAGGCCGAGAAGACGGCGGCCGAGGCGAGGTCGGCTGCGGGCCGAGGCAAATGTAGCTCGTCCTCGTATTAAACGAAGGTAATTCATCCTCGTGAGAGTATCCGTCTTGAACTAAACGGTATCCGCTCGCACGAAGGTAGTTCGTCCTCGTGAGAGTATCCGCTTCGATATAAACGAAGTATCCGCTCGCACGGGGTAGTTCGTCCTCGTGAGAGTATCGGTCTTCGATATAAACGAAGGTATCCGCTCGCACGAAGGTAGTTCGTCCTCGTGAGAGTATCCGTCTTGAAATAAACGAAGGTATCCGCTCGCACGAAGGTAGTTCGTCCTCGTAGAGTATCCATCTTCGAAATAAACGGGTATCCGTTCGCGTCTGAAGGTATGGGTTCTTTTTTTGCCGAGGTCATCGGGAGGGGTGGTCCCCTTATTTCGTCTACATAGAGAGTACCGTCTTCGAAATAAACGAAGGTAATCTGTTCTCGTACGTAGGTATGGGTTCCTGTTTTTTGCCGAGGTCATCGGGAGGGGTGGTCCCCTTATTTCGTCTACATAGAGAGTACCGTCTTCGAAATAAACGAAGGTAATCTGTTCTCGTACGTAGGTATGGGTTCCTGTTTTTTGCCGAGGTCATCGGGAGGGGTGGTCCCCTTACGCGCGTTTCAAGTTCATCTTCGTATTAAATGAAGGTAATCTGACCTCCGTCGAGGGAATTCGTCCTCCTTAGAGGGTATAGTTCATCCTCCGAAGAGGGTATCGTTCATCCTCCGTAGAGGGTATAGTATGATGGGAAGAGGTAGCATGCATAAATGACAAATGAAATATGCAAGCACACGGAGCAAATAAATCAAAAGATGAGGTCGCCTACTTGGAATTGTCGATTTGACATCTCGGTTATAATACCGAGCTACTTGTTGCTCGTCGAGCTTCTAATGTAGCGAGGTCTCTTCTCTTTGGTTTATACCGGGATTACTGCCTCGGTTCCCTCGATCATCAGCTTCACGCTTTTTCCTGTCCGCTTGGTCTGCCTTGGCGAACCGCTCCGCTATGCGCCACAGCTCCGACGCAGTACGGGGCTCGTCAAGGTTCACTGCGGGCGGAGGTTCTCCTCGGTCGTTCTGCGATCTCCTACGCTATGGTATCCCGCCTCCTGCAGGCGGGTGCCGTGCTCGTCGAGGCTTTGGACATACCATTCGGGGGTTCCTTCTCTGATCGGGCTCTTCCCGAGCTGAGCTCGGCGTGCCCTATCGCCGTCAGCGTTGTCGTTGCCGGCGATGATTCTGGATGTATGACTTCTAGTGTACCTGGTCATGATTATTTCCCTGTAAACGGTGGTTGATCGAAAGCACAAAATTTCGTTTCCCACAGACGGCGCCAGTGATCGATCTTAATTTCGTAAGGGAATTAAATGCACGCAAGAACACCAGAGATTTATGTGGTTCGATCTATGAATAAGATCTACGTCCACGGGGAGAGAGAGAGTATTCGTGTATTGAATGTGTAAGAAGCGATTACAAAGAGTGTGAATGTTTGTAGATGTCCCTCTCTTCTCTAATCTAGCCTCTATTTATACATATTCATGAAGTTGAGTTCAACTCTGATTCCAAGTTGAGTTCGACTCTGACTCTGATTCCAAGTTGAGTTCGACTCTGACTCTGATGCCAAGTTGAGTTCGACTCTGATTCTGATTCCAAGTTGAGTTCGACTCTGACTCTGATTCCAAGTCTTCTCTCATAAGGATTCTTTTAGATATGCATCCGAATCTTCTACGTCTCCAATTGCGATTAGAGTTGTAGTTGATCGAGGAGTCTTCTTGGGCCGAACTCACATGGGCCGAGCTTAATGTCGGGGCCCATTTATATTGGGCTTGATGCTTGGGCCTATGTAGACGAAGTAAGGGGACCACCCCTCCCGATGACCTCGGCAAAAAACAGGAACCATTCCTACATACGAGATCAGATTACCTTCGTTTATTTCGAAGACGGTACTCTCTATGTAGACGACGTAAGGGGACCACCCTCCCGATGACCTCGGCAAAAACAGAACCATTCCTACATACGAGATCAGATTACCTTCGTTTATTTCAAGACGGTACTCTATGTAGACGAAATAAGGGGACCACCCTTCCCGATGACGAACTATCTTCGTACGAGAACGGATACCTTCGTTTATATCGAAGACGGATACTCTCTACGAGGACGAACTACCTTCGTGCGAGCGGATACCTTCGCTTATATCGAAGACGGATACTCTCACGAGGACGAACTACCTTCGTGCGATAACGGATACCTTCGTATATCGACGATGGATACTCTCACGAGGACTAACCACCTTCAGATGAGAACGGATACCTTCGCTTAGTTCAAGACGGATACTCTCACGAGGATGAATTACCTTCGTTTAATCACGAGGACGAGCTACCTTCCCTCGGCCTTCCGCAGCCGACCTCGCCTCGCCCTTCATCTTCTCGGCCTCCCGACATGACCGCCTTCACCTCGGCCTCCGCAGTCGACCTCGACCTTCACCGCCCGACCGCGCCCGCCGCCTCGCCTCCGGACTTCGCAGCCGACTGCCCGCCACCTCCGCCTCCGCCTCCGCAGCCGACCTCGGCCTCGCCGCCTCCACCTCGGCCTTCGCAGTCGACACCTCGGCCGCCGCCTCGACCTCGACCTTCGCCACCGCCGCCGCCCTCGACCTCGGCCCCGCCCGCCCTCGCCCGCCGCCCGCCCTCGCCGCCGCCGCCTCTGCCTCGGCCTTCGCCACCGCCGCGCCGCCGCGCCGGCCTCGCCGCCTCGCCGTCCCTCCGCTAGCCGACCTCGGCCTTTGCCACCTCGGCCCCCGCCAGAGCTGCGGCCTCCTTCTTCGCCGCATCCCGAGCCTTCGCTCGGCCTCGACCTCGCACGGTTACATATTCGCCATCGGCATAACGCCGACAGGTGAAGCGGCGACATACGACTTCGGTATAACGCCTCGGCAGGGTGAAGCCAAGCGACATACGACTTCGGCAGAATGCCTCGGCAAGGCGAAGCCAAGCGACATATGACTTCGGCATAACGCCTTGGCAGGGTGAAGCCAAGCGACGTACGACTTCGACAGGACTGTACGCACTTCACTTCGTCAGATCACAAGTTTCGGTGAAGCAATGACAGAACCACTATCCCCCATCCATCAAGACCTCATCTTCTACGTCTTTTTGGGAGGGGATATGATAGGATACGGCCCAACTACTAGGCCCAGACATCAAGCCCAATATAAATGGGCCCCGACATTAAGCTCGGCCCATGTGAGTTCGGCCCAAGAAGACTCTCGATCAACTACAACTCTAATCGCAATTGGAGCGTGAAGATTCGGATGCATATCTAAAAGAATCCTTATGAGAAGACTTGGAATCGTAGTCGAGTCGAACTCAACTTGGAATCGTAATCGAGTCGAACTCAACTTGGCATCGAGTCGAGTCGAACTCAACTTGAATCGAGTCGAGTCGAACTCAACTTGGAATCGAGTCGAGTCGAAGTCAACTTGGAATCGTAGTCGAACTCAACTTGGAATCGAGTCGAACTCAACTTCATGAATATGTATAAATGAGGCTAGATTAGAGAAGAGGACATCTACAAACATTCACACTTTTCAGAATCGCTTACACATTCAATATACTGAATACTCTCTCTCCCGTGGACGTAGATCTTATTCATAGATCGAACCACGTAAATCTCTGGTGTTCTTGCGTGCATTTAATTCCCTTACGAAATTAAGATCGATCATCCACTTTCTTGATAAATGAATTTTGACGACTAAATACACTTATTTGGAGACGGGAAGAGAGCAAAATATAATAAAAATAATAGGGACATAAACACGAATCAAAGTTCAAAACATATGTCAATAAGCAACACACTCATAAGTTGGTTTGAATTTTATCATTTCAAAATTAGGAAGGAAAAAGTTGCGATGCTAATTTTTTTCAAAAGAAATAAAATAGAATATTGCTTGTTAGGTGTGATGCATTTCACATGGGAGATTTCGAAAAGGAAATTGAATCCGATGTGTAGAGTTTTGGAATATCTGCGGCGGATCCAATCTGATCCATTTATGTTAAATGGATCCAACGTGGTAGGACCCGCTTTCCAACCGCTTTTCCTCATTATCAGATCGGACTTATTTACCCAATTTACAATTAATCCAACCAATCACATGAAAGCAGTTACGTGGCTCCCTTTTGTCCCCCTTTTGTCCCTAGCCCATCAAATTAAAATCCGAATTATGTTAAATTAAAAATCTTGATCTGTTCGAGGATGTTTATGTTCATATTCATATTAGTAAATATATGTATACTATATTTACTTGTTACATGACTTTTATTTAATTTAATTTACACAAAAATTTGGGTAGGGTCGATCTTACCTAAGGTCGATCCGACCAAGATCCTTCCAATTCGATCCGGCATATAAATATGTTATTGTATCATTTTCGGTAAATAAATATATCACTTGTTCTGAATAGTTGCTCTGAATAAACGTATCACTTGCTCTGAATAAATTAATTATTGTATCACTTTGTTATGAATAAATGAATCACTTTCTTTGAAAAAAAATATCATTTGTTCTGAACAAATATGTCATTTTATCACTTATTATGAATAAATATATCACGTATTCTAAATAAATATATTATTTATGAATTAACATACTAATATTAATGTGTCCAGGTTGGGTCAGTCCGCGAGAAGACCCGTCCTTAGGTATATGACTTAGGTAAAAATCTATATTTAACGGACATACAAAAATAAAATTTTAAAAATAAAAACTCAACATTAAATTGCCAATATTTGTTAAGATACGAGCACCTCAGCCATCTAAACGTGTTATGAGTTAAGATCCATTTTAACCCATCAAACAATATTATATTTGAACTATATTTATAATAAGAAATTCTATGTACTACATTTCCTTTCACAAGCGGAAATGTTGTATATATTGAGAATGTTTCATCCCAATGCTATTATTCCAAGTTTTTTTTTATTAATATAAGTTTGACTAATAAATAAATTATATAGAAATATACATAGATGTATTCAAATATAAATTTTTTCTCCCATGGTATATAGAATTTAATTTAGAATATTGATCTTTATATCATATACGATTATTATCAAAAGATGCATCGTAAAATATAAAATATATTATCACAAAAATGCCTTAATTATCATATGAGATGGTCTCCTATGCGATCAACCCTTTCCATTTACTTGTTACTTAATTTCATTTAACTTCCTTATGTTCTAAATAGAAATTAATAAATTTTAATTATAGATTAATAAATTTTAAATATAATTTAATTAACTATTGATTGATAATTAATTGACTAATAACACTAATTGTGGTCGTGGCACTGCATGGACAGCCACACACAAGTTTTTGCCTTATCAAGTCACATTTGATTTTTCAAGTGTTGTAAAAATCCATCATATGTGGTTTGCAGGTTATTGTATAGGAACGTGGGTTTACTCAGAGCGCACCGAATGTAGTGACCGCAGGTTCCTTATGAATTTTTTTTAAAAGTATGATTTATACAGTACTACAGGGGGATATTTTTTACATGATCTCGTCTCTATACTTGTATATGCTATATTTAACTGGATAATTAGTTAATACAATTTGAATATCCTTGAAATATTAGTGCTCGTAGCTAGATATTCAAATGAAAAACAATAATTTAGCATTTACTATGTATATATTCATGCATAAGCATTAATACATTCTATGGAAGAATATACACTATGCATTATGTTATTAGTTAGTTGGATGATTGGTAACTGTATACTGTGCCAAAAGAGAATACAAATCACACAGTCTGTGCTGTATGCATACGTGGCGTGAGATTTAGTGCCTCGATCAAAACCAAAGCAGCCAAAATTTGTGTAGGAATCAGATTGTTTGACGTTTGTGTTTGTATATATTAATCATGGGATTAAGATAAAAAAACCTTAAATAAGCAATCAAATAATTAATTTGTGATGATAGGTACAATAATAGATGGTGCGATATGCAGACAAGAATATTCTTGCAATAAATTAAAGCGTAAAGCTGTTGTAACTGCTTCTACTTAATAAGGATGTATATTAATCCAAACCCTTTTAAGTATCATGCAGGGGAATAAATGTGTGTGTGCATGATTAATGAATTTAATATTGCAATATTCTTAATAACTTTTCTTTTACTTGGTCTTGGTTTTTGATGTCTCATACTCATACACATATATTGCCTTAAAAAATAAGATAAGAGTTAACAAAATAATAAATTAAAAGAAAAACATTATTGAATATTTAGCAGAACTTACAAAACAACTATTTGTATGTATAAGAACCACATTTATAAGTTCTCGGGCAAGTTTAGGGTGAGCAAATATTCGTGAATGTGAGATGATGAATTACCAAAACAAAATGTAAGATCATATTACTTAGGAGAGAAGAAGTTTTCTATTAGATAGACTTCATATTTGGATTGGATCCAAGTCAAGAATGAGTTCAAACTCTTGAATTAAAATTGTGGAAGCTGTATAGATATCAATACCCTAACATTCACATAAAAATTTCAACCATTCAATTAAAAATGATGATTAGACAAATTTGGAGACATGTGCATGCATGCAAATTAAAGTGATACAATCAAATTCTAAAGATCATCCACTTGTAATGCCAAAAATGTCCCTGAACTTCTTTGCTAAGAAAAACATCCCACATGGACTTAAAGTCTGTTAATCTCAACTTTCGATTAATGAGACATCCTTAAACTTGTCCGACTCACTCTACTTTTATCAATCCAACGAAAACTACAAAATAAAGAAGAAAAAACCATAATGTTTAATTAATTACATTGGGATTGAAAACTAAAAACAAATATACAGCTGCTGAAATATATTGAATGTTGTTGAGAAATGTTAAATTTGATCGTAATATACATAAGCTGAATTTATTATCAATCAACACACACATACATTTATATGTTTATATATGTGCAAGATTGTAAATATGATTTGGAATTGATATATATGGAATTACAAAAACAGTTTTTTCCTTTATCTTTCTCAGAAAAGTTGCAATTAATTTTTTCAAGAAACGCGCTGAGACAATGCAAAAGCAAACTTTAGAGATGGGAGAAATGAAAAGATAAAAGGAGCCCTAATCCATCTTTTGAGAGGGAATCCGCATGCCTATGTCAGCTACAATTTCATGGATAATTAGATAATTATCATCATCCAAACATGACCTAAGATGTTGTCTACACCAATGTGTTATACATACAGTACATCTATGTATATATATAGTGAGAGAGGCACCTATTTACTCATCAAATTGTGTGGGAGAGAGAGAGAGAGAGAGCTCGGTAGGAATTGAGAATGGGTGAGCAGCTGCAAATAGTTGTGGCAGGGAAGAACGTGGAGGCACAATATGTGGAGATGATGGTGCCTTTGTATTCTTTTGGATGTGAGAGGAAAATTAAGAATGCTTTGGCTAATCTCAAAGGTAAATAATTACTTAATTCTTATGATCCTCGTCGTTTTTTCGGATGAAGTTCATGCCAGTCGTTTTTGTAGTTTTTCATCATGTTTTATTGCTATGTATAAACATATTTTGATGAGATATGTCTGAGACTAATTTTCTTTATCTACTTATATGTAGCCACTTATTGGGCCACCACCCTACGATTGATCAGTGGCCCAATTCTAGGAAAAAATGGGCTCTGAAGTAAAAATCAAATCAGGAGTCGCGTCCAAGAATTTATATATTTTCAGGAATCTAGATGGATTTTCTATTTAATATTTTTGATTTTTCTTTGTAACTTATAAACTTTCATGATTTATTTATTTTCCACTAAATTTTAGGCCATAATAAATTTTATGACGATTTGTATTTCACAGGTATATATTCAGTTAACGTAGATTTTCACCAACAAAAGGTGACAGTTTGGGGAATTTGCGACAAATGCGACGTTCTCTCCAAAGTGAAGAACAAGAGGAAAGGAGCACGCTTTTGGGAATTAGATGATCAGATTCAAGTGCAAGAGTCGCGTTTCGGTTCGGCGCCTTCGTCGCCTCAGCATTCTTCGCTTGCTATTAAGAAGAATTCTGCAAAATATTTGGCGATGATCAAACGTCAATCCCTAAACTTGAGTCTATCGATGATGAAGAGCCGATCGATGAATTGGAGAGCTCTGAAAAAAGTGTTCGATAGATCAAACTCATTTTAGAGAGAAATGATGGAAAATAATATGTCAGTGTCATATGACATAATTAAATGTCCATTCTACATCGTATTTGTCTCATAGGGTCTTGATTTGAGAATCGTATTGATGCACAATTTCTAGAATTATCTGCTCATTTTGACTATATTTTTTAAGAAAAACTCAATTATATTACATTGGTTGAATTAACACTAGTTTAAAACTCAGATATTTATATAAAGAATAAAATACTAGATGCCTCTCGCAAGATATTAGAGTTCTTGACAATTTCTGAATTAAATTAACTTCAATTGAATAAATAACGTAAGCAAAATACATAATAAGAAAACAAATATATACTTGCAAAAGAAACTTACAAATAAATTCTTGCAAGACCCATTTCATGGTGTCCTAGCTAAAGTCGTGACATATCGACTCATTGTTGATTTTATTTAATTATTTAGTTAGTAAGTTCATGGTGTGCAGCAAGGCTAAAAAACGATAGATATATTGCTACATTAGTTGTCTAAATTCTCTGCAGCAATATAACATATTATTACATTAACGTACGTTATATACATTATTATTGGATTATACAATTTTATGAAGAAATATACGAGATAATATATTTACCAATATAAAGTCAAATTATATGAGCGGGCCTTCACATTACGTGTATGAAGAGTGTAGATTCTTGGCATTCTTGCAACAGTAAATCTTTGTGGCCACATTGTGGCCGGCCACACACCATTTTTCTACATATTCTGAAAAATATTAAATTATTAAATTTAAATTTAAGTTTAAAATTTTCATTCGATAGGTGCAAAATTGTAATTCCATAAGATGTTTTTAATGTAAAACTAATTTTTTAATAGATCAAAAATTAAATAAATGAGTTTTTTATTTAATAAAATTGATTGTGGCCGGCCACAATGTGGCCGAATAGCATCACTCTTCTTGCAAATCTACAATGCTTAACCTTTTCGTCTATTTTGATTTGACACAATGAATGTGAATCAGCAATTCCAGAAAGTGCTTTCAAACATTTGTACTTTCAGCAATCTCTGAATTACGAATTTGTCGGCAAAAACCCATTTCCCAATACCTTTACGTCAACTCTTGGATTATAATTTAAATTTGATAGTCATTATATCTATCATTGAGAAATGTCCTGATATTATTTCAAGAGCTTACTTAATTCATCATATAATCTTTAAAAGCTTGATAATTGAGCTCAATTTTGAAGAAAAGGAAGAAGAAGCCTACCTATGTCCTCTTAATGACACCAATTAAATGAATTATTTAATTAATTTAAGTATTCTAATATGCGCACGTTGTTCCCTAACCACAAAGGAAATGGAAAAGAAGAACACGGTTTTAGAACGTACCTACCACTCTCAACAATATTTTCACGCAAATGAAGTTGAAAGTGTGTTATCTAGAAAAAAAGAGATTATAGATATCAAAACGACGACGTCTAAAGAACATTTGAGACAACTAAGAAGTTGTAATACTCACGATGTCCAACAGATAGAGTCTATTTTTCTCGAAGAAGTTCATTTGTACAGAATATGTATGTCTGCATCTGGCATTAATATGTTTTGTAGGTTGTCATAATATGAAATATAGTATTCAAGGTCTTTAAGGTGCCCTAATGAATTATGTACGAGTTTGGATTTCATCAAAACGTTCAGATCAATTCGTCAGTGTCATCTCACATAGTTTGTCTAATACGATTTTGGTATATTGTATAATAGTACACAATTACATAAAAATAAAATTTAGCCAGAGTACACCAATGACGAATGGTTTGGTTTCCCATCACAAAGAAATAATGCATATGTAAAGGTGAAAATGCGATACACATTTTCAAGTGATTAGTCACATGGTAAACTTAAAATGGTCAAAACAATGGTAAACTTAAAATGGTCAAAAGATAATGAGATAAAGTGAAAATACACCTTTAAATATTTTTATAAAAATAAATATAATTTATCGTTATATTTAGTATAATTTCATTCCTAACGTGTTTAAAATCGTGTAAGTCGATCTGATGACTAACGGAGGGTTGAAATCCGTTAGAAAAGAGATAAGGTGCAGATAAACTCTTAAATATATTTCCAAAAAGTGAATATATCCTTATAGTTGTGTTTAATGCAATTTCATCTTTAACGTGTTTAGAATAGTGCAAATCGTCCTGATGACTGACAGAGGGTTTTAACTCCATTAAAAATCCAAATTTTCTTTTTTTATTTTCTTATGTAGTACCATTTTTTCGCACCACCACATTTATCCTCAAATTCCTCAATATCTTCATCTTCTGACACGCCATTTCTCCACCGCCCTTTCCCCGACGATCGTCTTCACTTTCTTGACAGTTTATTAGTGGCTCTCCACATGTTTGATTAGTGCCAAGATGTTCCTGATCATGTGAGAAACCGACGTCAACAATTCTGTAGATATTTTCTATTTCTTTCCAATCAAATCGAGTTGCTTCAAATCCAAGAAGACATTAGTGCGAGTGTGCTCATTAGTCATGTACGTGTTCAAAATGGTCTTGATAGAAGAAAGACGATCTCGTCATGACAGATTAAAGCTCGTAGAGCGTCTATCGAGAAGCTCTGTGCAATCTCGGACGACGTTTCTCTTCAATGAGTTCAATTCTTGACTGTTGAAGTTATAAGTGAGGCTGGTTCTTGGGACCTCAACGCGGTTGACGCTTCGATGGAATATTCGAGGAGGTCTATGGAGTTGTCGATGGTAGAGTAGCAAATGGAGGGGTAGAGAGTGTTTGAGCAAGCGTCGCGAGTGAGAGGGGATAAAGGTTTATTGAGTGGTTGAAGATGTGGATGAGTAGAGAAACGAGGACGGCGAAGATGGAGAACATGATGATTTTGGTGAAGTGGAAGAAAACGATGCCTATGGAATCCATATATCTATTGTAGAATGGAGCAGAAAAACAAAATTTATGTAGCAAGCTGCAGTTTCTCATGGATTAAAAAAAACGATTTCATATGAGGACATTCTCACCTAAGGACGTGAGGGAATCACATTAATTAAGAAATGAGACCATATTTGACTAGGAAATATGAGGACCGCACTCAGTTAAAATTTATTTATTAAGTATGATTCTCACGTGTCCTCGAGCGAGGATGTCATTATATGAGATTTTGCCAAAATAAAATTAGACAAAAACTTGGATGTGCCTTCCCTCACCATATGCATGGATTGGGTCTGACATGTGACCCATCTTATATATAAGTAACAATTTTTATGATTAAAAACGATAGTTTTTCTGAATAAAATATACAGCCTTATGAGTTCCTATGATTAAAAATGATAATTGTTTTGAATAAAAGTGACAATTCTTATGAATAAAAATGACAATTGTTCTATAAAAAATAACAAACATTCTACTAATTATCAAATATATAAATAACAGTTCTCATTAAGAAAAATGATAGTTGTTTTCCTTTGTAGTATTTTTTCATTATTTCAATAAAGGAACGGTTGTTCTGAATAAAAATGGTTGTTCTATGAACAAAAGTGAATGGGTCTGACGTGACCGACCCAGACCCAGACCCAGACCCACCCCACATGCATTGTAAGGTGAGCGCCTCATACAAATATATCTAAAAAAACTATAAAATATTTAATAAAAATGGAATTTATAAAGGATAGCGTGGACCAAAAATTATACTAATATTTATTGACACAAAGACCATTAATGAATCTGGTGGTGATCAAATATCAATAACTAGATTAAATATACATATATATGAATTATTGGACAAATCCTATGTACAGACATATAAGAATGATTGTCCCACAAGAAAAATTATAAAGCAAAAATAATATGATGAAATCAAAGAATAAACTAAAGTATATAGTAATATTTTTGGCTTCAAACTCAAACATTTGAAGTCCAATAACTTTCCAAAACCCAAAGGGCCCAGCTTTCCTATATATACAGAGACCCCTACACCAAGTTTTTCAACAACAAATCATAGAGAGAGATAGAGAGAGGGGGGAAAGAGAGAGATGATAAAAGTAGGGAAAATGGTGGAATTAATGGAGGAATACAGTTTGATAATGGCAAGAATGAGAGAGCAGATTAATTTTCTGCCGCGGCGGCGTATCGAATTTCAGTTCTTGAGGTCTCTGCATTCTGCTTCTACTTCCCTTCTGCAGATTCCTCTTTTTTCATGTATTTTTAGACGCAATTCTTTTGATTTCTTTGATCACTTTTAAGTTCTTTATACAGACACCTCATTTTGAGGCGCTGTTCAATCTGTTGTAAATTCTGATGATCAGAATAAATTTTATTTATTTTTTGTTGGATGTAATACAAAAAATTTCTTTCACTTTTACTGCTGTGGTAGATGATTGTGTTTCTTTTATTGTTAATTTGTGATATGTGATAATACGAAGTTTTTCGTCATAATGCACGTTCATGAAAATATTTTCCTGAAGAGATTATTGTAAATGGAAATTATTTTGATGTACATAATTGAGCCATTATTAAATTCCAAAGTCATATAATTTGGATACAGAAAATGATATATTTGAAGCTGTCGTTTTTATAATTATTAAAAATATGGCATATTTTACCGACCCTCTATGACTATGAGAAAAAAATAAAAATAAAATTAGTCATGAAAGACGTGTCCTCGTATATATAAAACTAAGATCAATTACGATTTGTACCAAAAATTTGGCTTTCATTCCTCCAAATTCAAACATATGACTATTGATACTGCAATCATTTTATACTCGTACCTACTACAATCAATTACTAATAAAAGAGAGAAAAAATATACACTTTCTAACTTGGGAAGTTTTCTACTATTAATAATCACAAGTGGCTCCGAATTTTTAATGAAATGACTAACATCATTATTTAGACAAAGTCAAGAAATGGATTTACAAGTTGGATAATAGAAACCCTAACGTCATATCACATTTCATTGAATTAACGTCAAATTTTATAATCATCGAGTATACATTAGAAGAAATAAATGTGTATGCTAAAAATTTATAAGATGAGTTAATATTTGGATTTAAATTCATAATTAATGATGTGTTGATAATTTTATTATTTTTTAATTGTGTATTGATAAATATGAATTTTTAATGGTTTATTATGCTTATTAAGGTTTTATTTGATGTTTAAAATCATGTTTGTAAAAAAGTATTTATTTAGTTTTGCATTATTTTGAAGAAATGATACTTGTTGGCATATTTTATCCTTTTTACAGGATAATGGAGAATGAACCAGGAATGAAAATTGGATAGTATTAAAGTATAACCTAATAGAAGTCCGTGGACGCAAATAGTTTATAAATTGAAATTCGAATGAAGGAGAACGAGGCGAAACAAAAACACTGCGCGCAGCCGGTGGGAATTGTAGCGGCCACGTCGCACAAACCAATTTTGGTTGTTTTCGGTGACCAACCGGGGCTGCAGAAACGGTCCAAGTAGCAATCGCCGCTACACGGCCATTTTCCGGCCATTGGCCGATTCAAGCCATACACAAGCGGTGATCGTGGCCCAAACGCGTCCAGATCTATTTTTACGCGATTTTTGTCTAGTTTCCTTGTATTTTTTAGCCATTTAGGATTTATATGTTTTTAGGATTCAATGGGCCTTATCCACTTAAAAATGTTTTCTCTTTACATTGTTAGGGTTGTCATTCTTGTTCCCACTCAGATCATTTTTCATATTTTCTCATATTTTTATTTATTTTGATAGCTTCCTACAAGAGTAAAGTTTTATTTCTTCAAGAATTCAACTTCTTCATTGTGGAATTCTTACACAAGTTTTATTTATTTATTGCTATTTTGTTTTTTATTCTTATTTAATTTCAGTTATGATGAATAGCTAATTTTCTAATGATTTTAGGGTTTGTATGATTTAGTAGGAATTTATGTGATTGATCTAGTGAACTTATTTATCTGTCAGTGATTTCTGATGCTATTTTATGCGTAGATAATTGGTCATTATTGATGCATGTTAGTTTCCTGATTAAATATCTAGCGGATTTAATTGAGTAATCTAACTTAGGAATTCATAATACGATTAATCCAAAGACTTGGTGGTTTTAAAAATAATTGTAGGAGAATGAATCTTGTTGAGCCTTTTGAAATTTTTATATGTTTTGAGACCTAGTGGAGATACGTGTATTAATTAACTGTCACATGCTACTCGGGAGGGAGACTGTGATTATGTGTGTGGTTTTTCATCTGAATTGACCTAAAATTGGTTAATAAGGGCAATAGATTGACTGTGTTATTTTCTGTTAAATTAATACTTTTCCTATGATCAATCTTTTCCTTTAATTTTTTTCTTCCAGATGTGTTTTACTTTACTCTTATTATTTATTTTTTCGAATTTTATCAAATCTCTCTATATCTTTATTTTTGGCTGGATAATTGTGACACGTTTCTATTTATTACTTGTTGTATTCTCGTATTTTCAAATTTCGTGAATACGATATTCTGCTTGCTAGCTGACTATAATAAACACCGTTTAATTGTAATATTTTATTACTAGAAAATTAGTGATTATGTACTAATCTGAATCTCGTCTCATCTAAATTTATTTTGTAAAACAATCTCACATAAAATTCTACATCAAATTATTCAAATCACGTTGATAAGTCTTTTCTTATTTTTTGTTGTGTTGATACACTAAAACTAAATGCACAATTTGATTGAAGTTTATAGCATTTGTTTGGTGATGGCAATCATTTGTGAAACTCTATTCCTACCAACAAGCCATGTTCAAATGTTATCACCACACATGAAATCCAACATAAATGCCATGCCAAAATAGTACTATATTTTCTTGGTATATATTAATACTAATGAAATATGAAAGCTATAAATGATTGATGGGCCATAATCAAAATTGAACCTCAACAGCTATCAATAAAGATCTCTTGATATAGTTGAGATTCATTAATTAAACTCGAGGAATTGTGAAATTTGTTGCACCACATGGCAGTTTACCATGTTCTTAAGATGGCAATTCAAAGTTGATACATTTTGTTTGAAAAATATTTTAGGAAAAAAGAAAAGAAAAGCGTAAATAAGAGTTTATAAGTTGTTTTTGAAAAAGTAAGCCAACCCAAAGTTTTTCTCTATAAAATGGATATTATTTATAGAAACACTTATAATTCCAATATTTTACCTACAAATTTATCATTTTTCTAATTTCTCAATTTATTAAAATACTTTAAATTTTTAAATTTTGATGACTTAAACATCTCATAGCTCTAGAAATATTTATATCAACTTAGAAAGATATTTTATGAGATGCAAAAGATCGCAAACTCTTATGTGTAAAATTAACCAAACATCCTCTTAAAAAGCAACAATTGACGACTCATATTATATATTCAAATTATGATAGAAATATAATGTCGATATCATAATTGATTAAATTATACTTTATTGAAATATGAGAAAATTTCAAAATTTAATAAATGAATCTAAAAGGAAGATAATGCTAAGAATAATTGATGAAATGTTGCCTCAACTATTAGCTTCGAAATGTGTGAGGATGAGTTTTTCTGCTTTGTAGATTTGATTAAGAACCACTAGTATGATATGGCGATTTGACCTCCACGTGAATAAAATTGGCTGATGATACCATGTGGGTCTCATCAATTCTAAATTTCAATCAAATTAGATAAATATATTGGGCCATTTTATTATCATTGTAATGTCCCACGCCATGTCTCAACTTTTTATGAGATAAGATGAATGACATATATTATATTTGATATTTATAAATGTACCCATGAATTTCACGATTCTGTAATTAAGTTTTTGAATTTTTATCCGTTTTAAGTTCACGTTTATTTGGTTTGATTATGTTCTTAATAAAATGTGTATACTTAAATAACTATTTGAAAACACATTTATAATTGGATCCGCTTTTATTATTTTGTTTATATATAGTTAAATAAGTATGTCGAACACGTTTGTAATTGGTGAACTATTGTAATATGGACGTGGACCCAAAGTTTGAAGATCAAATTTGATAAAAGGGATGTTTGCCAATTATGATTGTACTTGTTATACATAAAAGAATATTAATATTTGATGAAACCATTTTTCATATCTAAGGCTTGGACCTTTTCGTTGACAAACAAATTTCACGACTATTAATCGTAGATGTAATTCGAGTAACTTTATTTATTGCATTAGCCCGCAAATCACACTAAAATAAGAGTGTGTTGCAGTTGCTAATGAAAATAATTGTAGATTCATTTCAAATTATAATGCACCGTTAAACTTGCGGAAAATGCATTTTTTAATTAAAATAATAAAAAAGAACTATAGAAATAAAATAATAGTGTTACTAAACTTGGAAGCTATAGATTTCGTGACATAATGGGCATGTTTTAAATGATTGAGCTTCTCAACATTCTCTTATAACTAACGAGTTTGTATAATTATTACTACTATGTACTTAGTCCATCCATTGATTTTTCGGTCATCCACAAATAAAGAGTCATAAATCAAACAAATGGCGCAAGCAATGTTTATAAATAATTGAATAATTATGATTGGAAAAATATATGGCCTTGCACATGTATTGGGGATGATTAATGCATGTCAAGACTTTTAAGACATTTTTACAAATGTGCTGAGCATTTACAACACAAATATCATTTGAATTAAGTTTTATGGAAAAAAATTAAATATCATCCTGGTCAGACTATCTAAGTGATAATGTTATATTTTAGATTTCAATATTTTAAATTCATGCCCGGCATATGTATGTGTTTGAATTTTCTTCACTAAATATATCATTGGTGACATTAATACTGGAGCAAGAAATAGAAAACTTCACAAACAAAAAGTGTGCTAAATTTGGGATTTTCATCCCTAAATACTTTTAGATTAAAATATTAACAAAGTCTTCTAAATGAAAATGCTTATAAATATTTATATATCTGGATTATTGATTAATTAGTTTATTACTCAATAATGCAACTATCAGAGAACTGGACTCAATATCAGATTCCTAAAATTGTCAAAAATTGTGTGTGTCATGATTTGAAATAAAATGAAGTATGTATATGACTATATGAGATCCATCTTGAACCTTTTATTCAGATATCTTTTTATTATACTAAAACAAAATTTTGATAAAAAAAAAACCCCGCCTTTTATGGGGCTCCATAATTTGCTCCCGCCCCCAAAATGAAAAACCACATTTTTTCGTAATTCCCATATGTAAAATTCTTTGTAAGTTTATGAATTATTGGCCAGATAAATTTCAGCAAATACTTAGTTATCATCTTGAAAAGTTTCTTCGAGGTTTTGTTAAGACTTTGTAAAAATAAATTAAAATTTGGTTTTGATTGGACTAGGTGCGGCGCAACTAGGACCCTCGTCCCAGGATTGATTGATATTGATTTATTGTGCTCGACAAAATAAGATGGGTGAAATCATCTTTAACTTGCAAATATGTTATTTGAAATAAACATATTTATTGTAGAATTTACTTTATCTGTAAGTTTATGATGATAATCATTGTTGTGTTTTGTTACATCCATGGTGAAAGCCTGTGTGGCGTATTATTGCTTGTGTATTATGACCTGTGTGGCGTATCAATTGCCTGTGTGGCGAATCATAGCCTGTGTGGCATATCATTGCCTGTGTGGCGAATCATAGCCTGTGTGGCGTATCATTGCCTGTGTGGCATAGCCTATGTGGCGTATCATTGCCTGTTTGGCATAGCCTGTGTGACATAGCCTGTGTGGCGAATCATAGCCTGTGTGGCGTATCATTGCTTGTGTGGCAGGAATTTTAAGCTGGTGAGGTTGAATATGATTGACTATTACATTCTTTCGATATATACACGTTTTGACAAATAAAATAATGATATTCTTTGTTCCCCACCACTGAGTACGTTTTTGGTGCTCACCCCCTTTTTATCTAAAATATTTTCAGGTCAGTGATCATGGAGCGGCGTGACGGTGTGGGTGTGCCTAGTGGTGTCTTGTCGCTTTTAATTCATTCCAAGACTTGTGTTATTTTTGTTTAAATTCTTTTCCTTTATTATCGTTGTTGGATTTGAGTTATTAGAACTCCAACTTATCTCATGCTACTAAGTCTTGCGTAGTTTGTTTTGGGTCGTTGGTTGGCGTCAGTTCTTTTGCAAAGTTTAAACTTGAGTTTGTTGGATTCATTATTTGATAATTTTTATTCAAGAGATTCTATATATTTTAAAAAAATAAAAATAAAAATGAAATGCTTCCGCTTTGACTATTTTATTTAAAAAATATAGCATTTTTAAATTATGAATTTAGGGTGTTACATTTAGTGGTCTGATACACGTCTCAAAAATTTGTTGCCGTATTCAAAAATTTGTTGCTGTATACAAAAATGGGTGGCTGAAAGAGTGTACAATTTTCGACGTCATTTAAAAATTTTCAGTTCAAGCAGCACAGTAAAATATATAATTTTTATTTTAATTTTCTTTGTTTCATTTTTTTTTTTTTGCAGTTTCAGAAGTACTTCTATTTTTTTAAAAATAATACAAACATGAGGAAGATCAGCGAATTACTTCGAATGGCAAGAATTCGAGAAAAACAACTAATCCACAACAAAGATACAGTAACCTTCAATTTACATACTTTTGTTCCACTCAATTTTCATCATATATTAATATAGCTTCAAAGGAACATTATAATACATGATTAACCACATTATATAGGAATTTCTAAACATAAATTTACTATGCGGTGGATATAATTCATTTGGTTTTCTAAATTTATTGCTAATATTCTTTTTAATCTTTATAATATTACTTAAAAGTTATTAATTACTTTAAGATTATTTCGGTTTTCTAAATATATTAATTTCATAGATATCGGTCACTATGAAAATAAAATTTTATAATATATATTTAATAGATAAAGAAATCACATAAAATATTTATTTTCTCAAAATTTTCCAATTTCATATATATTGATCACAGTAATTTTGTTTAGTACTTTTATATTTTATCAAAAAATGGATGGTCTCCTGTGTGCGCCAGTGAGACCACCAATTATTTATTTATTTATTTATTTATTATTAAATTAATTATAATTAAATTAATTAATTTATTAAACCTTAATTGTAAATTAATAAATAATAATTTTGAATTAATAAACTTTAGTCGTGAATTAATAAATTTTAATTTTGAATTAATAAAATCTAATTGGAATTAATAAACTCTAATTATGAATTAATAAATTATAATTATGAATTAATAAACCCTAATTATGAATTAATAAACCCTAATTTTGAATAATAATGTAATACCCCGAATTTCTGGGCTTAAAAATTTTGAAAATAAAAGAAGGAACAGTACGATAGAAACGAGTATGAAAACGAACGTCGGATGAATTCGACAGATAAGCCTTACTGTATTTTTAAGCAGTTAAGCTTAAAATTCAAAATTTCTTATTATTATAGGAATAAATAAAGTTGTTACAACTTTATTTTGAACATTTTAGAGATGTTCCAACTATGGGAATTTTGAGACATTTCAAAACGCTCTACGCTTAGAGATAATGCGATAACTTAACCAAATGATCTCGGAATTATAAAATTCAAATTCCTATGATTATTTTATGATATAAGAACATTATTCATCATCAAAATAATGATAGAGAATTATAGAATTTAAAGCCCCAATAATTAGGGTTTCGAAAACCCTAATTTTCCAAAATTAGGGTTTTGTGAATCTAAATTATTTTAAATATTTTTCTATGATTAAATTATTATATAAGACATATAATATGTCACATAAGTATGTAATAGCTATTTTATACAAAGAAATAAAATATTTGGGAATACCTTAGTGAAAATCGAAAATTAGGGTTTTCTAAGTACAATTTAATTTTTATTCTTATTCAATTAGTGATATATGATAATTATTATATTATTATGATGTCATTAAGGACAAAATGAGGTGTATTACAACTTGCACAAGTGGGGGTGCACTTGTGATTAAAAGTGGCGAAATCTTAGGGTTTTAAGTATGATTTATGTGATAAACATTATCCTATAATTAAGGATAAGCTATGAGTTAGATCTTATCCTATATTAGGTGTATAATGGACATAGTTATCAAGTGGAACAAGTAATCCAAGGTTCATTGAATAGGGGGGGCCGAAAATCTTAGGAATTTTATAAAGATCAATGCACCAAATCTAGTCTTAATAAATGAAGAGATAAGATAAGATCTCATTAAGATAGGATAAGGATCCACTTGTGTAAAGAGATAAGGTGGTGTTCAATTTGAACAAGTAATCAAGGTTTAGAATTTAGTAGTTTTCAAAAATGATATATATATATTATATAAAGTGATAATTCTTGATAATTATGCTATAAATTATTAATTTAATTATAATATGATATAATAAAGGGTATAATGAAAGAAAAAAATAAAATATATCCTAAGCTATGGATAAGGGCCGATCCACATATATATATATATAATAAGGTGTTGATTTTAATTAAACTATGATTCAATGTATCTAACTAAGAGATAAGGTAGCAAGTGGATGCAAGTTGTATATGATAAGGTTTTTGATAAGGTTTTTGATAAGGATAAGGATAAGATTTATAACAAGTGGACATTAGATATTTTCACATAAAAATAAAAAATAGTAGCCTTAGTCTATAAATACCCAAAGAAGGCATTCATTTATTCATCACACACCAAGTTTCGAAAATAGTAAGGAGAGAAAGAGAGAGAGTTCACTTGTGCAAGAATCCAAACTTAGAGCGTATAGACGACACCGATCAAACTCATACCGGTTAAAAGGTTAGATTTCTTACGAGCTTCATATATACATTAGAATTCATGTTATAAGCTTAGTATGTTCATGTGATTTTCGAAAATTACATAACTTATGCTAATATGTTTAGATATTATGTTTATATGATGTTATTAAGCATGTAGTATGATTAAATCATAAAATTAAGCATGCTATTTAATTCAAAAATGGGACCGAAAATTTAGGAAGGAAATATGTTGATGATTTTAATTTTTAATTATAGATTTGAGCATGGAATAATAATCTAGAGTATTAAATAAGCTTATATGAATTTATATAGAATTTTTGGAGAACTTTAGTACCTAAGTTCAAGATTTTCGAAAATTTTAATATATGATATGATATTGAGATATAAAACATATTTAAGTATTATCATGTCATATTGATGATGTAGATTCATAATATATGGTTGTAGGAATTTATTGAAATTTATAAAATTAATCGACCTAAGTCAAAGTTTCAAAATATGACTTAGGTAAATTAAATTCAATAGTTCATAATAAATAACAATTATGTTATAGTAAGCATAGTTAAGGATGATTAAGTGTTATGTGAATTTATTGGAATTTTAAAATGGTTTACTTAGTGAATTATGAAAACTAAAACCATATAGTATAATTCTAAGGTATATGATTTTACTTGACCAAAGTAATTACATAAAATGATCTAAAATAATGTTTTAGACATAATATAATTTTATGGGAATTTTTTAGAACAAGAATTGCACATAAAATGATAGAATTTCATAAGAAATTGAAAAAGTCAAAATGTTGACTTTTTGTTGATCAAAGTCAAAATTGTTGGCTAAGTGTTGACTTGGTCAAAATAGTTGACCAAAAACGTTGACCAAGGTCAACGGGCACACAATTCGATAATACGTGATCTATGCGACGTAGTACGTTTAGTAACAATGTAACTTACGTTACGTAAGTACATTAAAACGTACATTACATACTAAAAAGATAGAATAACTCTTATAAATTGAGAAAATTCATAATCAACATCAATTGAGTAGGAAACGTTAAAATAGGTCCGGCGTTAGCCTTATTTGATGCATAGAACGTTATAGACCATGTTCGTCTCTATCGAACGTGACCAACGTACTAAAATCATTCTTACGTTAAGGTGATACTTGGACAGGGCAGTAACGTAGGAAAAGGAGACCGTAGTATAACGACCTTCAGATCTGAGTGGGTTTTCTTACTAAAACCTTTATGAGCCTTTTGAAAAATGTTTATTTATTATTACTTGTCTTCGTTTCTTGAAAAATTTTGAGATACGATATTGTCGCGCGAAAATGTTTTATGTTTTGATATGTCCATTCGGGTTGCACAGGCAACAGAAAAGTATTACAATTCGGATCCTAAGTCGGAGGTGAAGGGATCGACTTAGGGTTGTGTACACTTCACTTCGAATCGCGGTTGCGATCGGTTGTTTCACCTCCGAATCGCGGTTGCGATCGATCGTCGTCCGTCCGTGAGGCCTCCTCCTCCGCTTATCCATAGCCGACTGGAATATACGTTGTGGTGTGAAAATGCTCACAGCGCGATGTTTTGAGAAAATGAAAATGTTTTAGTAAACAAGGCCTTTTCAAATAAAACCCTCAGGTCTTCATCGTGACGAGGCGACTGATATTCGTAGCAAAATGTTTTCGGAATGTGTCCACCGAGTGCATCTTTGTACTCACCGCATATTTTTTTAAATGTGCAGTTGAGCGATGTGATGGAACAGGCGGGGAATTGAGCGGAGTTCTTTGTCAACTCGAGTATGGAATATCTTTTGGTTCGCCTTTGAGAATGCATCTTCATATGCATGTCTCACACGCTTATTCCACGCCAAACTCTTGAGACTCTATTATGTTTTGTTTCTATGTCAACGCTTTGTAAAAGCTGATGTTCTGTTGAAACCATGGAACCACCTTTTATATATATAAGTTATTTTGATTCATCATGATTCTCGTATCTGTTTGAAACATCTATATTTCTTCGTAGATGAAATGAGTTGGAAACCTTATTCGTTTCATATTCTCTTAACCCAAACCCAAGTCACAGTCCGGTAAGGTGGTAGCCGAATCGGGCTGTGACAAATAAACCCTAATTTTAATTTAATAAACTTTAATTATGAATTAATAAGTCTTAGTTATGAATTAATAAACCATAATTATAAATTAATAAATTCTAATTTTGAATTAATAAATGAAAATTAATAAATTTAATTAAAATTGATAAATTTAATTATAAATTAATAAAATCTAATTTTTCTTACTCGCCGTATTTAATATATAATTATTTTAACAAAAAACAAGGGTGAGCTCACGGTGAGGCGAAGATCACCAAATTTTTGTCATAAAAAAATATGATTTCAAGAAAAGTGACAATTGTTCAATACAAAATGAACATTTCTAATTAATAAAAGTGATAGTATTTATAAACAAAAATGAATGAGTTGGATCTAGGTCGAACACAACCCGACCCGCGCGCGCACTATAAGAAGCACGGTGTTGGGAACTTTTTTATCTTAACTTAGTGTTTTGATGAGATCCCAAAATCTTCTCGATGATCTCCCTACTGATGTAACATAGGGTTGCTCACATGTTATGGAGCCAACTTATTTTTTACAGGTTTCAGCAGAAGAACTACCAACTTGGAAAAGTCTCATGTTGAAGGAATTCAAGCAGTACTGAAGTCAGTCTTACTGATAAAAGTATCGGTACTAGCGCTTTGAAGACATTAAACTGAACTCTGGAAGAATGAAGACTCAACGCTGTTGAAAACAAAGAAGCCCGAGAAATGATTGAGTATACTAGCAACTAAGAAGTTGAAGTTGTTGATATATATACGTCAAGGTAAAGTGTCGACTGGAGATTCAGAGTTACCAAACTGACAGAAGACGGAGTCCAACCTGCTGATAAAACACGGAACTGACCAACTGGTGGAACCCGAAGCCAACGTACTGAAGAAACATGGAGTCAACTCAACTGAAAAACACGAAAATATTTAAACCTTGAGTGGTTGACTTTTAACGTGTTAAAGAGAATCTACAGAGTTTCCTGATAAGTTATAATCATTTTTCAGAGTTGCAGAGCTCAGATATACAATGTTGTAGACACGAAAAATGACGTACGAGGATTCAAACATGCATATTTCAAACGATAAATGGAATATGTGTAATTGGTGTTCCATCTAATGGCACTATTCATCATCTGCTCTACAAATACGTGCAAAATCCAACCTTTGAAGGATACCGAAACGTTGCCTATTCAAATATTCAAAAGCATTCAGAGCTTATATCTCAAGAACCTTTTCTCCAGCGATTTCAAAGAATAGAGTTTCAAAGTATCATCAGTAAATCTTTAGAACTTACATATATTTATTAGCTCATGATTTCAGCATATAATTTCTTAGTTTTCCAGGTTAAATTCTTGTAATATCTTAAGCTTAGAACTTTTGAGTTGTCGATCTATGACAGTTCAAATCTTAATTGGAAAACCCTTTATCTAAAACCCCCTAAAGGTTAAGTAGAAGTTGGGCAAGTAAACGACGAAGTGTTAGTTGTTGAAAGTTTTGTTATTTTGCACCTGTAAGCAAGAGGTTAGATCGACTGCACCATCAAAAAGTAAGAGGTTTCCTAGAACCAACAAACATAGAAAAAAACGCCAAGTAAGCTGGGATACTGATAAGGTGAACTTCAGTATCTAGGTTTACTCGTGTACCCGTAAACAAGATTTGATCCCAAGTAGTGGATTGATTGTGTTATCAGTCCGTGGACTCCAACTGATCTCTCCGAACCCCGTAAAAACAAAGTGTTCTTTACTTTCAATGTATCGTTTTACTTTGCATTTTATTGAACTGAACATCATCAGGGCACACAATACAACATACTGTTTCAAAACACTATCATTACCGGTTTGATATTGACGAGAAAATTGAAACTGACAAAGCAAATATTTGATAAGTGTTTTATACCGACATTAGTTTTCAATAGAGGCAAAACGTAACCACCACATTCCGCAAGCATATTAGTTATCAATCCAACTAACCTGATACACCACTGCATAAGACTCCTTATTTGAACCGATTAGCGATCGATATTTGTACTAAACTAATGTTAACTACCGGATACCTATTGATCAGTAGAAGGTTCAGTCTTGTTAAACGAAAAAAAATTATTTTTTCTTAACGTAGTTTCATTTATGAAAATAAATATAATATGAGTTTTGAATTAAATATTACATTAACAACGTTAATTTGATATATATATATATATATAGAGTTTGGTTCAAATAAGAACCATTCTTATCCTAAAAACTAAGAACCAAATGAATTCGTTATGAAAGTTGATGAATCCGTTGAGAAAGTTAATGAATTTAAAATTGAAATTTTCACCGGGTTCGAATCCCATGAGGCTAAAATTCTATTTTTGGGATTCGATATTTTTCAATGATTCATCAACTTTCACCGTGAATTCATCGCTTTTTGGTTCTTACGTTCTCACAATAAAAATGGTTCTCACGTTAACCTCCCTATATATATATATATATATATATGATGATGATATATATATATATATATGATGGATCGTAGGATGGAATTATTTATAAGAAATAAGAATAAATCTAAGTAATTGATTTTAGAAATCAATGGATAATATTAATTTAAGTTGTACTACAGTACATTATTATATATGATATACTTTAATTTTGTAGGATTTATTTAAAAGTTATGTTAGTAATTTTATTTTATGTTAAAAATAATTATTTTTTTGATTTTAGGGATTTGTTGTAATCTATCTTGTAATTTCTTATTTTAGATAGATTTTTTTGTACGGGTAGAAAATATTCATAGCATTTTTTGTACAACAATAAATATATTGCATGATGTGTAAGGTGTGCCACATCTTTATTAAATATGTGCATTGTTTATATTATATATGTGTTGCAGAAAGTGTATGTAATGTAACAATAAACTATGTTACGTGATGTGCAATGTGTGTCATATATTTATTAAATATGTGTTATAGAACGACTAGTTTGTGCAACATTATATTGAGTAGATTATAAAATCTCTATTTTTTGGTAAGTGGAGAGATTATTGGGAAGCGGTGAGATTTACGTCTGGAGTGATAGAGAAAATAAATTTATAAATACAAGGTATGCATGTGTTTGTGTTGGGTTAATATTTAATACATTTACTATATAAGTAACATTTTTTTCTTATAAAGGTTCCAAAAACACTTCCTAGATTAATAGAAATATGAAAGAACAAATGTTTAGATTTGATAGTTAATAATAGTCAGTAGATCAAAATTTTGCTACTAAGATCTTAGTCATTGGTTTGACATATTCTAACTATAAAAAGAATTAATCTTTATTGAGCAGATATGGTGTTGATTAGATATATTTTAGTCAAAGTTGTTTATTTTCATATGAAAAACTAAAAATATTATATATATGATTTTGCCTAAAATTTTGTTTCTTCTTGCAAATTTGTCAAAATGTGAGTGACGATGATCTCTCACTCCTGTTCAAGAACTGATTATAGTGGTGTGATTTATGTCCAAGATTCAATAGTAGTTGTTAAATTTTGAAAGTTAAGTTCAAGAAATTTGCACAACCTTCAAATGTGAGTTTCACTTGTCTTTTCATCGCAATTTTGTAATCATGGTCATCACATTGTTTGTCCTTGCTTTTGAATTTGTCTGGCTATCTTTCTTTCAAAAAATTTATACTAAATTCGAATTGTTCAATAACTAATTTTTATGATGTTTCTTTCTCTTTTCATCGAAATTTTGTGGTCGTGTTAATCACATTGTTTGCACTCACTTTTGAATTTTGTCTGGCTATCTTTCTTTCGAGATTTTATCACTTAATTCTTCAAATTGTTCAACAACTAATTTCACAACGGTTCTTTCTCATTTATTTGAATTTTTTGAAAACTTTAATTCCTTTTCCCAAATATAGAAGGATCGTTTGTTGACAGTGGAATTTTGTCAGAAATGATGTGACCTGCTCCGAATTGGGCGATGGGTGCTGGCTGGGTTTTGCTTCTTCTCATTACATGGCCGAACATATGGCATTTTATATATGTTGGCAAAATTTCTAACTATTGGGATGAATCTATCTTAATTTTGTGTTTTGATTAGATTCCAAAACTTCTGATGATTGCTTTGTTGTTGTAACTATTGTTGCTGACTTGTTTTAGAGTTAAATATTTTTGTTATAAGTGTTGTGAATCCGGACAAACTCGTCGTCGTCAACGCGCTCCCGAACAACACCTCCGTCGATCCCGGCAGCTGCTCAATGACTCGTTTCTGGCAACTTTCTTGACACCTGCACACAACAAGGAAAGAAGCAACAAAGAAACAAGAAAATAGAAAACAGGATTGAATAAACTCGGCTCAAAAGGTTTCTCCGTCGTTGCAACACGCCTTCACGATTTCCAAATAGAAGATCACAATCTCGCTGACACAAAGAACAACCCACAACCCAAACTGTAGGGAAAACATATGTTAACCCTCGCCCCGAGGATCCATCTTGGGTGTTTAATTCACCATACATTGATTATAAACCTAGCATGCGTCTATATAATTAAAAGCAACACGTTGGGGTTTCTCGTGTTTACCTTTGGATCCGCCGAGGTGGATCGAACGGGATGAACGGATTGAACGGTCGAGACTCGTGCTTTGACCTTCCGGATCTGTATCCGGATACCCAAACTCCAACGCCGAGTGAGGACGAGCTATGGAGAATACACCGAAAATCACCCAAGCTCTCACAAAACTCACGAAAATATTTCTCTCACACTTATGAGATGGCCGAAAATTAGGTTGCAATTTGTGAGTGTCTTAGACATTATCTCATACCTTATATTTATAATGCACTACCTTAATCCTATATGGAATGTTACCATAATCCTATATGGAATATTACCATAATCCTATATGGAATATTACCATACACTTAGGATTATTTCCATACTCTTAGGATTATTTCCATACTCTTAGGATTATTTCCATACTCTCAAGATTATTACCATAATCTTATATGGAAAGGATCTATGCATATTCCATAAATATAATTATATCCTTGTGGGATAAAGAGAATAAAATCTTGCCTTCGAGAGCTATAGGGGCGCCGATTTTCACAGTGCTATGGGCCTGGATGGGCCAGCCCAGGGATCAAATGCAAGGAATAAAGATGGGCCTCAAATAAATTAATTATCTTATGTTCAGCCCAGAACATAAATTAATTTATAAACATTCGATCATGCCACTAGAGAAAGAATGTTGACTTACCCTTTATTACCGGGTTGAGTCGGGCTTGCACTTAGACATTACGAATCCCGTATTTAAGATATCGAACGTCCATTAATCATTTCTAGCAATCATCGCTTAAACGATTAATATCCTTATTTCTTAAGTAGTACCACTCAACCTTATTATTGTACTTGAGCTAACTCAACTGCAGGGTTTAGTACAATAAACCTTTGAGCTCCTTAAGGGACATCATCATCCTAAACGGATACGGTTACATCGACAGATAACTAGCGTGACATACAAGATCGCCACCACCCAAGATGCGGAGAATCTTGGGTTAGAACATATAACCCTCACTCATAACAAGTCAAAGTGATGGTCGAGAACTCATACTCACCTAATACCTTATCGAGGTTTAGATTATCGTAAGTCACCGAGATCTTGGTTCTTCACGACGGTCGGAAAGAAGAACTCATCTCATCGTGATCCTTCAATACGTCGTAGACGCATCAAAGATAGACAAGCAACTAAGTCAAGTCACTTATCTATACCGCAGCCCTAAACCGACAACTCGTCCTTAAGTCGTCTCACCAGAAACTTTTATATCTCATTAAGCTCGACCAATCATACGGACTTCGTGATCTTCTACACACCGTATGATCTAACTTATATATGAGATAAGGGACACGATATATGCAATCAAGTATTCAAAACAGATAGGAGATTGTAATAGTGGTAACGAGAAACATTGTATACAAGCTCAACCAAACCGCTTTCAAGATACAAATCCAACAATCTCCCACTTATACTAAAGCAAACTTTTAGTATACAATGTGTCTTTCTACTAGCTATTACAAACAACCATCACTTTGCTTCTCCCACTTATACAAAAGTTTCCTTTCTAAGTGGGTGCCATCAAGCGCAATCCAAGTCCTCTAACGTGTCCATCGTAGACTTTTTGCGCACTCTTCGTGAATGGATCCGCTAGATTTTCCGTCGTATCAATCTTTTCAATCAGACGCCACCTCGCCTAACGATTTCTCGTATGACATGGTACTTTCTCTCTATGTGTTTAGTCGCTTTGTGGGTCCGTGGTTCCTTCGAGTTTGCATCGCACCGAGTTATCACAAGAAACTATGATACTCTTGGGCAAACCAGTACCACATCTAGATCCATGAGGTAGTTCTTGAACCATACAGCCTCCTTAGAAGCCTCCGCGGCTACATATTCGGCTTCCATGGTAGAGTCCGCAATGCATCGCCGCTTGCACTCCGCCAGATACGGCTCCACCTCCCAAGGTAAACACATAGCCCGAGGTCGACTTTTTCTCATCACGGTCGCCTTGGAAATCCGAGTCAGATAACCCAAAGGCATTAGACTATCTCGCATGGTAAACTAGCCTATAATCTCGAGTCCTTTCGGTACTTGAGTATATGCTTCTCGCAATCAATGAGCTTGTCCGTGGTTAGATCGATATCTAGCTACTATGCTACCGCATAGCGTAGATATCGGCCCGCGTGCATAGCATTGCGTGCATGAGACTTCCTACGGCGAAGCGTAAGGAACTTGTCTCATTTCCTCTATCTCCTTTGCAATATAGGTGATCTGCGTTTTGATAAAGGAACGCCATGTCCGAAAGGTAGCAATCCTTTCTTGGCGGTGCGCATACTAAAACGAGTAATCACAATATCAATGTAAGACGCCCGAGATAAGCTCAATATTTTCTTCTTGCGATCTCGGTAAACCTTGATCCCAAGAATGTACAGCGCATCTCCTAAGTCTTTCATTTGAAACCGATCGGATAGCCAACTCTTTACGCTCGATAATGACTTCACGTTGTTGCCAACTAGAAGGATGCCATCTACATAAAGTGCAAGAAATACCACATCACCGTTGACATCTAACCGATACACACAACTCTCGCTAGGCAACCTGGTAAATCCATAGGATTTTACCACCTCGTCAGCGTAAGTTCCATGATCGGGAGGTTCGCTAAGTCCATAAATGGACTTCTTAAGCTTCCATACTAGATGCTCTTCACCCTTTACCACATAACCTTCGTGTTGTTTGCGATATAGATGTCTCTACCTTCCTCAAGGTAACCGCTTAGAAAAGCGGTTTTAACATCCATTTGCCAAACCTCTAGGTTCAAGTGGGCTGCTATGGCTAGAAGAATTACGATGGACTTGAGCATTGCTACAGTAAAAGGTCTCATCGAAATCGATGCCCTCAACTGAGTGTACCCTTTCGCCACAAGCACGGCTTTAAAAGCGAAACCTCTCCATCGAATCTCTCTCCTTTGTATATCCACTTACTACCTATGGCTTCCTCGCCATCCGGTAGAGGTGTCTTTCATATACATCCATAGCCGTTATGGACTCCATTTCTAAGTCCATAGCGGTGTGCCATGATCTTGCATCAATATCTTGTATCGCCTCCTTGTATGTCCATGGGTCGATTATTGCATGTTCGTCTGCTGGGACTAAATCCAAGATTCACCCACGAACATAAATCGCTCGGGTTGACGAACAACCTCCCACTACGACGAGGTTCTACAGCACAATGGCAACGGTGGCGCAGATACTTGTGGTTCTCTAACTTGCACAACTTGTGTGTAGGTACCACTTACGGTCGGTATCTCCAAGGAACTCGACCCACTTCAATTTCTTGAAGTATCCGTGTCGATCCTCCCACTAGACTCGACATCTCGCACCTTTGCCTAATCGGTGGTGGAACACGATCATCTTCTAATTCTTGAAGAATGATTTCAACTTTGGACTTATGATTTTCATGTAGTCCTCTTCTAAGAATCGAGCATTAGTGCTAATAATGACCTTCCGATCCTTAGGACTATAGAATAAACCACCTTCGCCCTCTAGGATAGCCAATAAACAGCTTGCGTCGGATCTAGCCTCCAACTTGTCGCCTTTTTGTTCAAGCACATGTCGGATCGCCCCATATCCTTATGTGGCTTAAACCGGCTTGCGCCAAACCACAACTCGAAGGGTCTTTTCAACCGACTTGGGCGGTATTAGATTTAGCAAGTATGCCGCCGCCTCTAAGGCATACCCCGTAACGAAATAGGCAATGTAGCATAACTCATCATAGATCTAACCATTTCTAAAAGAGTCCTATTTCTTCGCCCGACACACCATTTTGTTTGTGGTGTGCTCGGTGAAGGCTTGCTGGATGTAATCCCACACTTCACTAGATAGTCCATAAACTCGTTCTCGAGGTATTCGCCACCGCGATCGGACCGCAGATGACTTGACACTCTTACCTAGCTTCGTCTCCACTTCCGCCTTTAAACTCTTTGAATTTCTCAAAGCATTGGACTTGCGGTGAAGCGGTATATGTATCCGCACTGAGTAATCGTCAATGAAAGTGACAAAATACTGCACCTCCACGAGCTTGTGTGGACATTGGTCCACACAGTCCGAATGGACTAACTCCAACATTTCGTGGCTCTATAACCCTTCGCTTTGAAGGGTCCGTCGACATCTTACCTTCTATACGATTCGCAGATCGGGAACGAGTGGCGTGAGATTACCCAACGCCCATTCTTAGCCGCCTGATCCTATTTAGATTGATGTGACCTAATCTAAGATGCCGAGAGAAAGTAGAGTCATCTTCACAAGAAAACTTTCTTTTTAGGGTTTGATGAAGATGCAACATAGTTATAGGTATTATGTTTTGCGAAATAGTATAAGCGAATTATATAAGGTGCCAACACGTATAACTTCGTCATTTCTTATGATAGAAACACCACTATCAAAAATAACGAATATCCATGAGTAAATAATTTGAAACAGAAACAAGGTTCCACGAAAATCCGCACATATAAAACGTCTTTCAAAACTAAAACTGTTGTCCCAAAACATAAAGAAACATCTCCAACCGCAACACTTCGACTTTCGCGGTTGCCCATGGAGATCGTTATCTCGCCATCAAACAGCTCCTTGTCCGCAGAACCCCGCAGGTGTAACAAACATGATCGGTTAGCCAGTATCTACTACCCAAGAATGGGTAGAACAAGTCGCTAAACATGTTTCACATACTAAAGCAAACGGCGTACTTGAGCCTCGAGCATAGGGCACTTGGCCTTCCAATGCCCGTCTTGCCGCACTGAAGCACTTGCCTTCTCCTTCGCTTCTTCAAGCCTCCGGTGGCAACCATGTTCTTGCTCCCATTACTCCCACTATTTCCTCGCCTTTACCACCTTTGGCACCCTTTTCTATTTCCATTTTGCAACGGAAATTTTGGGCCCTTAGATGTGCTAGCAAGAGCATGTGCTCCTTTTCCCATAACTCCTTCCGCAAAGAACGAGATCATTAAGCAACCGACTAAGTGTAAACTCGGTCTTGCTCATGATCGCATTCACGCGAAAGTTCTCAAAAGACTTGGGCGGTGTATTGAGGATGATATCGACCTTGGCCGCCGTCAATACCTCCTCCCAACCGATCAAGACTATCCATGAGATGAGTCATGTGGAGACATGTTCATGGATGAACTTCCTTCTTCCATCTTACACGCCAAGATCTCTCTCATTGTGTGGAAGTCGATCGTCCGATCCGATCGCCCAAACTTACTCTCGAGACTTGACCAAATATCGGTCGCGCTCACCATCGATCGATGTTTGCGGTGCAAGCCTTTGGACATCGTAGTCATCATATAGCATTTAGCCATATTGTTTGACTTATTCCAAAGTCCGCCGACTCGCCGCTCATTAGTCGATCGTCGAAGGCATCGGGTTTAGGAGTAGTGAGAACAAACATGTGTTCTTCAAATGATAAGAACATATTCCATGTTTCGCTTCCACTCGATAAAATTTGGACCGGATAACGGATTTTGTGCGAGCATATTGATAATCGGCGTAAGAGACATATCTGAAACGATAATGTAAACACATAAGCATACGATCGCATATAATTCGTAACAATAATATTGTAACCTTTTGATAAAACAATATTAATTGAAACCTCCAATCGCCCAAGGAATCCCACATGCAAGCCACGCGTGTGGACGTTTACACATGAACCCCTCGACTGCACTAAAATATACCTTTAGTCGCTTAATTTCAATCCATGTCAACTTATCCTTATGACAAATGAAATTAATGATTGGACCTTACTAGACCACATCACTATCGCAAGAAGGACTTCATGGAAGTTGTACTTGAGGTGATGTCTAAGCAATGACCACAATTTTAACAAAGAAGATGAATTCTTAGAATTGGTATACTCACTCGGACCATACCGCTCCAATTTAAATTCTTTTGTTATCTCATTTTATATCTATCTCTAGAGAACTTATGAAAATCGCACATGCAAGCCACGCGTGTGGGCGCTTTACATGAAACTCCCACTTCTCAATAGATTTAAAATGTTTTATTTAGAAATCTCATCTAACAAACTTATGATAAACAAAGCAAGCAAGCCACGCGTGTGGGCGCTTACTCACAAAGCGTCTCACTTTGTTTAGAGATCAAAAGTGGAGGTCTTGACATTTTAATTTGAAAATTAATTTGTCGGGTTGCTTGCTTAGTCTTTTTATTCAAAAGGTTTGTCCATGCAGATCACGTAATCTAGCATGCTTTTCTATAGAACTCAACATGTAAAACATGCTCGCAGAATTCTAAAATATGCTTGATAAACGCGATAAACCTAGCATGCTTACTATGCGCATCCAATTACGTAAAACACTTAAAGGTTTGTCAACGTAATATAAACATACATAGCATGCTACTCGCATAATTTAAACATCCACGACATGCATATGAACGATAAAATAAAATAAAACGCTCATCGCGCCCAATCGTGAAACCCGTACAATTAAATCTAATCTATTACATAGATTTACAAAGTACAGTAATTAAACTTGGAAAACGGGCCTCGCGTGCACGGGCACGGACCGGATTCAACAATTGGGCCTCGCGTGCACGGGCACGGGCGGAAAATCTGAAAACGGGTCCGGGCGGTCGGCCCAAAGAGTCTTGGGCGCGCTCAGGGCAAAGCCCGATCGCGCGCCCGCCAGCGCGCCGCCTGCCAGCGCCTCGCTGGCTGCCTCGCGATCGCTAACGCGACCGCGACCCATCGAAAGCACGCGCGCGCGCCACGCCCCAGCGCCGAACGCCTGCCGAGACATCGCCGCCCGGCGCCATACCGCGATCATGAAGTCGCTCGCCAGCGCCGGGTTTCGCGCGAACGAACGCGCCCGCCGCCCGCTAGCTCGCCGCGGCCGCGCAGCGGGTAATCCTCGCGACCGCGAGTTCGCTCGCTAAGCGCCAGGGATCCCGCGCGAGAACGCGCGCCCCGTCGCCCGCAGCCCTCGCGATCGCCCTAGCGACCGCGAGACTCGCTCGCGAGAAACCACCCAGAAGTCTGCCGAGAACCCTGTTTTTCCCGTCGTTTCGTTCTTCGCTTCGTTCGCTTCGTTCTTCTTTACGCACAAGATTTACATAATAAAATCTAATCTAACCACGGATTTTCTCGTGGTGTAAAAACAAAAACCAACAAAACAAACGAGCCACGATGAACGACAAATCCACAATTATAATAACGCACGTAATAATCAAACGTGAATTAATCCAACAGAGCCAAGATTCTGAACCTCGCTCTGATACCAATTGTAGGGAAAACATATGTTAACCCTCGCCCCGAGGATCCATCTTGGGTGTTTAATTCACCATACATTGATTATAAACCTAGCATGCGTCTATATAATTAAAAGCAACACGTTGGGGTTTTCGTGTTTACCTTTGGATCCGCCGAGGTGGATCGAACGGGATGAACGGATTGAACGGTCGAGACTCGTGCTTTGACCTTCGGATCGTATCCGGATACCCAAACTCCAACGCCGAGTGAGGACGAGCTATGGAGAATACACCGAAAATCACCCAAGCTCTCAAAAACTCACGAAAATATTTCTCTCTCACACTTATGAGATGGCGAAAATTAGGTTGCAATTTGTGAGTGTCTTAGACATTATCTCATACCTTATATTTATAATGCACTACCTTAATCCTATATGGAATGTTACCATAATCCTATATGGAATATTACCATAATCCTATATGGAATATTACCATACACTTAGGATTATTTCCATACTCTTAGGATTATTTCCATACTCTTAGGATTATTTCCATACTCTCAAGATTATTACCATAATCTTATATGGAAAGGATCTATGCATATTCCATAAATATAATTATATCCTTGTGGGATAAAGAGAATAAAATCTTGCCTTCGAGAGCTATAGGGGCGCCGATTTTCACAGTGCTATGGGCCTGGATGGGCCAGCCCAGGGATCAAATGCAAGGAATAAAGATGGGCCTCAAATAAATTAATTATCTTATGTTCAGCCCAGAACATAAATTAATTTATAAACATTCGATCATGCCACTAGAGAAAGAATGTTGACTTACCCCTTTATTACCGAAGTTGAGTCGGGCTTGCACTTAGACATTACGAATCCCCGTATTTAAGATATCGAACGTCCATTAATCATTTCTAGCAATCTGACTGCTTAAACGATTAATATCCTTATTTCCTTAAGTAGTACCACTCAACCTTATTATTGTACTTGAGCTAACTCAACCTGCAGGGTTTAGTACAATAAACCTTTTGAGCTCCTTAAGGGGACATCATCATCCTAAACGGATACGGTTACTCGATACAGATAACTAGCGTGACATACAAGCACTGCCACCACCCAAGATGCGGAGAATCTTGGGTTAGAACATATAACCCTCACTCATAACAAGTCAAAGTGATGGTCAGCAACTCATACTCACCTAATACCTTATCGAGGTTTAGATTATCGTAAGTCACCGAGATCTTGGTTCTTCACGACGGTCAGAAAGAAGAACTCATCTCACTGTGATCCTTCAATACGTCAGAGACGTACCAGCATAGACAAGCAACTAAGTCAAGTCACTTCTTATCTATACTGCAGCCTAAACCGACAACTCGTCCTTAAGTCGTCTCAGCTGTGAAACTTTTTATATCTCATTAAGCTTGACCAATCATACAGACTTCTGTGATCTTCTACACACTGTATGATCTAACTTATATATGAGATAAGGGGACACAGATATATGCAATCAAGTATTCAAAACAGATAGGAGATTGTAATAGTGGTAACAGGAAACATTGTATACAAGCTCAACCAAACTGCTTTCAGTATACAAATCCAACACAAACCCCTAACCTCCAATAGCTCTCCACAAAGAAGATACTACTACCTCACCAAGAATTCTACAAAGGAATTGATACCAAGAGGTTAAGAATGGAGTCTGACTAACAATACAGAAAAAACGGTGCCTCACTTCTAATTGATATCTCTGTATTGCTGTGACCTTTCAAACCTATTATAACTTACCTATTTATACAAATAGGGGAATGGAATGAGGCGGCAGGAGGTGAATAGGCTTAGGGGAATAATGGGCTTTGGGAATTAATGTGTGGGCCAACCAAGAATCATTACAATCTCCACCTTTGAAAGGGTCACAACAATACAGAGATATCAATTAGAACAAACCGCACAATCATCCTCGCCGAGTGTCCCCTGCAAAATCACATAGACAGAGCAAGGAACAAGACGTAAAGACACACAGTCCATACATGATCACAAAGATCAACCAAGGGTAAAATAACAGTGTTCATACCTGCAAAAAAGACACACAGAAAAATACCCACAAAGCATAAAGATATCTAACACATAGTTGGAAGCTCACAAAACAATCACAAAGCATGAAGGCAACTAATACACAATTAGAAGCTCACAAAGAAACATCACAAAGCATAAAAGCAACTAATACACAATTAGAAGCTCACAAAGAAACATCACAAAGCTAACTAACACAAAGCTAGTTGACCACAAAGCAATCACAAAGATAACTAGCACAAAGCTACAGAAGATCGCAAAGATCATCACAACCATCACACAGACGGTATATCACAAAGATTGTTATCACTAAGCTAGCATAGATCACACAGATCATAAAACACAATGCATATCACAAAATCACGAAGACACGAAGTTGGCACAAGGCCACCAAACCACAAAGCCACATAGAGTGAACCACAAAGATATGTTCACAAAGAATAAGAAAAAAAAACGAGCATAAAGCAAGGGACGAAGCTCCACCTCAAAGAGAGCAACAATAGAGACACACAAGGAAACAAACTCCTAAGCTCATGCACCCTAAACTTAAAGCTCAACCACATAGCTCCACCTTAGAACAAATCACTAAGCATGCTCTAGAAACAAAGATGAATCACTTAGATCCCTACACACAGTCACAAAGCAACAACAAACAAGCAAAGTTCATAGGCATGAGATACACATGAAACACATTCATACATAATATCTCAATTAATCACATAGCTACCTAGAACTAGCAACTCATAGACTCAATCCTAGTTGCTCCAATTGACAATTCTATATGTCAAAAACCAAAATCTGTTTTACCATCAAAAGGAGCCAAACCATAATTCGCCAAAGAAGACATAATGCCACACAATAAATCAAGAAAAAAATTATCAACCTTAATGCAGCGGAATACAATTCAGAGAGCAAAAAATATTCTCAAGGAAAATAAGATTTTCGATTTAATCACACAGCTAACACACGAGAGACACATTGGTAAACAGAAACAAAACCCAATCCTACACTGCGCCAATCGGCAGTTTTCTAGAATTTTAAAACTTAGAGGTTTCAGCTGCTTTACCAAAGCGAAATCCTAAGACCAGAATCTCGACTTACCAACTACGACGAGGAAGAACCTTGGCTCTGATACCACTATTAGGAACTGCTGCCGCCACCACTCCATCCAATTAGTATGATATTATCCGCTTTGGACCAAAAGCCCGCACGGATTTGTTTTTGGGCTCAACCCCCAAAAGGCCTCATACTATTTGGAGTGGTCTTCTTAATATATAGAAGGCAATTTTCCTTCTCACTTCGATGTGGGATTGGGTTGCACCACACCCAACAATCCTCCCCTCAAACCAAGGACCACATCACCGTCATTCTCTCGAACGATAATCCGAACCTCTTGCACCGCCGTTACCACCCAACGGGACTCGCCGCCTGACCACTCTTGCAGGAAGACTTTCGACACAAGGAACCACCGGATTCAATCGTGAGTTCACTGGGGTACTCCTCCACATCAGAACGCAGCCTCGTCCCGCCCACGTATTGGACCCAGCCGAACCGTCGGCTCTGATACCACTGTTGTGAATTCGGATAAACTCGTCGTCGTCAACGCTGCTCCTGACAAGACCTCCGTCGATCCCTAAGAATGCTCAATGACTCGTTTACGCAACTTTCGACACCGCACAACAAGGAAAGAAGCAACAAAGAAACAAGAAACTAGAAAAATAGAGATAGGATTGAATAAACTCGGCTCAGGTGCGGTTTCTCCGTCGTTGCAACACGCCTTCACGGTGTCCAAATAGGAGATCACAATCTCGTTGATACAGCAACAACCCACAACCCAAACCCCTAACCTCCAATAGCTCTCCACAAAGAAGATACTACTACCTCACCAAGAATTCCACAAATGAATTGATACCAAGAGGTTAAGAATGGAGTCTGACTAACAATACAGAAAAAACGGCGCCTCACTTCTAATTGATATCTCTGTATTGTTGTGACCCTTTCAAACCTATTATAACTTACCTATTTATACAAATAGGGGAATGGAATGAGGCGGCAGGAGATGAATAAGCTTAGGGGAATAATGGGCTTTGGGAATTAATGTGTGGGCCAACCAAGAATCATTACAATAAGCTTCAGCAGTATAATTACCAGCTTGGACAAACTCAAGACTGAAGGAGTTCGAGCGGTACTGAAGCCAATCATACTGATAGGAGTATCAGTAACAATGCAACAAATAGAAACTCAGTTGAATGATCGCGTACCGAAGACTGAAGATTGACGGAAGGCCAACTGATGTCTGAAGAACTGAAATATAGTGATGTTGATGAATAGAGCTACTGGATTAAAGTCGAACACTGAAGACTGAAGTTTGGAGACTGAGACTCAGCACATAAGAGATGGAGTCAAGATATGACTAACTGTCATACCAGCTTACTGTCTTTCGATGTAAGTCAAACCTGACTGCCAAAAGTCAAAGATGTTGATTGGAAGTCAAAGTTGTTGATCAATAGTCAAAACTGACAAAACGAAGCCAAAAATGGCTGATGAAAAGTCAAAACTGACTATTTCTATGTCAAGCTGAAAGCATCTAACTACTCAGGTTCCCAAACTGACAAAAGACGAAAGTCCAGTCTGCTGATGAAAGATGGAGCAGTCTCGACTGACCCAACCTGAAGTCAACGCACTAATAAAACACATAGTCAACTCAATTGAAGAAACACGAAAGATTTTAAACCTTGAGTGTTTGACTTGCCACATGTGACAACGTATCTGTAGAAGATTCGACATGCAGAACATCTTTTCAGAGTTGCATAGCTACATGTATGATGATGCAGACCCTCACAACGACGTACGAGGATTCTCAACGGGAAGAATTCAAATGAAAAATAGGAGAATGTGATTGGTGTTCCCTCCAACGACACTATTCATTATCTTTTCTATAAATACGTGCAAAATCTAACATTTGAAGTTTACCGAAACGCTGTGCAATCAAAGTATCTAGAGTATTCGAAGCTCAATACTCAAGTGTATCAAAAGCGATTTCGAAGAAGGAAGTTAATAGTGTTATCAGTAAATCTCAAGAGCTCACATATAATTATCAGCTCGAGATTTCAGAATACACTTCCTTAAATCTAGGATTTCAATCTTGTATATCTTAAACATAGACATAATAAGTGTGACGCATGTATCAATTTAGAATCTTAGTAGAAAACTTCTCTACAAAACCCCCAAAAGTTTATGTAGAAGTTTGGACAAGTAAGCAACAAAAGTATTAGTTGCTGAAAACTTGATTGTCAAGCACCGTAAGTTAGTGGTTAAGTCGACTGCATACGAAAGCAGTCAACAATTTTCTAGCACCAGGAAGCGTAGGAGGAATGCCAAGTGAAATGAGATACTGCAAGGTAAACTCAGTAGTTAAGTTTACTCCTGTACCCATGAACAAGACTCAATCCGAAGTTAATGGATTGACTAAACAATTAGTCCGTAGACGTAGGATTTGATCTCTTTGAATCGCGCAAAAATCAATGTGTTATTTACTTTTGATATTGTATTTTATATTGCATGTTATTGAACTATCATCACAAGCACATAATAGCACAACACAGTTTTGAAACCCCTTATCAGGATCAGTTTGATATTGAAGAGATATAACTGAAAACTGACTAAGCAATAAACTGCTAAGTGTTTCGAATCAGTTTAAGGTTTTTAGTAAGGCAAATACAGTTACCACTACATGCCGCATGCACATCAGTTATCAGTCCAATTGATCAGCTATCTTAGTAGTCAGTAGGTTTGCTAACTAATATCATTCAATACCAGACTTTCTTTATCTGAAGTGATCAGTAGTAGTGCCAACAGTACTGAACTGACAGTTATCCGACCAATTACTGTATTAGTAGTCAGTTAGTCTATGTAAAAAAAAATGTCTAACTAGTGTAAATCCCCCATACATCAGTACGTATCCAACGAGACCCATCAATATTCTACGCCGCTACTTTAACCTCTAGCTGTTTGGAATATATGAAATTAAGTAGCACAAAGTACACACAGTTTGAAATTGTTCCGTTGATCTTTGCAATCTTGATCCTAATATTGATGATGTTGAATTTGCATGTGGTTCTTCACCGAAAATATCTAGTATTATTTCAATGTGCAAATTCAGCGTTACTGTCAATTTCTATTGCCTAATCCATGACTACCTCCACTGCAACACAACCAACCTTCATTGGATTGCGAGCCTTCTTACGATTTAATGAAGTTCTTCTATCCCTTAAGGCATTGCTTAAAAAGCTCACTTGGACTGGGCCTACAAACAATTCAATAAATTTGTTCTACAACTGAGATAGAGTTACATATAGAAAGGTACGATGTTATTATAACTCAATATAAACATTGTTGCATATGAAATTGTAACTTTAAGTTCATAACTCCGTAGATGTTGATTGCTGCATGAACTCATAACTCTACCGTTGATTAATGAGTTCTTAACATTATATTTACCGATGTATATTTAATTATCATGCTAACTTGGCTTAGTAAGGTATTTATTTCTTATCATGTTCCCAGAGTTCCATCTCGGTTATCTTTTTACATTTTTTATTCCAATTAGGATAATGTCCAATCAAATTATATAGAGACTTCTTAGACTTGTATTTTCACCTAAGTAACTTAAACAAAACCAGTAGACCGTATTTACTAGCGCGTGCTTGCTTCTTTTCCCTCAGAGGCACACTCGCTGGATAGTGCGTGCGTGTTTTTTTGAATGGAATTCCATCTTCATGTTTATTCATAAACACTCTTTACTTTTATTCAGTACAATATACATTTTTACTATAATCATGTTTTCTTAGTAAAAGAAAAAATAAAATAGAAAGAAAAAAAGACTTTCACTTGACCATATAAAATTAGTAGTCTAACTAAAATTTATTGGTGAGGTGATCATGCCCCCAAATTGTCTACCACCTAGATAGCTTTTTTGGCTTTAGCTCGTTGAAAATTGAAACGTTTTAGTGTAGAAAACTAAAAACGTTTTTAATTGGGAATAAAATTTCAGCGAAAATTCCAAAGCTTTTGAGATAAGAAGCCCACAACAAACTCAAGTCTCAACGACACGAAACGCCGCTGCACAGTGGCGCACGCAATACTTCGCTTTGAAGGGTAGAATTTTTTAGTCAGAGGGAGAAAAGGGCCCGATTTTTTTTCTGTTTTTCTGTATCTCCAATTTCGTTAGTTGGTATGATTTCCCCCTTTTTTTGTTAATATCTCTTATTTTCTCGCGGATTATGTATTGGGTTTTGCAGGAATCTCGTTGCCATGTGTTGATTGATGCTTTTCTCGTTTGATTCGTTATGTTTGTTGCTATCATTGTGCTGTTTATGACTCAAGTTGGGATTTTTATGGTGGGTTTGATTGATCAGTGAATTGATTTCGATCAAGAATGATGGGTTTGAGCTCTATGGGTTGTGCGGGAGGAGGGAATTCATCGACGTCAAATCTATCTGCTTCTGCACCTCCTTTCACTGTTGATAGATTAAACCCTAAGCCCAATTCAAACCCTATGTTGCACTACTCGGATTCGCTGTATGGGGTTGAGCCCTATAGCCAGTATCCTCACATTTCTGCCCCTAGAGCTGAGGCTGCAATTGATTCTTCTGAGACTATGAGCATGCCTGTGTCTGATGATTATAGATTTTCCGCTTCTGCATCTGTTAGTGCACCTAGCACTCAGTGGGCAGCTCATAATTCTGTCTATGGTGGTGATGTGAAGCCTTATTATTCCTCGTATGTTGCGTCGTTGGTTGGAGAGGATAGGGTTTTGGGTGAGGATGAGGGGTCTCATTACAATGTGGCGCCTGCTCGTGGACTGAGTGTGACGTCTCAGCATGATTATACTCAGAGCTTGTTTGACTTGGAGTATGGGCCTAGTTGGGTGGATGGCTTGTGCTACGATGAATGGAATCGGGTTAAAAGATCAGAAGTTGATGGGAAATTCTCATCGGAGAAACTGTTTGTTGGTGACTCGCATGGTTATGAGAATCAACTGTACCAAGGTATGATGCATTTCTATCTTTTACGACAAAAAATGTGGTATCTGTGATGATTGATGATTGTTTGATGATTGTGTTTTGCCCTTTTTTCCATTGCTAAAGAGTTTGACTTTTTTAGCTTGAGATAATTCAGATTCTCTTTTTGAACATGATTTATGGTTGAAATTGAGCAGCTTTATCTCTTTGAGTATAGTTCCCGTTCGCTGATATTTAGCAACTTCATAAGAACTCTAATATCTAGAATGATCCGCCCTTTGTGTATACTGTACTATTTATGAAAGATAGCATGCTTAAATTCAGAGTTTACAAGTTTGTAGTCCAGTAACTGTTCGTGCAAACCTTGCATTTCTCTTTTCTTGTGAAAATTGGTGGAAATGGGAAATTATTGGTGATGAGCAAGTTAGAACCGCAAAGAGAGAGAGCTTATGGATTCTGAAAGTGATAACATAATTTTTGTTTTTCTCTGACATTTTTTCTGCTTTGGACCTTGGTTTTCCTTAATTTGTTTAATCTTCGTCTGTGGTCAAGTGTGATTCTGAAAGATGATGGAATGAGTTACTCTTAAGATTGAAATAATTTAATAGAAGTATTTTAGGATAAGGTAACTATAAGATTGACATCTTCAATCCGAATACCAATTTTTATTGGTTTCTATATGGTCTCATTTCACTGGACTTGCATGAGTTATAGTACTCTTGCCGGAAATATGATAACTAATCTTATTTGAGATAGTGATAGCCGACAGTTCCCTGTGATACATCTTCAATATGTAGGGTAGATTTGTTCAACTAGAAATAAACATGCCCTGAGCATCAATAGCTTGGCTGCTGTGTACTTTTTCCTGTGAAGTAGTTTGCTATGAATTATTTTATCACCAATTGATTTTCTACAATTCAGGTAGATGCGGCAGTGAAACCGGGAACAAATTTAAGGAAGATTCTGGTGTTCTATATAAACCTCTCCATCAGGTTTCCGACCGAGAAGTCTATACTGGGTCCTCAAGTACTGGATACATGGAAGACAAGTTGTGCCTCGAGCAGCAATTTGGCTTCATTCATTACGATTCAAGCCAAACACTTCTCACAGCATCAAGTCCTCCCTACCCAGAATCTTATCCTCCTCCAGTGTCATGTGCAACGGAGAAAAACATCCCAAACTACAAAAACTCATCTAGTCCCTATGAAAAATGTGTTAGGCCTGTCGATACGCCCTATAAGGGTCGTGTTTCAGTTGGAAGATCGTCGCCCACGGTGGTCATTCGACCACCACCAGCTTCCAGTTGGAATTCAGGACAGAGTAATGCTTCTCGTAAACCTACTGGTAATGAGAATGCTGCTGGGGTCCACATTGTGGATTCCGATTATACCAATCCCTCAAAGCTGAAGAATTCCGGCCTCAAATCCAGCTCCAAAGCTAAAGACGGCTCCTTTGAGACGAGTCCCTTCAAATTCTTTGACCAAGGGAATGCTCCCATTTCATCATCTTCCGTAAAAGAACTTTCACGGCCACTGAATAATACTTCTGATTCAAAGGTTATAGCCGCGTTAGGATCTCAAATACCCGACGTGAAGATCTCGAGTGACTCTCCAATGACCGGTGATAGCGTTCAAGTGGTTAATTTCACTGGCGAGTCTTCGGAATTAGTAGATCATCACAGCACGGCGGTGGATTCACCCTGTTGGAAAGGAGCGCCGTCTTCTCCGTTTTCAGTGTTTGATATCGAATCTAGAAACTACGATCCTGTGAAGATAAATTTGGTCGAACATTATGGATTTGGTCACCGGGAGCATCCAAGTCTCCACTCAATTGATTCTAACAGAGTTTTCTCCGAGAAAACCGAGTTCAACATGGGAAATGAAAATGA